>CM014100.1:9718610-9798610 GCA_004119915.2 Collichthys lucidus
AAAAAAGCAGCAAAAAAAAAAAAAGTACAGAGGAAACACAGACGCCGCAGGAAGCAGGGACGAGGTGTGGGATGCTGGGAGCCCATGAAGTTTAGCGGCCATCTTGGAGGACACGCAGCAGAGCACAACAAGCCAATGGTGACAGCATAAGAGACGCCCGACCGTCCGGGCACCCGACTGCCCAAAGGTTTGGCCGCAAGCCAAGTCGGGCATCCCACACTCACCAGATTCTCTCTGTTCAATCCCAGCATGCCTTGGCAAGAAGACGAGTGATTGCAGTCACAACGGCAAAACAGAGAAGAGACAGAAAGAGAGACAGAGATGCTGGATCTCTGCCATGTCTTCCTTGTAGTGAGTTAATGAAGCAAGGAAAGCTTGGATGCACTTCAAGCATCAACTTTCACACACACACACACACGCACACACACACACACACAAGCCAGCACAGACAGCAGGCATATTGAACACGTCTTTCAGATTTATTTCAACAGCTTCCCACCTCCCGCACAAACAAAAACCCTAACAAGGCAAACAGCCACCAACCTGTGTGAAAGCTGGATGTCTTTGTTCAGGGTTCACCGTGTTTGTTTGATGTCTTCATTTACGTTTTAGTCATTTTTAATGTTCAAGAAATAAACAAATTCAGCCAGCATGAGCATCCTTACCTGGGATGTAGGCGGGCAGACCAGATGAGTGGAGGGGAGGTGTTGTTGTGTTCAATCTCTGGATGGGAAGCTTACAGCTGGGTGGGCAAAGAGAAAATGGAGAGATGACGACAAGCAGGGGGGCAAAGATGAGGATGAGCACGGAGATGATGGCGAGTTACTCCAGGGAGCATTCACTCTGTGATCTGTTTACAGAATATGGCAGAAACAGAATAGAATATGTAGTTAAGTGTCTTTTCATTAGTGTGTAATCACCTGAAAATAAGAATTGTTATGTTTTTGTTACCTTAAGATGAGAATCTACAGATGCCACAGGTCCTCTTTCATGGAGTCCGCCATGTTAGACCGCCATTTTCCTACAGTAGCCCAGGAGGGACAAACTAAACACTGACTCTAGAGAGGATGTTTTGTGTTTTCCACGCATTTGCAGGCCACTTGTCACAATCTGAGACGACACCGCTAGATGCCACGAAATCCTAATATGCAGCCATGATACTCAGGCAAAGTGACAGTTTGGTACAAAACCTCTCAAAAAACTGTCCAGCTGTCTCCTGGCTCTCACTTCATATTTAGCAAAATTTCTTCAGACCTTTTAACAAGTTGCACAAAGACAAAACTGCCCATCGATGACTTTAAGAAAGAATCCTGACGAGCGGGCAGGAAGCCGATCAACTGTGAGACAGAAAGTGAGACTCAAAGTCTTCAGGCACTTCCAAAGTGTGGAACAGCACATCGTCGGTCAGAAGTAAAGGTTAAGGAGCTCTCCACCACATCGAATGAGAATAAGTGTCTGTGGAAGCAGGTGGAGTATTTAACAAAGGTCCAGAAAGAGAGAAACTGAAGCTTAATGATTATCTGCAGGAGAGAAGATCTGCCTATCAGCAACAACTTGAGAGGAAGGAGTAAGTAATATGAATATACCTCTTTAGATTATGAGACTGCAGAAGCATTTATATTATTCACTACCCCATTTAAAGAAAGACTGCTTTTATCGCACTAACATTTTAATCTAAACCACATATGTAAATTATGTAGGAAAGAAACTCAACATATAGCACAAGTGTTAAGGAACTTTGACCAACGACTGAAAGTCAGTCCCAGATTTACTCTAGCTCCGGTTCTGGCACGACACTAGCTCTGCTCCATATCACCATATCAAAGTTACATTGATAGATGACAGTGATACCATTCACCTGATTGCAAGTCAGTGTATCACAAACATAATTTAAATGTGTTTATTTTAAAAATGTTAGTCAATTTCTTGTTGTGCTACATGCTCTACATTCATCTATACTCACAAACACTTTGCACACATCAGCTTGCGAACATGTTTTTGTGGATTTAATAAAGTTGGTGGGTCTCACCCACCAACTTTATTAAATCCATGTATGAATCAGCGACTGTATAAAACAAGAATCTAAGTTTAGAGTGGTAGCGTGCCAACATATGCGAATTTGAACCAAACCACCAACATGACTAAAGATACACACACTTCTAAGTTAAACATCCAATTCATTTGCACAATAAAATACCGTTACACACATTTCTTTATACGACCAAGTCACTTAACATCTTTGAGGGTTTTTTTCTGAAATCAAAGATGTTGCTTGCTAACGTGTCGCGGAAGTCGTGATCCAGACAGAAAACAGACAGAATTTCATAGGTGTTTCATTTATTTCCTTCAAAAACAGGAAAAACTAAACTTTCCTCCACTTATTATTTTTTAATCCATCCAGCAGCTGATTTTAAATCAAACATTTACAAAATGAAAAAGAAAAACTAAAAACTAAACTAAAACAACACAGAGGTTCAAATCATAAATATTCACAGTATATGTTTTAAATTAATCACAAACTCAGTAATCCTCCGTGTGCTCCTGAGTGAAGCAAATGAAATTAATAGACCAACGTGTTGTCAAGATTTTACAGAATGCAAGCTGGAACATGTTAGGTCAGTACATAAACCATAGTTTGTGGCAGTCCTGAGCAAGATGTGAGACTGTGCGAGTCCCTTGACTCTCAAGTAATTCAAGGTTTCACATTTGTTTTCATTCACATTAATTTTCTTATATATAGTATAAAGTGCTTTTCCTTCGTGATTTGTTGACTTTTGTTTTGGATGATGCATATTTTATATAAGGTGATACAAAAAGTCTCCTGGGAAAAATTATAATTTAAGTCAAAGAAAATAAATCCAGGCACTTTTCGGACAGAGAAGGGAAAAACATTCAAGTACATCTTTTTTCTTTTCGTAACAGTCAAAATAACATAAGTGAGCAGAGCTTTGCATCCTCCACCTCTCCTTCACTCTCCTCCTCCTCCTCGTCACCTCTGCTTTTCCTTGATTTCTTCAGCTCCCCCTCCAGCAGCTCAGGGGCAGCTTGTCTCTTCTCCTTTTTGTGCTTCTTCTTCCACTCTTTCCTCACGTCGTCGTCGCCGCTGCTGCTGCTCTCATGACTCCCCGATGAACTGATGCTGTTGCTGCTGGGTCGCTCCCCTTCCTCCAGCTCTCCACTTTCCTCCCACCTGGTCTGTCGCTTCCACTCAACCATTTCTACCTTGCCCTCATTTCTACTTCTGTTCTGCGTTAATTCCCGAGCAGGACTGCTCGCTCTGTGCTTACTGAGCTCTGACCCTCCAGAGGATTCATAGGGGAGCGGGTCTCTCTCCTTATCCTGGCTGTGGGAGAGGGAAGGCGGGGAGCAGTGAGTCCGTGCTGGCCTGTCTTGGTTATGGTAGTAGTGTGGAAGGTCTTCACTAAATTTCAAATCCAGGAACGTGTCTCTATATGTTTTGTGTGCATTTGGATCAGACACTTCGGCAGCTCTGCTTAACGTGCTGCTTTCCTGGCTTCTGCTACTGATGGATTTCCCACCCAGAGAGTAAGAACTCTTGTTGCTACCCTGGTCGTCCCCTCGCTGCCTGTCTCTCCTCTCTGTGTCAAGTGACGTCGGATAAGTGTGGGAGTAAGAGGAGGAGGAAGGGAGGTTCCTCTTGTGCCCCCTCTCTCTCTCCTTGTCTCTCCCTTTCGCTTCCACCCTTGCCCTCTCTCTCTCTTTTGATCTTCTGCTCTCTTTCGGCCTCTCCCTCGGTCTCTCACTCTCCCTCCCTCTCTCTCTGTCCCTCGGTCTCTCTATCCTCTCACTAGATAAGGTGCTGTCAGGTTTGTCTTTGCCACTAGAGGGAGCCATACTTCTGTGCGAGCTGGACAAGTTTTTCTCTCTCTCCATTGCTCTGACTATATCTTTTTCTATTCCTTTATGTCTCCGATCTTCATGCTCTCCCTCTGTTCCCCTCTCGGTTGGTGTTTCTGCAAGAGCATCCGACTGGACTTTCATCTCTTCCTCACCCCGCTCTTCCGCATCAGACTCTTCCTTCTCCCATTTGGATCGAGGGACCTGGGACAGAAAGTGAAGGCGTGACTGAGACAAAAAGCACTGTCTGAGTGCTGTAGCTCCTAATCTCCTGACTCATGCTCCTCTAGAACAAAGCAAAGCATCCGGCTGTTCAACAAAGTTCAGAGAAATCTTAGAAAACTCAAACAATGATAGCTATTTATATCATGCAAATGTTGTATTTTACACAGGCTGCTCTCATGGACACACCTGTATGAGCACAAGCTCGCCCTGTCTGTCTGCAGCTCTGTTGTGGGTGTACTCCTCCAGAGTTTTCAGCACCATCTTCCCCTCCTGCTGACGATCCTTGTAGCTGCTGCATTTAACAAACACAAATAAAAGTCAGTTTCCTACTACTGCTAGTTCACATTAAAAGCATTTCTTGTGATCCAGTGCAATGACTGTTTAGCGAAAAAGTGTCTTCAAAACAAACAAAACAGACATTTTCTGCTTTTTTCTGACAGCGGATCAGTTTGAAATGTTGCACGGCGAAATGGAAGAAGATAAAGTAAAAATAAAATAAAGTCATATTCTGACCTGCCATCGTCCACCGTGATGTTTAATCCATCATGGTGGCTCTCATTTCTGCTCCTCTGTGACCTTGTCATGCCTCCATCTTCCCCCATCACTCCCTCCATCACTCCCCCCCTTGGCTTCGACTCCCTTTTTTCCTTCCCTGTGCTTCCTCCCTCCGCCGTCTTCTTCTCCTCATTTGTCACTTTCATCCGGTCTTGTTCCTCCCACTGTATTTGGCTCTCCTTCTTCTCCTCCTCCACTCCCTTGAAGGCACAACGCCATAAGTCAAAGTCCTCCTCTTCTTTGTCCTCTTTCTTCCTCTCTCCTGAAACTTTCTCCCACACCTCTCTCTTATCATCTGTGATGGTCTTCCATACTGGTCTGGTCTCGCCATCATCTGGTTTTATTTTTGCTTCTGGCACATCTTTCTGGTCTCTGCTGGGTTCCATGTCTTCCGTTGTTGTTCCTGTGATGCTCTCTAAATAAGACGCGTCCTGTTTTTCAGTGTTATCTTCCGTCCTCTTCATATCCAGGTTGATGTTGATGCTTATTTTCTTCTGTGGTTTCACCTTCATCCCTCCCTCCCAGATGTCTCTCTCTGTCAGAGGCCATGACTTGCTCTCCTTCTTCTTCTCTGTCTTTTGCGTCTTTTTGTTGAACGGTTTCGGGGATTCACTCTTGCGGATTTTAGGGACCTCTTCAAGTTTTGTTTTCAGGCATCTGCTGCTTTTAGCCTGAACAAAACTCCTCTCCACGTCCTCTACTTTTCTTTTTCGGTTTTTCTCTGATCTTGAGTCAGCATCTTTGCCGCCTCCACGGTGTCTGTATCTGTCTGTATACGCCCTCTCTGCACCTTTGCTGGGTTTTTCTTTATGCCGTCTCTCCACATCTTGCCTGGAGCCTGAATATTTGCCTCTTCGCCGCCCTTTCTCTTTATCCAAACGCTTATCTGGTTTCATGAGTGGTTGGACTGATTCCGAGGCTTCATTGGCACTGACTTTATCCTGTACTGAGGTCTTATGCCTCCTCTTGTTCTTTCTGTAGTCATCCGCTGAGTCTGCAACATCAGGTGAAGAAGACTCCTCTCTTCTCCCTTCCTTTTGTTTCTTCACGCTCTTTTGCTCGTGTTTTAAGGTGCCGGAGCTCTTCAAATTCTTAGCGATTAGCTGCTTGTCGTTGTTACCTCTTTCCTGCTGCTCTGCTTGCGTACTGCTCTTTGTAAGTGCGATTGGCGGGCGGCTGTACTTCTCGGAGCACTTCTGCTGATGGGCCCTCGGCTTAGCTCTGTCTTCAGACGGAGTGGAGCGACCGTCGCTGGACGACTTATAGGGAGGTGAGCGGCTGTCATTCGACGAATGAGACGGAGAGGAGCGACACTTGCTAGACGACTGAGACGGCGTGGAGCGGCTGTCACTTGAAGACTGAGATGGAGGAGACCGGCTGTCACTGGATGACTGCGATGGAGGCGAGTGCCCATCCATCCGTGCAGAGCGTCTACCTTGAAGTTGGTCCTGTGAGTGTTTTCTGCTTCCATCCCTGTCCCCCCATTGAGGATGAGGAGTGGGAGGAAGACTGAGGAGGGGAGGAGGCAGCTGGTGAAAGTGGCTGACATAGCTTTTGAAATATTTCCCATACCACTCTTTGTATTCCCTTTCCCACTGCAAGTAACGCTCTCTGTCCATCTCCTGACTGCTTGGTTGACTGGTTGAACTCCCCCCTGGGCCTCCTGTCTGGGAGCATTCTCCTTGCTTCCTGGAGCTGTGGCCACTCAAAGCAGATTTCTTATGGTGATGCCGACTGTGATGGCTGCTTTTGCGACGATCCGATGATGATGACTTGAACCTGGAAGGGTAAGGCACTCGAGGTGAGGATGACGAGGACGGCGTAGGAGAACGTTTGTAACCATAGCTATAAGAGTGCGAGGAATGAGAGCGGGAGTGGAGGTCTCTGTGATGGGAGTAAGGAGAGTGGGGCCTGGGGGGGAAAAAAAGGAAATATGTCATATATTTCTTTATATTTTCTAACAAAATAAATGTAAGATCTTGTAAGAATCATTTTATAGTAAAAAAAAAACAAGAACAAACACTCCAAACATACCTTGATCTGCTTTGGGACCTGGAACGGGAACGGGATCTGGACCTGCTTGAAGAGCGAGAGTAGGAGCGAGAAGATTTGGACTTTGATGACTTTGAATTAGACCGAGAGGAGGAACGTCTGTAGGCAGATCCTCTGTGAGGTGACCTGAGTGGCAAAGAGAGAAGGTAGCAACTGAGGGGAGGTCTATTTGTCATATTATTATCACCAGTATATTGTCCTCAGACTACTCTGCAGAAATCTGATCAGCCAAAGAAATCTCCTTATAAAGAATCTACATGTTTCAATAAGGTCACTTTAAAGTTTATTTTCTTGTCTGCTATTGAAGAAAAGACGATTTTAAAAAAGGATAAAACAGCTGGCAATTATTTAATATTTTTACCTCTCCTTATTTCTCTGATGCATGTACCACTCCTTGGGGATAAGGGCGGGGATCGGGGATGCGGAGGTAGAGGAGCAGAGGGAGGGGATGGGAGCACCCTGGGGGGTGGGGAGTGTCCAGACAGGCGTGGCAGGTGGGTACCCAGGGTGGTAACTGTTGAGAGGCTGCTGAGCGGCGAGGAATGTGTGGAAAAGGGGGGAGGGGAAGAGAGGTGGAGGAACTGCTGGATATGAAGAGGAAGAAGAGGTGGAGGAGGGAGGAAGCTGCTGGGTGTTGAAGGATTCACTCCAGCTTCTGGTGGGACAGCTTGAAGAGGAGGAAGTGGAGCTGTGCAGGAGAGAGGAGAAGGGAGGCTTAAAATCGGTGGGTAGAGAAAAAACAGACTAGTACGTAAACACACACACTTCACTGACCTCTCCCAGCATTTTGAGGGTCCAGAGAGTCCTGGAGGTGGACCTGTGGATTTAGGGAAAATGGTTTTACAATATCCTAAAGTATAAAGAATAAACAGGAATAGATGCAGCTTCTTAAGTCGCTCACCTGTGGAGGCCTGCTGTAGATTCACACTGACTGTCTGGGGCTGCTCGACCTCTGGAGCGTGGTTAACCTGAGCAAACATCACAGATTTCATACAGAGAAACTTTGAATGGATTAAGTGTGTCTGCGTCAGTGTGTGTGTGTCCTCACCAGTGGTATCAGCTGTGATGGAGCAGCAGCGAGGTCTTTGTGTGAAACCGGTACAGAAGGTGCAGCAGCCGCTGAGTCATCATGCGTCTTCTCTTCAGCCTCTCTGAGTAAACAGAAGACACACCAAAAATCCACATCAGCGTGACTGTTTGCAAGTCGATCAATCTCGAATCCACGGCGCCGTGTTTGATCAGACATCGCGCCAAATGTTCGACTTCTGTGCGTACTTGGCGGCTGTGGCCACAGAAGCAAACTCTCAGATGAGGATAACAACTTTAAAAAAACTTCACACTGCATCCCTAAGTGACTTTACTTGTCGAATATGTCCAGGTGGCTCTGCGTGGGCTGGAGGGACGTGCTCGGCGTGTTGGAAGCAGGGTCGGGGTCGGTTGCTGTGGGAGGATCTCCACACACCTGAGATGATGACGGCGTTTCTACAGCCTGTGAGCGCGGCACAAGAGGGTCCTAAAGAAGGGAGGCAACAAGAGCACATAGGGCAAATTCTTAGCAGAGACTTAATAATAAACAAAATGGCATCAAATATCTAATTCATTTAAATATGCAGTACATTGTTTCAATGGTCTTAACAAGAGTACTATCACACTGAGGCCTGACAAACATCTGATTGTGTAAAGAAAACAGTAATTATTCTGCTCCTGACTCACGCAGGCACTGTGCTGGATGAAACACATCATTATGAGGCTCACCTGCTGGCTGTGGCTGGGCTGGTAAAATTTCTGAGTTTGGCTCTGCATAATGAGAGGCGGCGGGGTGGGGACAGGGCTCGGCGTCTGGGTTGGATTTTGGGATTCGGACGTACCACACATTCCACTTTGCTCTTTCTTAAACGTGTTGACAGCCTGTGGTGGGAGAGCAAGAAAAACAAGTCACTCCTCTATATTCACCTCCAGTTCTAATGTTAGTATATATTCGTCTGTCAATTCACCTGTCGGAGAAATTTATTGGCTATCAGGTTATCAGGTGAGACATCGGATTGGTTACAAGTGGGGCAGACGTGTTCCTCTGAATCCAGCAAGGTGGTGCGAATACCTGAGCAAGAGATAAAGACAGTGGAAATGTCAATATTGCTGTGTTCTGCGTGACGCATATGGACTTTTGAATAGAACATGATAAAGGCACACACATACACACCTATAATGCACAAACACATAAAGGCGCACACATGGACATACAAAATGCACAAACACACAGATTACACAGCTAGGACAGTATTAAATGTTTCTCTGCCACCAGATAACATTCAGCCAGTCTGTTTTCAGATTGGCCTTGACCAAGATTAAGGAGTCGAGCACACACACACACACCATGCAGGCTCATGGAAAACACATAGACAATATTACGTTCATGTGACGCTCAGAACACAGATATATGATTATAGGAAAGTACAGGACATCTGGGTCCAGATCTGGTGATTTGACTATGTAACGGTGACTGGTTGTGAAAAGACTGAAGAACAACCACGGTGCCTTTACATATGCTAACATTAGCAGTGGGGATGTTTCAACACATACAATTCTTTAATAATCTTTAAATATTTGATATTCTGAGTGCAGTTAAACTGGTTCTTTTATTTTGAAAGTAACCAAGTAACGCAAAGGAGAAACATCACCTGCACTTTTAGAGAGATTGTAGTGTACATTCGTGTGTGTGTGTGTGTGTGTGTGTGTGTGTGTGTGTGTGTGTGTGTGTGTGTGTGGCAGACACTCACAGTCGTCACAGTAGCTGTTTCCGCAGCAGGGTATCACCACAGCGTCGCTCAGTAGGTCATGACAGATCAAACAGACGAGTTCGTCCGGTATCGGTTCCTCCTTCTCTTCTGTCTTTGGCTGCTCCTGAGGAACGAATGGAGGCCTCTCCTTTTTACCAATGGCATACGCCTTCCTGTGAACAGACAACAGTTCCCATACCAGGGTGAGGCTTTCGTTTCAGCTGCTGGTATTGAATCTGTGACATTTTACATGAAGAAGTCGTCTTGATAAATGTGCCTATGATGATTCAGCGATCCAGGATTTCGGCAGTCATCTAAGAGGCCTCGGCGAGTAAAGCAGCAAACCAGTGAACCGGTTGCCTTTGACTCAGCATAATTACTTTTCTCTTGCATCAGTTAATCTTAGGGTCTTAAAATGTGAGAGCAATATTACATAACCCAAAAAATTGAAAAGGGAACGGGGTATCTTGGAAAGTGGCAATTGCTAATATCTCTGGTGCTTTTAGTACTTTCAGGTGAGAAGAAAACATAAGTATGTCATTTTTTTGCACCCTGGATATAATCTTTAAAGGAATAGTACCACAATTTGGCAAATATATTTATCAATTCTTCGCAGTTACATAAGAAGACCACTCCCATGTCTATACTAGCAAGCAGCTTAACGTAAAGGCTGGAAACGAGCAAGCAACAACCTCCATGGCCGTGAAGTGAAGTCAATGTGGAAGTGCCAAAAACTGCAGTTCCTCAAACGTCCACTTGGGGCTGGCTCCAGAACAATCAATCTCCATAAGCCCCCATGTTAAAATGTCAAACTTCACAGCAGAAGTAAACATGTTTACAGGCTGCTACAAAAAACAGTTTTGGTCTCTATAGCTAATTTCCATGTTCATGACAACTGTACTGAGGGTACATTTTTATAGAACTCACCTGTTCAAGTTATATTAAGGCTTAAAGTTATGCATTAATTGTTCAATTAATTGTGGACGCTTTGATTGACAGATAGGTGCCATTACAGATGGCTTGCTTGGCCATTCTTTATACTGTCATTGGAAATTAGGTTAATTTGTGAGTTTCAGAGGGGCCTGGCGAGCTGTTTACGCTCTTAACGTCTGCTGGCCATTGCCTTAAATTTAATGGACAAACATGAGAGTGGTATCAATCTTCTCCTCCGACTCTTGGCAAGAAAGTGCTAAGTGTATTTCAAAACCGCTCCTTTAAAACAAAAGACACACAAACATTGACTCTTTTGTCTCACGCATGCATGGCAGGAATCGCGTAATGTCCACAGTTGGTCAGCATGGCTCCCTTTATGTTGGGATCGTCCACTTCCACCATGAAGGAACGAGGGATGCCCGAGCTTTTCTTTAATCTCGGAGGGGCCTCGAAATTTTTGTCCTGCTGCCAAGGACACAGATGAATCGACATTTAATGCTAGGCCAACGCTTGAGCGCACACACACACACACACACACACACACACACACACACACACACACACACACACACACACACACACACACACACACACACACACACACACACACACACACACACACACACACACACACACACACACACACACACACACACACACACACACACACACACACACACACACACTCTCTCTAGTGCTTGATGCAGGAGTGTGGAGACACACAGTAATCAAATCATTTTCTTCTGCCTCACATGTTCTGCCCTTACCCCACTGGTGGGACAGTTCCTGATGTGGTGTCCGGTATTTCCACAGCGATAACAGGTGTAGTTTGCTGGTAGAACACCACCAAACTTCTTGTAACTACAGAAAGAAAGAGAGATGAAAAAAGAAAGAAAGAAAGAAAGAAGAAAAGAAAGAATAAAAGAAAATTATAGAAAAGCAAGAAAAAAAAGAGAAATTTAGGGGGGAGTATGGAGTAAAGATGGATCAATGTAATTAAAGACAAGGGAGAAAAAGTGAGACAGAACATGGACAGAATTTAAGAAAAGGGTGGAGAGCAGTGCTAAAGGAGACAGAAATGGATGGAGCAGGGGATTTGAAACCATTACAGAGGTGACTCACTTCACAGACTCGTAGGTGTTCTGATTTAGGATCACTTTGAGCTTATCCTCTTCTGACACATCTGCATCAGCCAGGTTGGCCATCTGCATGTACGTACACGAATGTATGTGAGCAACACACCCAGAGATAGCAGGTTTAAAAATGAGGATCAGTGACTCACATGATCCGGGACCAATTTGACAAACTGAATAAGTATCTAAATGAGTATACCTTTGAGAAAAGGGGTAAGGTTCCTGAAGAATCCTGGTCATCCATCTGTTAGAATTAAACACAACATCAGTTTCACGGAGAGCCTCAGGTTACGCGTCTTGGGAGGAGATTGAGAGCTCACACACGCTTCGTTAAAAAAAAAAAAAGTTTGAACTTGTCCTGATGCTTTATGGCCACTAACATTGGTGTTTTTTCTATGTAGCATTGGAGCAACCGCTGTCAAATGTTCACTTTTATAACCTTTTGAGCTGAGGCACAATTTACAGCAGCATCCAGCAGTGATTTTCATACAGAGTGGATAATAAATGTCTCTTCTCATCCCGGGATTACTGCCTCAGCACCTCCTGCCAACTCACTTCTCATCCCTGCGAATTTGCTACACGGAAAATGAAGATGCCAACAACATAATGCTCCCTGGGACAATTCACCAGTCAGGCCCAACATTTTTCCTGGATAAAAAAAGAAAAACATGTTTTCTCTCATACCTCCTAACATCTATCTCAGTTCCTCCTATCACCTTGGTTCTTTCTTGTTTCTGAGCACATGTTCTTGGTTTGTTCTTGAATAGATTAAAGCAGAATCAATGTGCGTGACAGATAAGGACTCTGTTGCTAGCCATGGATGTTGGTCTGGACAGAAATATCTTAAATATTGGATGGATTTCCATTAAATGTTTTACCAACATCTGTGGTGCCCAGATAAAGAATCCCAATGACATTTGACATTCATCTTTTGGACTGATTCTGCTCAGGATGAAACATGATCACCATGGTGATCCACTTATTTTTCATTCAACACCACCATCAGGTCAAAATTTTGCGTTGTCATTGTGAGCATGCTGACATCAGCATTTAGCTCAAAGCACAAGGCTGTAGACATTTGTTGTACAGAACATACAGTCCACGTATGATCAGAGATAGAAGTTGATCAATGACATAGTTTGCCAAAGTTGCAGTGTTCTCAACTTTAGCAATTTTTTTCTCTTCCAATCTGTCAACTTTGCTACGTTTACATTTTAATCAGGATCTTAAATTATTTTAAATGTTGTCGTGAGCCAATCAGGGTCAAGTATTGTTACCACTTATCTTTATATTCAGTCAGTGTATTTTTGAAACCTTATGAAAACATTGACATGTATCAACACCTTAAATTTAAAGTTGTCACCTTACCCCCCATCGCTCACAAATTATACCAGAGCTTCATAGCTGGCTTTAATAAAGAAGGTATTGAGTTGCATTATGGGAAATGTAGGACTCCCAACTTCTTGATTGAGCAACACTAAAAAGAAATTTACTGGAGTTCCTCTTTAGGCTTGCACAATGTCTAATATAAGACTTCAGTATTTGTCCTATTATCTTTCAGCTCCAGGTGTCTTTCATGCAAAGGTAATATGTGGACACCAACGATCAGAAAATGTCCAACAATGACAGTCTCCAAAAAGTCAAACACATAATCAATACATAAGACAGATTCATACAAACGACTTTATTGGTTATAAAACACAAAATAAAAAAATAAAAACGTGTGTGGTCCAACAGACTCAAAGTACTAAGAAGAGTGGCAGACACTTTACCTACTGAGAAACCAGAAACAGAGTCAGGTCAGGTCAGGGAACGCTAATTCAAACTGTTTGAGTTAATTTACAGGATTATAAACAAAATATTATTAGAATTCAGCAAGAACAAAGGTGCACCAGTTTAATAAGAGGGTTTAAGAGAGAGGCGTTATGCCTTTTGTTTCTACATTAAAGCTAAGTCACTGTAAGTCCAGCCTGAATAATAATATTAATGATGGTTGATTAGGTTCTGGTGACACTGTATTCTTGTGTAGTTTCTATTTCAAATGCTTCTAAGAGATTCATTTCTGAATTTGAGATTCTGAAATTGAACTCGGTCTCAGAGAAACTCACCAGAGAGCTCTGTAGCTTTAGATGATCCTGACGCTAAATTATTCATTCAGTTCTTTTGTGGATGATGGACTTCAATCGTAACTGAGGATCGAATAAGATCCGATACACTAAACTAACACATGTCTTTATTGTAACTTAAAGACTGCCCAGTTATTAAAAGAAGCTGGTAATTTATAGATCTATAAAGACGTCTGATAGGATGCGAGTGCTGCAGCAGCTCGTGCATAAGAGATTATTGGACCTATCAGCAGCAGTAAAGCAACAGTTGGGTTTATCAGCTGTGAATAGCTGGCCTGCATGATAACGTCTGACCCACCCGAGCAGCTCCCACCACCCACAGACAGAAACTGAATGAACAATAAACACAGCCGTTTGTTAAATTAACAGCTGAGAACTTTTATTAGAGAGAATATATACATGTGTTTTATTCTAACGGTTAAGAATAGAGCACTGGACAATAAGGTTTATCTCAGAGCAGTAGTGCACTGTAAAGCAAATACTGACTTGAACTTCCTCTTTGCAACAGGAACATAAACTGCAATAGAGGAAATAGAGGCTTTCAGCGATTCAGATTGCGGTCTCATTTGTTTATATCTATCAAAGAACACAACTGATGTTTCCGTGTGTGTGTTTAGTGGAGCTGCAGGAGAAGAAGTGCAGTGGGTTTGGTTACGTACTGCTTTGGCGGCTCCGAAGGAGTGATGCTGGACGTCGGATCGCTCACTGAAACACAAAAAGGAAATCATTGTTTAAACCAGTCATCCGGGGGGAAAATAAAGAGCTGAAAGTTACAAGATTTTTAATTATTTAAGGGAAAATCAACAAAAGAAAGTATAAAATATAAACGTTGAGACAATCTTAAAAGTGAATCACACATTTGAAGAAACCCAGCATTGTTGTGGTTTAGACAGTTTTTAAAGCAGTCAATGTGAAGGTCCTTGGCGCCCACAACACACCGCCACAGTGAAACCCCAGTTATGGATGTCAGCACCAGATGTTTTCTTAAGATATGAGACTGTATGATTTCCTCCATAACCCAGATCGCCCCTAAACTTGTTTCGTTTGGCGGTGAGTTGTGTATGTGTGTATTACAATAAAGTCAGCTTGATAATGGATTTTTTTAAAGCTTTTAACAAGTCAAAGTTCAACTTTAAAGATATGGCTGTGGTGTGTCAAAGTATATGAAATATTCACTTTTCTTGTGGTTTATCTGGAAAATATGATTATTTTTATTTTTTATGACAGATGTGTTGGGTGTTGATGGGAACTTGTGACTCAAGGGGGATGCACTTACTCTTCTGAAGGACTGACATTAAAATTTGAGTCACTGTAGCGTCAAAACCTTATCATCTGGCCTCGTTCATGGAGTTGTAGATAATACAAAACTGACTCATAAATGTTAGTTACATTCACCCACAGCTATTTTTTGTTTTACTTTAGTTTTAGTTTACAGTTTATTTATAGGTTTATTGTAAAATGTTTTTAAAAGTTTGAAGCTGAGTCACTGTCAGCCTGCTCGTGCGGGTGGAGAGTTAGTTTTCTGCTCTTAATCTTTAGGGCGACGTTACACCTCTCTTCAGCCCTAACTCGCCTCCACCAGTCTGCATGGTGCTGACGGTGTAATCACCTGACCACTGCTCTGTTCTGTGAGGTCTTTTCCTGCTTTCCATGCATAAACCCCCCACACCACTGCTGGCTCTCCTGCCTAAGCCCAACTAATATTTAGGTAATCCCTGTGAACGTCATCGTGGAGTTACGCTTCTGCTCTCTCCTCTTTTCCTGTGAGCTATTTGACAATGCAAATGTTATGTAAAATCAAAGTTTAATCAACTGTCGACTGTCAGCGTAGAGAAACAGGCCTCTGTATGATCATCATGATGTTAATAGCTTGGTTTTCTTCATTACTGATGTGCTGCTAATGCTGCTGCTGCTCAGAACCATCCTGATAAGCAAAAACAATACTCCTGTATTATATTAACCTGCACATTTATATTAGTAAGATGAAATCTGTACAAGTCAGAAAATAATTTAGAATTGCTAACTACTACACTTAAGTCCGTTAATTGTAGACCTAGTTGCCATAGGTGGAGGCGCTTGTAGACAGGGTGGAGGACTTTGCATGTTACACTTACATGTTGCGGGTCTTGTTCGAGTTGGACCTGGCTCCGATGAGCGGGATTCTCCTGACGATGACGGAGGAGCCTTTGGGGATCAGACCGTCATCTTCAGTGTACTCTGAAAGGGACGGATGGAGAAAGGGAGGGGTTAAAAAAAAAAGAAGTAGGATTAGATCACACAAAATAAAGTTTAGCCACATACAGTACAGATCGATTTAGAGTCATACAGAAAATCATTTTCAGGGTTATTGAGGAATCATGCACCCTTCACTGACACTCAGTCAATGTGAGGTTTACGGTCTTGAACAGTGATTCTGGGACAGTAACAAAGTCCACATGGTTATTTTCATTATCGACCAATCTGTTGATTATTTTCTTGATCAATCAATTAATTGTTTAGTCTATAGCATGTCATAAAATACTGAAATATGTTCAGTTTATTTTAATGGAAGGCTCAGAAAACCAGTCACACCTGAAGAGTCTCACCAGGTCAATTATTGGTATTTTTTTCGTCAAAAACAAGTTTTTAATTAACTTTCTGTTGCCCGACTAATCGATTTAGATCAATGTAATTGCTCGTGGATCATTTCAGATTATTTACATTTACAATAAAGACTGAATATTAATGTTATAACTCTGTCAGCACTCTTAAATTACTCTGGATTCACTCTAGACACTGTAGATAGAAAGTTAAAGAGAATACTGACACTCTTTGAAAACCTCAAACTGAATGACACGGCTCTGTGCTGTAGACCTGATGAAGGAAACCTGAAGTGTGTCACTCTTATCTCTCCATATGATATGATCTTTATCATTTTATCTGTAAACTCTTACACAACAGTGGTTGCAGCACATGTGTGTTTTCTTGCGGTGGGAAACATTAGTCAGCATGATGATGATGATCTTCAGGATACTGACTCACTCAAAGGTGATTTTTGTGTGATCACCATGTTTTACCTACTTGTATTACAGCCAGTTTGTATCTCTATACTGATGCTTTTCCTGCATGTGTGAGGCTGGACATAAATCTTACACTCATGACTTGGCTGTACTCATACCCTACCTTTGCTATTTTTATCCCACACATCTCTCACACTGGGGCTCTCTACGTGCCACGGCTGATCCACCACAGTCAGGCCGTTTAATGAAGGGCATGAGGCTGAATGCAGCAGGAATGTGGCCCCTATTCATTCACCGCTTTTGTCAGACTTTTCTGGACCCCCCCTCCGGCTCAAAGAGGTGACGCAGCCTCTCTCTGCCTCTCCCAGCTGTCAAACCTGGACCACGTGCTCACTTCTAAAGTTTTTTTTTTTTTAAATCACACAATATTTCTTACCTTCCTTGGTTTGCCCGTTTGTGATCTGCAGGTCGCAGTCCCCGGCTCGGAGCTTCTCCCTGCCCATGATCTGCCTCTTCAGGTCCCCCAGCGTGATGTGCGGGCCGTCAAAAACCACCGTGTCGTAGCTGAGTTTGGAGGAGAATTTATAATGAACATGAGTCATGATGAAATTTAACTTGAAAGGGGGTAAGAATAAAAAAAAAACTCCTCTTGTGGTGTCACAAAAACGGGCCGCTGACACCTGACAGTAGTTGCTATGAGAGTACAAAGTTAGCTCGGCGTTAGCAGCCGGCTGCGTCAGCGTCTACGGAGCTAGCTCGTTAATTAACCGGATAAAGTGGCGTTCATGGGCTGACATTTCCCGGCGTGTGGCGGAACAGCAGCGGGGATTCAAACCAAAGCGTGCTCAGTCGGTTTCGACTCTAGCTTAAACTTTTATCCCTGCCAATGTTGCCTCTCTCTCTCTCTCTCTAAAAAAAAGAAGAGCCCCCGAAGTGTTCACTGACAGAAACCACCAGCTGTTTCCGCAACCAACGGCTCGTCAGCATCGGATGCTGCGTTCACGTGACGCTCCGCACGCCACAACTCCCGAGCTATGACCGCAAACGCGTCATTCCCTCTACGACAATACATGTGTTTTTTTAAAAGTCAAATATCCATACATTTACATACGGATAATTTAATTTGTTTTTCTATATATCAGCAATTAAATTCTTTATGTTACGAGATTTTTTTAAAAGAAGAACCCTTGAATAAGGGAAGACTGGATTCAAAGTTTAAGTTGGATTTATTATTTATTTATTCTTGTACAAGAAGTATCGTTTAACAGTACAACACACATAAGGGTTACAGAGAAAAGGCTCCTCGAGGAGCTCTATCAATAGGTTCTTATACATTTTTCAAAAATGGGCTGTCTCGGACACCTCCACCACCGATACAGATAATACCACAGCATTCCTTTAGTTGGTTTTCTGCTCAATAATGAGCACTATATTTTATATCCTGTCTATAGCCTGTTTCTCCTGTCCTTGTACTACTAATTTATAATTACCTGACAACCTCAGTAAATCAGAGGCCAACTATAAGGGAGGTATGCAAGACATGGTAAAGACACACTATCTATATGAGTTAAAACATCTGCATCTCCAGTCTCAACCTAATTTTTATAACACTTTATAATATCAGTTGGATTCTTGGTATCGCAAAAATAATTTCATTATCAATACATTAATTTTGGATTTTTTGGATTCAAAGCATCCTGGGAATGAATAGGTGAGTACATTTTATATTTTATTTAAAGGTTCAGTGTATAAGATTTAGGGGGCCGAATTTACAGGATATTCATAACTATGCTTTCATTAGTGTGTAATCACCTGAAGATAAGTGAAATTGAAGGATGAGTCTTTTATATCTACAGACACTGCGGGTCCTCACATTTTCTGCACATTTCATGGCCACCGTAGTTTCTTCTTCATGCCTACAAGGAGAGGATGAGGCAGTATTGCAATCAAAAACACATTGGACCTTTAACAACACATAGGTTTTTGTGTTTGACCTGAAGATAAAGTAACACAGTTAAAAAATAGCTCAATGCAAGTTATTTAAAAAACAGGGACGAAGACGCACACTGGAAAATATAGCCTAATTTTGTACAACATGGATAAAAAAGTAGACATAAGTACAACCACTTACACAGATATTTGTGAAAACTCTCATCAATTTTTATGCCTCTACACAACTACCCATTTCAGAGTCTCGTTTTTACATGTTTTTCCCCATGCACCTGAAGGCACCATCCTGCCTCCACGCTGAGCACTCAGTGCACCTGTTAGGGATCAGGACAACAGGCTGGACCAGATTTACACTCTATAATGATTAAATAACCTCTGTCTCTGGTCCAGTTCTTCTGTTGGAGATCTAATAAGTTGATATATATCTTTTTAAAAGGGGGTTTTGTAGTCCCAGTGGGAGAGTCACACTCCAAAGCAGCCAAGCTCACTGAGATGTAGAATCACAGCAGAAAGAAAGACAAGAAAAAAAAGAGAGAGTGACTTGTTTTTTAATGAGAAAAGCTACAGAATGCACACTTTTTAAAATTTAACTTAATTGTTGCTGCATTCCTGCTGCTTGTGTGGCACAAAGTCCCTCTAGAGGGAGACAAAGCACCATTTATGATGCTGATGTGTGTCATGGTGAAACATGCTTAATTGTCCTTGACTGAAATAAATCCCTGTCTGATTTAACTGCACTGCACACACACACAGTCTGTGCGTTAACTCCTCCTGTCCAACCAGGTGTTCCCCTACAGGGAATGGGGATGCAATTGTGTCCAAGTCACACACCAGCAACTATTTCACTGATTTTGGTGAAACTGGATCATGTTCTGCGGAGGAAATGTTTTCTGGTTTTCCCTCTGATGTCCACAGGCTGCTCCAGAGAGTTTCCTGATGGACTGTATAGTAAACTCCTAGCAATAGATGCTGGTAGTTATGTTAGCTCAGTCTGTTAGCTGGACTGTGAGCTCAAATAATATATTTGACTTCCACAGGCTCGCGTCTCAGTACCAAAGAAGTGATGAAACAAGACGGGAAAGAAAGGCGCTTAGGAAGCAGGAATCTTCCCTAACGTCATCACTACAGGTTGGTTGTAACTACACACACACACACACACACACACACACACACACACACACACACACACACACACACACACACACACACACACAGGGAGGCAAGCTGATTGGTTGGAGTCAGATAAATGGAGGCAGAGAAAGGAGAGATGAGAGAAGAGTGTTTGAGGAAGTGTTTTGCACTCAGCCTCCTCTCTCCTCTCTCCTGCCTGCTCTGCTCTGCTCAGAGGAGGGATTTGCCCTATCTTCCCTGGCTTAGCACACCATTGTGAAAGCAGTGGGAGGATGGAGAGATGCAGAAGGAGAGAGAGGCAGAGAGGATGAAAGGGAAACAGCTGCTGCCTTTAAACTGATGTTCTTCTTATCGTGATATGATACAGGACATGTTCAGTGACTCAGCCATCAAAGAGCTTCTGGGAAACAATTATATCCTCAGCTTCATGTGCGTGTACGTGTGTGTGGGTGTGTATGTGTGAAATGTGGATGGAAAATGACGCGTTTATTATAGTATATTATAGTGTTGTGTGGAAGGTTTGACAATTCTGACATTCGATCTCATAATTTTGATTCAACATAAGAATTTTTAGTATTTAGCTATTTGAAATAATCTTCCAATACAATGTATAATCTTCCACTAACATGTATAATAATGCATTTAACTAACTGGACCTTTTGATTGATGGACTGGGTGACTAAAAGAGTACTAACTAACACCTTTGCTGTTGGCCTGATCTGATGCAAAGTTGACTGACTGGCTGATATGTAACTGACTATGTGGCTGTCATTCTTACAGCTTGTTGGGCATGTCTACACCTGTAGAAATAAAGACAATATTTTTCCTACAGTGTAGTTCATGTTTAAATGCCAAACTAGTGCAAAAAGCTTGAATCTCTTCAGGACGCATTCAGGATCTCTTCTGTCAGGACCAATGACAGTATAAAGAATGGAGTTAGGTCATCCGTAGGTTTCCAAAGTGCTGTTTTAAAGCTGAAAATATGTGCTGCTGGAAGCTGCCATTGGTGCTTGTACTGCTTCTTCTCCCTTCCGGCTAATCTAAATATCGGCAAAGATGTGGATCAAATCATTATGGTGGGCCAAATGATGCCTGGGTTCTTGAATAAGCTATCCGTAACGGCACTTACCTGTCAATCAAAGCAGCCACACTTAGTTATGCGGAATTTTAAGCCATAAAACAGGTAAGTAAAAAAAAAAAGAATCCCTCTCACAGTTAATATAAATGGGTAAATTAGCTATAGTGACCAAAATCGTTGCCTAAACCAGGATGTAAACATGTTTATTTACATGCTGTGAAGTTGGACATTTTAACATGGGGACTTATGGAGACTGACTCACTTCTGCAGCCTGTCTCAAGTGGCCGCTTGAGGAATTGCAGTTTTTAGCACCTCTGCATTGGCTTCATTTCCCAGCAACAGAGGTTGCCGCTTGGTCAGGACACAGCTTCGTGTTTGCTTTCCAAAATATCCACCCTCCCTTCCACCTTTACACTCTCTCCTTCTTGTCTTTCTGCTTCAGCAGTGTTCACAGCTCCAAGGCTTTTTTTTTTTTCACATTGCAGATGGTCGTAGTGTTACTCCACTCAAGGCGCGCACACACATACACACTCACACTCACACACACACACTCACGACATTGCTCTCTTTGTCAGTGACAATGGTCCAGAGTGCTCTTCACTGGGTTTGCCCTTCTCACAGAGCAGAAGTGTCTCTTGTCCTCAAAAGCTCAACTTGGTTGAACAAATCATGTGATGAAGGAAAAACATTTTGTGGATTTTTACCTATGTTGGTTTGTCAGTTGATCCACCACTTTTTATTGGCACAAAATTCAGTACAGACATTCAAGGTTCCCAGATGATAAATCCTAATAACTTGAAAGTCCCCCATGTTTGTGGCCTTGAACTTAAAAGTCTAGAGTAAGATAGATAGATAGATAGATAGATAGATAGATAGATAGATAGATAGATAGATAGATAGATAGATAGATAGATAGATAGATAGATAGATAGATAGATAGATAGATAGATAGATAGATAGATAGATCATTAGGACATCAAAGCCGGCAGGAACTCTCCCTCAGAGACTCATTTTGTCACAGACAGCTGTTAGAGCAACCTCCAACTGGGACACAAACACAGACACACACTGACACAGACACACACTTGTATTTGTGTAACATTAGAAGCTTGCCTGGTATAATATAGCAATTCTATGTCACTTTACCAGATGTGTGTGTCATATCTTGTCCCAAACAAACTACTGAGTCACTGCAAAGACCTTCGATATTCAGAAGAAATTTGCACAAATTCCTGTTTTATTTTTAGAGTACATAGAGATAAGACATTACGCTCTGCTACAGCACTATAAAATAATCTGATGTGGGTTTCCTGCTGGGAAATGCTCAGTGTCTTTTATGGGCTATTAGCATAAGGGGCCATTTTCTCTTATTGGGCCAATGGAGCTGAAGAAAGCAATTACTACAGTACCATACTGCTCGATGGGAGGGTGGAGTTTCAAAACAGAAAAACGTGGCTAAGAGGATCAAGGATAAGAAAAAAAAATGGCAGAGAGAGCCTGGGTGAAAAGGGGAAAAAGGAAAACGTGGGCGATGGTCACAATATCTCTGCGCAACAGAAGAGGCGTGCGTCAGGAGCGAGTGAGTGACAAAATGGCACACATAAAGACAGTTAAGAGGAACAAAAGCAGAGTGGCAGCCAATCCCAGTGTGCCGGAGAGTCTCCCGTAATCCTGTCATCCACTCTAATCTCTATGACGACGACGTGGAGCTCCATCGGTGACGTCACAGTTATGAATATTCATCAGGTGAATCTGAGCTCTCCACTGAATCCTTCCTCTTCACAATATATGCTCTTATAGTCTTGCTGTTACTTTATATTCCAATAATACACAACAGCATATCTGAAACACATTAAGCTGCATATGTACAACATTTAAACACGAACAAAGTCAAATTCAGAAACATGGCACATGTCAAAACACGTCACATTATTATCACATTAGAGCCCATTTCTTTGAATTCCTTTAAGTTTGTCTCAGCCAACCACATTGGTGCTGACGATAGCTGTTCTGGAGGATAGGATATTAACATATTGTTCGAAAGGTGATATTTAAGTCTGTAGCAGAAGATTGACTCAGAGCGTAATCATGTAGGATGCTGGTGCAAAGTTTTATCATGACCTGGTAGAAAGTAACAGTACTGTCCTGTGGTACCAAGTCTTGAACTGTACTAGTGGTGGCAGACAAAGTGCAGATCGTCCTGATGTTGTACAGAAGCAAGCTCCTGCTGTGAGGTTTGCCAAGATCTTCATAGTCCAGGATCGCACCCAAGTTCTTCACTTATCAACAGTATTGATGGACAGGTCTTGACGTGGGAATCCCTCTCTCTTGAACGAATGCAAACTCAGTGTTGTCTAGTTTGAGCTTAAGGTAAGCGCTGCCCACCCTTTTTTTGCTTGTGACTCATTATGTTGCATGTGAGTTGTGGGCAGCAATCAAAGAGGGATTTTCTCTTTTCATATTGTTTAATTTGAATAGTTTGGAAAACATTTTTCCTCCCTTGTGATGGGGTTGCAACCCTTTAGATTTATCTTACAATCCCCTTGTGGGGGTCCTCAGGTTGGGAGCTCCTGCTTTTAATGATGAAGCCTTCGTGGTGAGCTGCACCCATAATTCCTCTGAATCATTTGATCAGCGGCTCCTGCAACACGCGCTCTGTGAGCAGATGGAGCCCACTTGATGTGACACATGGATAAATACTGTACATGAATGATGCAGCAGCCTCACATCGATGCGGGAATACTATCCGAATCCGATGCATCGTTTCAGTTACAATCTGATTAGAAAAAAAGTGACAAATAAACAGATGGAGAGCAACACATACACATGATTTCATTTGTATGTGCATGTACACCTGTGTAAACATAGTCCTCTCCACGCTTCCACGTCTTTATCTCCTTCAAACACCTCAAATCTGTCACATCCTCCGGTCTCCTCATTAACTTTTTTCTCTCCCCTCTTAACTCTCATCTTCCTCCCCTGCTCTCTTTCTTTCTTTCCTTCATTCAGACATCTGTGTGGTGGCTGTGGAGATAAGCAGAGGAGTAATCTATCGGGCGGCTAAATCAGAACAGTTGACACAGCACACAGCTGATGCACATCTACCGCGTGTGTGTGCGTGACGTTTTCTCATCAATTTTGTGCAGGTTTATGTTGCTGTGTGGCGAGGTTTCTGCTAAAGATAAGATAGTGCTGATTTGTTGAAAAGACCACTGAATTATGTTGCTATCTATCTATCTATGTGTGTGTGTGTGTGCAGGGTGTAAGAGCAGATCACACGTCGTTTACTCACGTACACACACAAACACAAAATGAACTCACCACAGGCACTTTGAAAAGGTGACTCTTTATTTTCTAATTATTATACTGTATATAATATTCTTTCTCTCTAGATATAGGTAATCATATTTATATCATGTAAGTAAAAGTGTGCTTTTATTCACAGCATGTGTCCATGTCAGACCGCTGTTAGTTGGAGGTTTACATTATAAAGTATACAGTGAAACTGGCTGGCAGCTGTGTATGTGTGTGTGTGTGTGTGTGTGTGTGTGTGTGTGTGTGTGTGTGTGTGTGTGTGTGTGTGTGTGTAAGTGTGAGCTGTGAGAGTTATACAGTCAGTGTGCCTGTGTATAGAAAGACAAATGTGAGTGCCAGCATGTTTCTGCATGCATGTGTGTGTGTGTGTGTGTGTGTGTGGTGTGTGTTTGTTGAGGACTAAGTATCTCATGATAGGGCTCAGAGGTATGGAGCAGGATAAAAAGCTGCCCATTGACACAGATTTCAAAACAGTTGATCACCTTCGACCCTTAAACACGTCACCCAATCACAACGCTTTCAGGTGTTTTAAAGTTACGACCCACATTTTCGGGGGCGGGGATTTTTATTTGTTAATGCTACTTCAGGTTCCAGCTGCACATTTGTCTTTGCTCGCTTTCATTTTTCACTTTCATCACAGAGTAACGGCCGGTTGCTATTTACTCTCCTCATCTCTGTCGGGAATAGTTTCACCTCAAAGCAAACTGCTACAATGCCTGCAAGATACACTCCTTGAAAATAAAAAATAAAAACTTTTTGCTCTTTTGCCAGGTCATTGCTACACGTATAATAAACACAACAATAATAAAATATTCATCTTTACTTTTACCAATATTCTGGATCTTTTTGTTTTTGTGGTGTTCCTCTTAAGGGACTTTGTTCCATCTTTGTCACTATACGCAGCATAAACGCAAACTCGGATTAACTAAGAAATACATAAAAATGTCACTAACTTCTCCATCTTTTCTCCTGAGTTTGTTTGTTTTCTTTTTGTTTTGTTTTTAACAGTCCTCAGGTCAGTTTGAAATGGACAAAGTCATGTTACAACAGTGACAGTCTGCAGCCATGCCAGCAGCTCTGTGCTGCACAGCTTTGAGCGCGATGAACATGATGTTTGCATTGTCTAAGGCTGAGGCTGATAGGAATGTCATTAGTTCTGCAGGTATTTGGACCTGATCCTAGATGAAACGTTATTATTATTCATCCAGAGCAGATGTGGAAGTCTGTGCCTAATTTTAGTGTGGCCTCATGGTGGCGCTAGATGAAAGGTCGGGGAATACCAAAGTCATCAATATTGATGGATATCGTTTCCAAATTTCATGACAGTTCAACAAATAGGTGTTAAGATACTTCAGTCTGGACCAAAATGGTTGACCGACACTGCTAGCATGGCTGAAACCCTTCAGTCACTCTGTAATAATACCAACATTGCATTTGCTTGGTGGCGTCCGTTGGTCTGATAGCCTGACTTTACCCATTACAACATGGCTCAGTAGAAAGTGATGGGCAATTTAGTCTCTTTGGGGCATGGCTTTCTCGGATCTGATAGAATATATCACATGAGTGTTGTAGGAACTGGTCTGAATCATGTTATCTCGTGTCCTTTTTTTAAGAAACAGAAACCTTTAACATGCAGTTTATGCAAGAGCGAGCGTAAATACACCTGATGCAGAGCGGAAACTCTCGAAGCCTGGTAAAACATCCTACCATCTTGGGCCTTTCATCCTTGGTCGGTCAACCGTGGCAGCCTCGGATATGTTTTGCATGTAAACAACACTGCCTGAACACGGGGCTTGAGGCAAAACCATAGAAAGCTGATTTTAATCGCTCTGTTTTTTGTGTCAAAATAATATATGTAAAACGTTGGACAGGTACGAAATCTATTGTTAAGGAAGATGGCAGTCTGGAAAACTCTTGCTAATCGTATATAATTTACCTGTCCAGAATCTCTCTGTATGCTGTCCCACATAAACAACAGACGTTTTTATTCTAACTGGCAGTACAAGTGGGTCGACCTCTCTCGTCGCCTGAAAGAGGAAACCGTGTCATGTAAAAAAAAACAAACCTCAACAACACAACAGTTTTACAAGCAGGCCAAGCGAGCAGGGTTTGTTTTTTTCTTGTCTGATTTTAGGAAGTTTGAGAACACAACGAACAGCAGGCTACACCAGGGTGTGCTGATTCAAGACCAGATGTCATTAAGGATCCGATAGATTATTCTCTATCCCGATAAGCCCCCCTCTGCTGATCCTGAACCAGCCTCACAGGCTGAGACTGAGACAAGTCAGATCTGAGCAGGTGTGTCAGAAGGAAAAGGCAGACGACCGAGTCAAAAATCAAATTAAAAAAGACTTCCCTCTCAGCCTTGTAACATAAACTCCTTATTCATTTTGTAATACAAATTATCCGCCTGTAAATCACTGACTCCAAAACAGTCCTTGTATCTTTGTATGGCTGCGTCTGCTAAGGAATGAACGGGGCAGTTAGCTCTAAAACTGATCCCAGTGCGACCGTTTAATGGTCGTGGGAATGCAGAGGAGGTTATACTGGAAGCCCCATGGCTGATCTGGGAGCTGTCTGAAGGCAGGACAGGCAGGCACTGGGTGCATGGGTGAGGAGAGGCTAACTGCACACGCACACACACACACACATACACAAACACACACAAACACACACGTGAATATAACGCAAACATGCAGGCACATAACTCCACCCGTAAGCCCTCCTCACACAGTAACCTTGTATGTGTTAGTGTGTGTGTGTGTGTGTGTGTGTGTGTGTGTGTGTGTGTGTGTGTTGGTAGCGAGTGCAAAGTGTAAAGAGCTTATAGCATGTGTGTTTGTCTCAGAACTATTCCATTAAATTCACATTTTCTCAAACAGTTCTTCTGGTCCTCCGTGTTCGATTAGCTGGCTCAGTGTACTTGAAGTTCCATTGAGGAGCGACACATCAGCGACAGAAACAGTTTGTTGTTTTTCTCCCATAGAAACACTTATAATGATTTTTTTTTTCCAAACATGACACAGTGATTTTTCTTTTAACAGGAAACAGTTATCCCCACACTGCACTGGGCAAATCTGAAGCTGTGAGTGTGTGTGTGTGTGTGTGTGTGTGTGTGTGTCTGTGCATGTTTGTGCACATATGAATAAATAAATGTCTGTGTATATAAGCTTTAATGTGTTTCTATACTTATGAGGACCTATATCCAGCACAACTCGTGCTTAGTGTTTAGATAAGTTTGGTAAGTAAGAGCAATTAATTCATACGCAACGATTATCATCTTCACTTGTGGTTAATATCTTAATTTGCTAAGTTTTAAATTAATTTCGCTTGTGATATCATTATTTCATCACAATATGAGTGTGTGCTCAAGGCCTCCTTCCATCGCCCTGATATGTGTAACGCTTAAAACCGTTTTAATTTGAAAGTGCCAACAGACGACCAGGATAGAGGATTTGAGTTGTTAAGTTGTTAAAGTGCATGATTTTGGATACTTTTATAATTTGCAGTTATGTTTTATCATTTGATTTGTTTGATCAGGAGATATTGGGAGTTAACCACAGACATTTTTGTCCATTTGGGCATTTTTTTCCTCTATCTGGAAATCATTTTGGCTGTGTTAGTGCATATGGCACACTTTTTTGTAACAAAGTCTCTCTTCTGGCAAGTTTTGGAATTCAAATTCAAATTTTTCTAATAGATTAATAGAACACTGAAAAAATGTACTACCCTCTTAAGCAATTAAGGACAAAAATGTTAAAAAACTAACTAACTAAACTAATAAAAACTAAAAAATGTCCTAATTGTTTCTGCATAATTCTCTCCAACATCTTCAGCCCTGCCCAAAACTACCAAACATTCAATCATTTTGAGGATTTTAACCATTTAAATGTTTATATTTTTACAGCAGTTTTTCGGAAGCAGACATTTTTGTCCCTAATAACTTAAGAGGGTAGTAAATTCAACTGACGCACGAGAGTTAATGAAGCTGCCTAATTGTTGAACATACACAGGGGTGCAATGTAACACAGTCCTGTAATAAAGAGTTTTGGCACTGTCAGAGGCTGTGGTTCAAATCTACAGAGTATTTGAGGCTGTCGTTGAGTTTTATGAGAGTGTCTCACATTGTAAATGGTTCATATTGTTTTTCAGACCGATGTATTTGCGTTGAGCTCCTGTGACACGTAACAGAACATTTGCCTGTAGAGCATCGGGGCCAGTAAGTCCTCAAAAGTGTAGCAACCTTACAGTGAATGCATGTATGTATTTGCATGTGTGTGTGTGTGTGTGTGTGTGTGTGTGTGTGTGTGTGTGTGTGTGTGTGTGTGTATTGCACTTTCAGTGTCGAGTGTCCCGCTGACAAACTGCAGAGTGACCTCTGGCACCAGTGAGCTGAGGTTAATGTCCACGAGAGATCGTCCGAGCGCTCCACTGTCTCTTTCCTCTCCTCCCGTCTCAGAGGCTTCAGATGTGATCAAAACAACACAATCTCACAAACCACATCAAAGTAGAAAATGAAACTAGAATAATATAATATTACAAAGACTACGACCCCTGCTCCCCCAACTCTGCTCCCTTCGATCAAACCCCCCGGTAATAGATTAATAACTATAATATGTGACAGAGTTTGTCATCCTCTGCACAGTGGCACCTTTAGAGTAGAATAATTTTTTTTTACTAATAATACAATTATTTGTTGTTGATATCAGAGTATCAAAGCTGTATGGCGGTAAGAAGAGATAGACAGAGGCCTGGTCTCAAAAAGCACCCTATGCTCTATTAGAGTAAACATCGTTAAACACAGCACAGGCTCACGGGCCCTCACACCCACGTAAGGTGTCTTAAATGTAGCAGTCCAGTATCCCTACGGAGTTCAGAGATTAGGGTGCCATTTGAGACTCGATTAGAGATACAGCGAATGTAAGCACTGGAAGCGGATGGATATGGCATGCATGGTTTGAAAGGTCAATGCTGACATGGCTCATGGATGCGGATCTGAACTCTGACCCCCTAACAGACCCTCAGGATCCGAGGGGCATCTGATGTGCTGAGCTACATAGCTACTACTGCTGAGTCAGTACACTGCAGGAAATCCTGTGCAAAAAAGAGTACGGTGAACCTATGATCTAAAGCTAACCTGGAGGCCGTGATATACAGGAAAGATTTTGAGTAATATTTGGCACCAAGTATGATTAACGATATTTTGCTAAATATATGTTTGATCCTTAAGCAAATAAAGTCTTAATTAAAATGATCCTACCTCTGCTTAAGGCAATAATCTTCATCTCTAATTACTTCACCGGTCTAACCTAAAGATAGCAAAACAAAAACCAGCAGCTAACATGAGTAGAAGAGCGCAGTCTTTGCATCTTCCCGACCTCTGCTTCTCCTCTGCAAGAAGCGCAGTTAACTGTTCGGCTGGTTTAAAACGCTCCTGTGCAAAAAAACTGACTTTGCCTTTTCCTTCCCACATCCTCCACCCTTCAAAACGACGCTGCTGCAGCGCTGAGCATAAAAAGCCCTTGTGTGCTCCTGTCCTTTAAAAATTAAAAGCCCTTGCTTTTTGAGAAAAAGCATTTTTTTTCCCTTTCACAGCCCATGACAACTGCTGTTGTAGTTAGCTTGCAAAATTAATATTTACACGCGGACGACAGGCGAGAGCGGGTTCCGCGGCGATACACGTTTTGTCCCTTTAAGCTCCCTTTATGGCGTCAAAGACAGTGGATAAGACAGCAGCGTCATAAATTAAACAGTATGACTGAGGTTTAAAACATCTTTTATTATCAGGGTAATAACTCTCAGAGTAGTAGTAGTGGTGGTGGTGGTGGTGGTGGGGCTGGTATCAGCTTGGTGTTGCTTCATGTTTAGTTTATACAAAACAGTGCAATGGTGGCTTAGGTAAAGGTAAAAAAAAGGAAACAGAAACGTGTATTTTTTTGTGCCCTCTTTGAGTTTCACGCTCACTTTTTACTCACAGAAGAACTTGGAGAGAAAATACCGTTAACATTTACACTTAGCTACGCACAATCTCTCTCCGAAAGTCTCCCTTTCTCTTTGTTTTATGGCTATTTTGCCTCCTCCTCACGCCATCACAGCCCCTCTCCTTGGATGTGTGTGCGATCAGGTGTTGTCCAGTGACCTGATGAATGCACTCTGTATTAAAGCGTCGTCTTCTTGGGTCTTTATATGTGTCGTAAGAGCTGTAGATTTACTAATAATTCTCGGCCTACACTTACATCAGAGACAGGAAGCGATAGATCAGCAACAGACTGTGCAAAAAGACAAAAATGAAGCTTGATAAGGTGCATTTGGGAACGGGGAAGTCCACAACAGCACAGATAGAGTATTTAACATGTCTATTCATTTAGAGCCATCTTTATCTCACGGCCACTGATGCCTAAGACCTCAGAAACATCTCCTAAATGTCACCAATTAACACTTTTTAGCTACGATGACACTGATCCAGCCTCATTTGCGCCTCTCGTCTCTCCTCTCGTCTGACACTCTGTCCTATTCATCCGGTCGCTGCGTGGATTCGAGCCCCTCTATCTTCTCTCTTCGCTTTCATAAACGAGCCCTCTCCCTCACTTTCTGTCATCTTGCCGAAACTAAGGGGCTCTCCACCGAGGCAGAAGAGTCAAAACTCAGCGCGATAAATCATGTGCAGCTCATATTAATGTGAACTTGAATGCTTAGCCAGCACTCGTCTTTTTTAATACAAAATGGTGCCAACACCGGTGTACAGAGAGTGTGAGAGAGTGCATCAGCTTCGTGTCCGGATACAACCTCGACCAAATCTAAGCTCAAATCTGCCCATACATTTATTATTTTTATGTTTATCTGTACATATAGGAGACGTGTATAAGCTTGTGCGTGTTTGTGCAGATGTACACATGTAAGGGAGATAAAGAGGAGGAGAGGCTGTGAGTGATCCTCTTCCATCTATTTATCTATTAAGTTCATTCTCCGCAGATCCTCAAATGTAGAAGAGCGATGTGTCCTTTTAGTCTGAGGTGAGCATTTTCTCCGTTCTCCAAATTTTGACAATTGTTCTGGCAAGAAAAGACAACTTTACGTTAAATTTATCTGAAAGGTATTCACCAAGAGGTAGTGGGCAAAAAAAACAAAAAAACTCCATCTGTTTGTTTAATGTCTTTTTGGCTCTGCCTTAAAGCGTATTCACAGCTCAGCGGTCTCCTCTCCACAGTACCCTGAACCAGCAACCTCCAGAAAAAAAACCCTAACTAGTCTACGACGAGCGACACCAAACGGAAGACAGGACCTAAAAGAGGAAGGGAGAGGGTGAGAGGAGGAGGGCATTGGCAGTGAGGTGGGTTATGGGTTGGGTGGGTGGGGGCTACATAATAAAATATGGAAGGTGAAAAGAGTGATGGGTGAAGGCAGACAGACAGACAGACGGACAAATATTTGATCATCTCTTTAAGTTTTAGGCGAAGGAAAAAAAATTGACGAGATGACTCGTGTGGCTGGAAACAGGGGTAAAAGGAAGCACCAATGATCTAACGTTACCATCTAAAGTTAGTTTTTGTTGAGTCACCCCCCCCCCCCCCCCCTAACAGCTGATCTGTAGTCAGTGTACGTCATCACAAAACCACTATGCAGATTTAACAACTGACCTGGGATCAGAGAGATGGGGGTGAGTTGTTACCAGGAATGAGCTCAATTCAGTTTCAGTTCAGTCGGTCACAAAGTGAGCTTGGATCAAATCAATCAGTATGAAAGGAGCGTATATATATACAACATGTATAGATATAATAACGAGTGCCACACGTGTGCTGCCAAACTGCGTCGTCAATTCGTATTTTGGATCCGGCTGAACTGAAAATGAATTAATCCCGATCCTGAGGTGTTAACTGCTGCACTTTTAAATAGCATCGTAATCAGAGAGACAGCTCGGAGCTCCGAGGCCGCTCTCTGCGCTAATCCAACGCTGCTGCTATCCAAAGTGTCAGGAGGACAGAGGTCAAAAGGTCAAAGATCACGCAAAGTCTCTCACCTCTTTCCTCGCCTCCCTTAAGTTCACATTATCATTTTTTTTTTAAAGGAGAAGTTGCCCCAAACAGCAAACCACTTATACGATATGCTTTTAAGCTTGGGTCAACCCCCCGATTCATCCCCAGAAAGTCAATTTATGAACATAAATTGAATGTGCCTTCATATGTAAGGAGTTACAGGTATAACTACAGTGATATGTGGTAAAGTGGAGTTGGGAACAACTTCTCCATCAAAACCGACCCTGCTACACACACTGAAACTCTCACAGGGCTCAGGATTCACAGTTCAAAGGCTAAAAGTTCACAGTTCACAGTCAAAGTTTATCAAACCCCTTGTCCCACCCCGTAACCCTGTGTGTCCCCTCCTTTCTCTTGCGCTCCCCCTGTATTTCTCGTCATCCTTCTCTTTGAATACTATGATTGGGCGATATCTGCAGCCAACACCTCTCAGACAGGTGTGGTCCTGCGGTTGGGGTCCTTGCTGTAGTCTTTAGTGAGCGTGCTGCTCTGGAGGAACTCCCTCTCTGAGTTGAGCAGCCCGCCCAAGCCGCCGCCGGATTTGGAGCCGGCGTTGCCTGCCTCGCGTGGGTTCAGCGTGTACATGGGCATCTCGGAGGCGGCGGGCCCCGTGTAGCCGCCTTTCCCCAGCGGTGAGGCGTCGCGGCTTGGGGCCTCAGAAGAACGCACGCTGGAGCGACGCCGAAAGCGGTAGCGGTAGGACGGGATGCGGCTGAAGGCGGACTTTTTGATGAGCTCGGTGCGGGACTTGGCCCGTAGCTTGCGGTGCTTCTCGATGAACATGTGCACGGCCAGCACGCCCACCATCTCTGCCATGATGAAGGAGAGGGCGCCAAAGTAGAAGGACCAACCATAGGAGTAGGACTTTTTGCTGTCGCTCTGGCCCGGGTCACCCGAGTTGGCTGAGATATAGACAATAATTCCTATGATGTTACTGAGCCCTGGAAGAGCGGGAAAGAAAGAGAAAGACAATAAGAGATGGAAGAGGACAGGGTGTCTCATCCAGACAAAAACAATGAAAAAACAGGAAAATGTCCTAAACTGTAAGGGACAGAGTTTGGTTAGGAAATTAAAATAGAAGTTAATACACAAGAACCAATAAAAAGACAATGCATCTACAGCAGTGTGTCTCAAACCTTTTACACCATGTACCACTTTAGAATATATTCATTTCTCCAACTACCACAACTATAACAGACGTTAAAACACAGTAGACAGACTCATATTCAGATACAGACATTTTATGCAGGAGAAAAAAAAACTTTGAGAGCCACGGCTAGAGAAGAGGAGTGACGAGGGCGAAACAAAACAAATAACGGGAGGCGGACATCAGAGAGAGGGAGTGGGATCTTGATAGAAACGTTGGAGAGTCATTCCACACAGCTGGGCGCTCTTATTCCATATCATTAGTCCAGAATACAGTGCTCATGCAGTGTGGTGGAACGCACAGAATGGGGACAATTAGCCAGCTGTAATTAACCAGAATCAGCCCCACACTATTGTGGTAAATAATTACCAATTTGGCTCCATGAATTTACTACAAAACCCAATGGGACCCTGCACATCCCACTAAACAGCAATTACAACCCTTTGTGTGTGTGTCGGGGGCAAGAGTGTAAGTGTGTGTGTGTGTGTTTATGAGAGTGTCAGCATCCATGTGATAGATTATGTGTGTGAGTATGTATGTGTGTTTACACTCTCACACCCTCGCAGTGCATCGCAGCGGCATCGCGGTATTCTTGCTGATTGATTAATCAGCTGCTGTGCCCAATTTCCACACTCTGACTGCTCACACAGGCACTTCTGTGTGCTTTAGATGCCTAACGGGCTTCTTCTACAAATATTTGAGTGCTGCACCTCCTCTGTTTAAAGTGGCTCCACACACACACACACACACTCAGACACACTCAGACACACGCGCGTCCCTTGTTGCTATCTCAAATGCGGCGGACATCCTTGCATTTAATTACCTTGAGATCACACAGATTCGAACCCGCTAAGCTCCTCCTGTAAGACGAAGGTGTTTTAAGTCATTTGGCTGATGCTGCAGCTAAAATGGCCGCTGTGTTGTGTTTAACAGCGTTGTCATAGAGATGAACATCAGTACACTCACAGCGTGCTGCATCTCATGCAGTAAAAGTGAAACATTTCTCATCATATATCTATATTTTTCATAACTCTGAGGGGATGCTCTGAGCTGTCTTCACCACCAGGACATGGCAACAAGAAGTACTACAACTTCATGATGCATTAGGGAGAAAATCAGAATACAAAACATTTAATCACTGACATTATCAAACAAATATATCACCACAACTTATGTAACCAAGGAGTTGGGCTGAATTCAGGGTTAAAAGTAATACTTGATGTAGGATGTGCAACCTGGATGAAGTGGAAGTAGTTAAGACACCTGACACAAGGTTATGAGATGAATTCACCTGTTAGGGTGTACAACACTTTTCCTAAAACCAAACCTGATCCCTGCTCTACATTAGAGTCAAGATGTAAAAGACGTGTCCTTCGGTGAAGAACAACGAATTCTTGCTCTAAATGCAGGACCTAGTTCATGCAATCTAGTACACTGATGAGTGATCACTGTACCTCCTCTCTAAAAATAGAGAAGACACTGTTTTCCAACAAGAAGACACAAACACACAGTCCAGACTGACCCGCAGAGACGAAGAAGATCCCTGCACTGAGGATGACATTGTGTCGGCTCCGGTAAAACTCACTGGCGGCCACGCAGAGCCCCCCCAGGAACAGCAGGCCCACGCTCATGATGGGGAAGATACTGGAGGCACGCACAGCACCTGTACACACACACACACACACACACACACACACACACACACACACACACACACACACACACACACACACACACACACACACACACACACACACACACACACACACACAAGAAGGAAGTAGAAAAACATTTAGAACTGAAAGGTACAAACATTTTGTGCTGTGTGTTGCAGTATGAAACAGTTAGTGTTGGAGGTGCACTGTATATGTATATTCTGGTTCATGTTTGTGAAGTGAAGCCAATGCAGAAGTGGCAAAAAAACTGCAGTTCCTCAAACGTCCACTTGAGGCTGGCTACAGAAAGAGATAATCTCCATAAGCCCCCATGTTAAAATGTCCAACTTCACAGTAGAACTAAGCAGAATAAAACATGTTTACAGTCTGCTACAGCTAAAGCTGCTTTACTGGTGGAAAGTTATGCATAATTCACCGCGTGGCTGCTTTGATTGACAGGTAGGTGCCGTTACAGGTGGCTTGTTTGAGCATCCAGGCATCATTCAGCCCGCCTCAGGTCTACCAATGATCCACGTCTTTGCCGGTTTTTAGGTAAGCCAGGAGGTGGAAGAGGCAGGCCTACCAACATGGTGGCAGCCTGAGCCACAGATTTTGAGCTTCAAAACGGCTTTTCAGAAACCTGTGGGTGACATCACACTTACGGTGCCCATTCTTTATACTGTCATTGGTTGTACCTGAACTGAACTATTCTTCTGGAGCTGTTTGTTCTTTCCCCTTCATCCAATCACTTCCCTACTCTATCCCTACCTCTGCTCATCCCTACCCACATCCTTTCATCCTCTCTTTACTTCTTCACTCCTTTCCTGTTTTACTTTCCACATCTTGTTTTGATATAATATTTTCAGCTGTGACCTGTGATGACTTGCTGCCAACCTTTTTAAAAAAATTTCAAAATCAAGATGTTCCCTGTGTGTTTCATTTCGAGATGTAATTAAAGTGTGAAAACTATTTAATTCACCAAATGAAGATAGACTTGAATAAAAACAGTCAAAATGTCTGCACGGTTCCACATCAGTTAGTACTTTAAAGTCACTGTTTCATTTTAAATCCACCGTGCTGGAGGACAGAGCTAAAACAATGAAAAACGTTTCCCACACACATACACATACACACACACACACACACACACACACACACACACACACACACACACACACACACACACACACACACACACACACACACACACACACACACACACACACACACACACACACGAGACAGACACACATTGGCCAGTGTGCTGCTACATGCTCGACTGCGTCTGAATCCAGAACATGTTAAAGCATTCAGAGGCCTTGCTTGAGAGAGAGAGAGGGAGATGGATGTAAGAGGGAAAAGATGGACTAAAACCAAGACAGATGGAGAGTCGCGCTGACACATATGCAAGACGAAAATAATGAATAGCGGAGATGATGAAAATGAAAGCAAGGCTTCAGTGGGAGTGAAATATTTGTCAGAAGCCCATATGTGTGCATTATGTGACACCATATTGAAGGATATTTGTAAACAGCTTGTCATGCAGAACCGAGCTGCGTGGAATTTTTTCCATAACAGCTGATGCGTACTCGTACATCACAGGTGTATCGTTACGAAATAACCAAAACACCCTGTGAGTCAAATATTTGCCTGAATGTGAATCTCTTTTCATTTCCGACATAACTGACAGCTGCAGGAACCAGTGGCGTCAGGCGGTTGAGCCATAAGCCCCGCCCCACTGGCCCACACCCCTGGGCTGTATGAAATGCCGGTCACTAGGTCCCCGCTCCCCATTGGCTGGCTGGCTCTGAGGCCTGTGATCTAATTGGCTGCCTCTGGGGATGTTGCTCTGTGTTCAGTGAAAGAAAGAAGCACAGGCTGAATCCATTTTTTTTCTTTTTTGTTGTTGTTGTTGCTATTTTTTCACTCCGTCCATCTTTACCCTGTCTTTACAGACAGAGCCCCCTCCTCTCTGTTATCCACTTACCCATCCTCTCTATCTATCTGTATGGATTCTTCCTGTTTACGTCTGTCCTATTACTCTTTCTGGAAATAACAAGGTGCTCCCTTCTTTGTGCTTCGTCATTTTCTCATCATGCCTTGTTTTTCCCGTGTTTACTGATAAAACTCTGCCATCTGTTTACATCTGTTGTTCTCTCCATCATATCCTCTCTGCTCATCTGTCTCCTCTCTTGTGGTTTTTTTGTAGCTGCCTTCCATCCCTGCAAGCCAATGTTACGCGACATAATTCTATCACATCTGCAGCGATATCATCTCTGCTGGTTGCACACACCTCAGTGGTTTTCTTCATAAAAGATGTTTGTCAATTCACTGTTTGTCTGATCTAATGTAGACTGCAATCGTCAGTCTGTCTGACTAACTTACAACTTGCTGCAGTAACAGCAAGAGTGTTATTTCTAAGGTTGATTTCTATGTCACGTTGTACTCCGAGTACAATCAAGTGCAAGAACTACATAACACTTTATGGCACTACAGAGTCGGTGTCATGCCAAAACCGGAGCTGGGCAAGCAGGCAATGTAACTGGATTAGGCAGCCTCTATGGACCTAATGACAGAGGCGAACAGACTGAAGAGGTTCTTGATGGAGGAAGCTAAGAGAGAAAATGAGAGAGTGAGCGAGCAATAAGCAGCCGGACAAGAGCAAATCTGGGACTGACTTTTATTTGTTGGCGAGAGCTTGGTGAAATAATTCTTCTTGTTGTCAGACTAGGCAGTAATAGTAGCTGGTGTGTGTGTGTGTGTGTGTGTGTGTATGTATGTATATGCACACGTGTTGTGCTTGTGTTTCATGAAACTTACGGAGGAGGTATTCAGCAGCATCTGCTTCATAGTCAGCGTCTTCTGGGAAGTGATCAATCTTCTTACACACACCTCTGAATGTTCCTGCAGAGGAGAAACACAGAGAAGTTCACATCTTTATTCTTACACAAGATAAAATGAAAAAATATTTGTTTTACTTGAACACACACAGACACACTGGATTTCAGCTGGTATTCCAAGCAGATGGATGAAATCAAGATCAAGATCAATTTATACCAAAGTATATTTACTTATTCCATCTGTCTTGAGCTTTCTGAGCATTAACGCCATGATGTCAACTTTGCTAACTTTGCTGTGGAAGTTGTATCTTTAATGTTCGTAGGCACTACTCTTATGGGTAATGAGAAATGCTTGTTTCTTGTGTAGAATCATTGCACTTATTCATATTCGGCTTACACTGATGTCTTATTAAAACTGGGATTTTAAATTGCTTATTGTTATTTCTGTGTGGACCCCAGGAAGACTAGCAACCTATTTGTGGAAGCTAATGGGAATCCAAATAAAAATAAAGATTAAGTACTGCAAAGTCTGGAATAATTTTACCGTTGCACTTAAATGGAAAACTGTTGTGACGTGTTCTGATCTGTTATGATGGCAGCGACGACTAGCTCCTTTGGCTATCATGCATGAGTATCTATACAGCAACATTAATGTATGATCAGGGTTAGTACTAGGTTAAAATGAATTAGTTAGTTATGTTTTAGTAATGAAAATGTCAGATATAATTGCAAAAACAGCTGAAGTTCGATTGTTAAATCAATAATCAGTCATCTTGAGTGATTGCACTGCTTCAAATCACATTTTCAGGAGAGTGAACATGCACGCATCCACATACAAGCACATGAATATATACGAAGAGCAGAAAAACCAGCAGAGGAGAGAGAGAGAGAGCGAGATGACAGATGATGCAGGACAGAGCTGTAGCCTTCAGGGTATATGTGGGAAACACCAATGAAAAGCCTTATCACACCCAGCACACACACACACACACACACACACACACACACACACACACACACACACACACACACACACATTACCACTTTTAATAACACGCTAAAATACAGACATCAAGTGTACACACACATCAAGCAAGCTCATTAAACTGATACATGAACACTATCAATCATGCATGCAAGTAAAAGCCTTTATATCATTGCATGTCAGTTAGTGTGTGTGTGTGTGTGTGTGTGTGTGTGTTTGTGTTGTATCGACTAGGCTGCAGTCTCCTACGAGCGTGCCGTGTGTCGGGCAGAGAGTGACTCATCCTCCTTGGTACAAGTCCTCCTCAAACACACACATACACATACAGCATCCCTAGTGGGTGTTGCTTGTGCATGTGGAATAGTGTTTATGTACATGCTGTGTGTGTGTGTGTGTGTGTGTGTGTGTGTGTGTGTGTGTGTGTGTGTACACTGCATGTAGCTTAATTCCCACCCATCATTCAGTCCCATTCACACATGGTCAACACCACAGGAGATAGAAAGAGGAAGAGAGAGAGAGCGAGAGAGAGAGAGAGCGAGAGAGAGAGAGAGAGAGCGATGGGGGATGACTGAGGAGGGATGAAGAGGAAGAGGAGAGAAAGGGAGATGAAGGAGGATGAAGAGAGAGGAAGTGGTGGTTGAAAGAGGTTTGGCGGTAAAACGACACAGCGGAATTCGAGGAGAAATGGGAGGATAGAGGCTGAAGAAGAACAACGGACGTCTCAACTAATTGCTTATTTGCATATGAAGAGGTTCTTTCCAGTACCCACACTCAGAAAATCATTCATAAATCGATTCATCCAGCCCACGGATAGTAACTAAACTCTAACTGAGGCTATGATCAACAAAAAAGACGTTTACAGAGTGTTTGGTAAAGGAATGATCTGTAAAATTTTCTTATGAATTAAAGGCTGTTTTGCTACAACAAATAAACACGAGTGTACGCGCAGAATCATCCTTGAACAGCCTCCTGATGCTGTCTTCGTGTCTGTAGAGAAAATCGTGATTTTCTGGTTATAGCTTTTTAAATTTGAATATTTTTTGGTTTCCTTAGTCGTCTTAAATCTTAAGTAAACTTAACATCTTTAAATTCTGGAGACCATTGAAGACATCGGCTTGGACTCTTTTTGTCTTAATTAACTGTAATTAGCTGCATCCTTAAAGGTCCAGTGTGTAGGATTTAGTGCCACCTAGCAGTGAAGTTGAATAAATACTCTCCAACCTCTCACACTCTCCTTCCAAACTCTAGCTGTGAAACTGTGAAAAGGCCATATCTAAATCAATTCAACATGGCAGACTTCATGGAAGAGGACCTGCTCTCACTGTAAATATAAAGGGCTCATTTAAACATAGTTATGAATATTGTATTCCATTCCTGCAAAGAAATACTCTTTAATCTTACACACTGGGTCTTTAAACCTCACAGATAACAACTCAGATTAAGGAATATCAAAAATGAAGTTTATGACATTGGGTGTCAAAATGAGCAGTATTCTCAGCTCCAGGACTGTGGGGGTGTGTCCACTGAATGTGCTGAAGCCACGCTCACTCGTGGGAGCAGTCAAGCAGCCAATTTGTAGCGACTGAAACGTGTCAGATGAGTTCAGAAAATGACATGACTAACTTTGACTAACACTGAGCGAGATTAATGAATCTCTATCTCTCTTCTAGGGGTGCAGGGGTATGCTCAGGGTGGCCTCAGCGTGTCATCGAGCCACCCTTTAAGGACCGCCCACAAAATCCTGGACTGAAAAACTGTTTTGGTGAAAAATTCCACATTTCATTAATGTATCGTTCAAAGTTCTCAACAACTATTTTCCAACATATTTAATGTAGTTGCAGGGTTCTTTTGCTAACCTCGTCGTTTGTTCCAAAAATCCAGGTTTAGTCGGAAAATGACGTTTTGGGTTTTTTATAATCCCCACATCACCAGGTGCAAACAGTGCCAATATGTACAAACCAAAAAAAAGTGAATGAAACAAAATGCTCTATATACAATTTATCTGTTACCTCCTCCGTAACCAACCACACACTCCATAACTAGGACCCAGGCAACCCCTTTTATAGTGGTAGCCCCTCCCACTCAGACTGCTACCTTTCTAAAAACAACATAAACATCTTTTCCCCGTTATAACAGCAATTTCATACACAGGTCATCATGACAAAAATTTTACAAAAATTATAGCAGTATGATCACTATTTTTCTTCCATAGAAGGCTGCCTGGTACATTGACATTATTATTAAAAACATATATCTCCGCATCACATGATCGATGATAATGCACGTCATCCTCCTACATAATGACGGGGATGCGTACGCCCTGTTTCTCCGCCGGAAGCGGACAGGTAAAAGTGGTGGCGCGCGCATTTCCACACACCCGGTAAGTTGTCATCTGCTTGTGTGTGCATACGGTGAATTAGCGTTGCCGAGTGTGCACCCTTGGCCGTGCTATTGTCCGGTGAGGGGCGAGGGATGTGTGTTTTGTGTTATGCTGTGTTTAGCGCGGAGCAGAAAGGAACTGGGAAGACGTGTGTGTGTGTGTGTGTGTGTGTGTGTGTGTGTGTGTGTGTGTGTGTGTGTGTGTGTGTGTGTGTGTGTGTGTGTGTGTGCGCGCGCGCGCTGGCCGCGGTCAGTGACGTCACAAATGTAATTTTAAATAATCTCAGAATGAATAAGCCTGGTGTTATTCTATATTTCAATTTTTTTTCAAGAAACAATGATCAATGGAAAGATGTTTTGATGTGTGTGGAGCTCATTCACATGGATATTACTCAAACAGTAAATATTGCATTTTTCGGGGGAGTATTATTTCAGGTTGAGGATTATTACAGATTTGTTGTGATGAGGGACTGATTCAAAACAAACTACAGTGCCCATGTTGGTCGTAATGAAAATGCCAATTCAACAGTGTGTCTCACTGATGTGTTTTAAATCGTTTCTGGACAGACAATGAAGCTCTCTGGCACAGAGGAAGAAGATATATCAGGCTTTGGCTAGACAGAAAACACTTGTTAGCAGGATCATTGTTGCTTTCAGTCTTTTCATGGGATTTGTTGATGATAATAATAAAAAAGAAACCCTGTCTTTATTCTTTAATGTGGCCTAGTTTTGTCACACAAGGTAATTGTAGCCCTAATTCAATTTTCCAATTTTGTTTATATGGCGCCATATCATAACAAAAGTCATCTCATGACTTCAGCTTGGCTGTTCCTGTTGGATGCTTTAAGATGTAAATCATCATCAGTCAGAGAGCTCTACCTTGTGTCTGCAAGGCAGGAAATTTATTATACCTCCTGCCTTTTAATGTATCGAACCATCCTGATGTATGGAGCACCAAACGGCCTCATGCAATCAGATGCCAGTGAAGCGATGCACACTCACACACACGCACACACACACTCACTGATGAGCATAGAGGATGGTCTGCAGGCAATAGAGAGATGGATGGCTGCTTTTATTTCTCTCGCCGTGCGCCGAGCATCTAAATCACAACTGAATAAACACAGTTAAAAGCAGAGCACGCACGCACGCACACACACACACACACAGAATACAACACTCATTATCACACACTTTTGTGTTAGTGCACCTGATGATGTCACACTATAACACACTAAAGATGGTCTGCTAAAAATAACCTCAACACACACACACACACACACACACACACACACACACACACATAGGGAGAGTCATTAAGACTGTTGTGTTGGACCTTCAGGTCAGCATGTTCATCATGATAATGTGCGAGTAACAAACAGCGCACTGGGAATCTTTAAAACAATAAGACACACACACACACACACACACACACAAACAGGGAAGGGAGAGTATATGCAGATATGTAGCTGACAGTTTGAACTGAAATATGGTACTTTTACTGTCAGAACAACAATCATACAAATCACTGGAATTAAACATTTAGGGCACAGCATAAAAACTGTGATAGCTACATACAAAGTGTTAATAGTAATGCACTGACTGCACTTATCTGGTTCCTTTTTTTGTCTTCCGACCACTCAAAGCACTCTTACACCACATATCACATTCACCCCTCTGTACACGCATTAATATTGGCTGATTGGCTACCATGTCAGGTGCCAACTGTTCACCACAAAGGGCGCTAATCACACTCGCACACCGATGGCGCAGCCTTCGGGAGTAATTTGGGGTTCGGTGTCTTGCCCGAGGATGCTTCAAGGACCGATCGTCTGATTAGTGGACAACCCTCGCTTCCTCCTCCTGAGCCCTTACAAGGCAACAGCTTGTATGTTGCATCATTAAGGATTCTAGTCTTGATACTGATCCGATATGTGTTTAGAGTGGCAGAAAAAGGAAAATAGCCACATCATGTCTTGACTTTTATTATATTTTCATCTACTGATTGTGAGTTCCTACACCCTTGAACAAAAGGAACAAACAGAAACCTTAAAAGTCCTCAAAAAGAAACTAATGGTTAAGTGAGACAGACTGATGCAGGTGTTGGTTTTGGTCTTTTCATGAGATTTGCTGACAAAAATATAGTATGTATATGTATTTTGATTCATGTCTGAGAATGATTAGACAAAACGATTTATTGGATCGTCCAGCTTTGGCTGAGGTATGCAACTTCTAGTCAATATAGACATTAAACTTTGCATTGTGTATTCATTTATAGATTATTTATATTTGCTTATCTTGGTCAGTTTCACAGGTGGGCTGGACTGTATCACAGCATAGAAGGGTTAGTAGTAAGAAAACAACATGGACTGGTTGTCACCCTATCAGAGGACAAATATGGAGCAGACTAACAACAACATGGATCAACAGAACAGACACAGACACTGCTGTCAGTCTGCAACCAAATGTGTGTGCTGCCCACACTGAGGTTTTTGAGAGCTACCTCCGAATGTTGTATCAGTGAGTGAGTCAGTAGCTGTCACACAGACTTACGTGTCACAACCAGGTCTATGATCTCATCAAAGAGAAACCAGTGCAACCAGGCCGCAACATATTGTAAATGAGAGAGTTTACAAATAGGTTCATCACAAAGATTGGCTTGAAAAGGTTTTTAAATTTCTGATTTAGGAATTAAAAAGCTGTCAACAAATCCAGCATCGCTGCAGCCGACAGGTTTGATTACATCCCCTTCATCTTGATCTTTCCTGTAGAGGTTTGTCTTACTTTCAACCTTCTTCCTTTGACATCAACATCTCCATTTCCTTTGGCTCTGTCACTTTCACGTCCTCAATTTGCTTTCCCCTCTCTCTCTCTCTTTCTCTCCCTCTCTCTCTCTCTGTTAATTCACATTGATTATGCTGTAAAACTCAACTTCAATGATATTAGCCCTTCAGGTTGCAATGGCTCTATTTGAAAATCACTAAGCTCTTTGGCTCAGAACAAAACCTCCAGAGGAGACAGAGGTAGAGATCCACCTAACCTTTATTTTAGTGTAGGTATTTAATTCAATGTCACCAGCTTCAACAAAACACAAATACAACATTACATTTCTTAATATAAAACCAATATTAAAATCTAATCTGCGTTCTAACACTTGGAAATGGAGCATGTGGCTTTTAAGGCAAAATCCACTGCAAGGGCCTTAAGTGGATAAAAATAAAGAGCAGACTTAACACGTTTTCTCTAATAACGGAGCTTTTTAAACATAATTAAAATCGTTGCTCACATTTCCTCTGAAAGAAAATCTGTGATCTCATTTGAGAGATAAACAGATCCCTAACAGGACCAATAAAATAGACTCACACAGGTTTATTTCCAGATAAGAGAGTACACAATTAATCGATAAACAATTATTTGCTGTTCACGTTTTTATGTCTTTGAGAGTTCTTCAGTTTTTGTAATTTTACTCAAACCTGCACACGTCCAAATCTCTCCCTGATGTCTGACTGAACGGAGGCTGATAATTAATGTCCCTTATTAAGATGCAACATAAGCAGTAGATTTTGACAAGCTGTTCACAGTAGTGGAGGTTATTGGAGCGATTAAGGCCGTCTCCCTGAGACTTCACCAAGCAGCCGTTTCACTAATACTGAAGTACAAAGAACAATTACCATGCACTACCTAATGGCCACTTTCATTATTAAATGTGCGCAGCAAAATTCTATGGGAATTACATCAGTGGCCGTTTGGATGTAGTACTTCCCAATATTATTTTGCCTGATCAGAGGGGGTTCATAAAATTACAGAACTACTTGATCTTTCTTTTCTTATCCCTACTACCTGATACATAGCCGAACTAGACTAACTTAATGGTACCTCCAAATAATAAGTGAAAGCAACCACTCTGCGAGACACACACACTGAACTGAAAAACGAGTCAGACCCAGAATATTTTCCCATTGTTGTGTAACCGTCGGGACGATTAAAATACTAAAACCAACATGTACTATATCTGCAATTGCTGGTTGTTGGGATGATGGTGCCCAGTTGGAATATTTTAAGATATCACCTAACCCTAGGCCCTGCATATACAAGGTATAACAAGATCGTACAGAACATAAAGTTTTGCAGTATGGAGCTGGAGCAGACAAACCCGTAAAGGGTCTGTACACAGTTGGATAAATGTCTATAGACTGACTTGACTTGTATCTATAATAATTTTCTGTCCTGATTGTGTCAGTTCCACACACAGATAACTCTTTCACGTATACAAATGTTTATAGTACCAGTTAGTTAGTTTACAGTAGCACTGAAAGACACATGAAAAAGCTTATTTGTGTTTTGGACCGACCAGGTCACACACTGCTTGTTTGTTTCTCTAATTCGGTGCACCTCGAAGGTCATGTAAGTGTGTGCGTACATGGGCAAGTGTATGTGTATTTGTGGTGGATTCAGTCTAATTAACATCAAACTAATAAACAGGGAAACAACGGCATACATACTAATATAGCTAAAACACACACGAACTACATTTCAGACACACACACACACACACAGCAGGAGCATCTATCAGGAGACATTTGCCTCACAAAGGTCAACGTGGCCTGAGGGCCGCTGCAACCACAGTCGCAGCAAGGCATGATGGGACACAGCGAATGGGGATGGGAGTCCAAGCGTGTGCATGTGTGTTTATTCTGAGTCATGTGGTTTAGTTTCTCCTACTGGGCCCCAGTATGCTGCTGCTGTCACTTGTATGCATGAACACATGCACATATGAACATGGACACGCACATGCGCAGTGTACGAAAAACCATGACGTCATGATTAGACAGCACAGTCCTAAACAAAAGACACGGGAAACAGAGAAGGACATGTACTGCCTCTCATGTTCAGTTATAGGCATCACAGAACGTGTTTGATCGCCATACTTTGATGGGCAGATGAAGCCAGCACTGTCTGAAACGTCTGAAAGGGCTCTTGAGATAGTTTTTGAAAATATGTATGAAAGCCGTAGTACAGCAAACCCAAGGGCTTAAAAGACGAGAGGTAGAAGTGAAACACAACGCTTTTATTATTTAGCTTCACATCACATCTTACTTTCCATTTCTTCACCCTCGTTCATCTTTCTTCACTCTCTAACTCTCCTTGGTTATCTTCCATCATCATAACGTCAATATAATCAAACTGCGTCGTCATATCAAAACAACTTTTAACATACTGTTTCATTTCCAAAACATAAATATCTATCAGTCTAGTTCTGTTTGTGAAATTACATGCAAGCAACACAGTGTGCATAATAAAACCATGAAAATATCCCACTAGAAAAAAAATAATTGTGCCTCAGATCAAGGTTAAAAACGAGACAAACACAAACAACGCTGCGTGTCCAGATGCCCCCGCGATTGTGACGAGCTGGCCATGAGGTGCCAGCTGTTTGTCCTTGAACTAACTCTGTCCCACACACTAGCCATTTTTATTACTACTTTCTGCAATATTGTTACTAGCTGATTCAGTTTAACCTTAAATATTACAGAAAGGTGGCTAATTGTAACTATGCCAGTCTCAGTCCAACCTTCAGTGAATAATTCAAGGATTTTAACTTGTCCACCAAATGTGTTCACATCAACAAGTCCACCATAATAATTGAGCCCTCTTAGATGACCCGTATAAGCATTTTCTTTTTTGATGCCTTGGACTAGATGATTCATATAATCTAGTTACTGTGTGAAGAGAAAGATCATATGAGTCCACAGCCATGCAGGTGGCTCTGTGAGGCTGTACATACAGCGGGCTAACATTGCTTTTTAGCAGGTAATGTTCACCACGTTCTTAGTTTAAGTTGTTAGTATTAGCAAAGTACAGTCAAGGATGATAGGAATGTCATTACTTTACTTCACTTGGCAAGGAATTTGGTCGTAATCCAAAATATTGGACAAATTGACAAATAGATGGAAGGTCACAGGATAGGATCGGTTGTAGAAATGTTCCATTCAAACCCACAAATGTGAACAAGAGACCCCCAGAGTCATTGGGGTACATCACGTGGGAACCGTGAATTTCTGGACAAAATTATATGGCAATTTATACAGCTGAGTCACTAGTGTGGCTAAAAACAACTCAGGTAAGGTCAGGAAATGATCGTGGTTAAAAGGAGCTGATGTTTACTGTCGGTAGGAAACGAATGCAAACTGCAGACTCGCATGTCGAATAAACGCTCTTCATCTGCTCATGTACCCATCCCAACCTCCTCGCTACGAGGTTTTACAATGTTGTACCATCACGTTAATCTTTCCTTTGCCTCTGTGCGGAAAAAAAACTACACTAAACAAAAACGCAGGTCATTTTAGGCATCTGAACAATTGACCAGTGCTGTAGTAATTGTGATGAGGACAGCCTCGTTCCCGGGAGGGCTGTCCCTAATCAGTTGATGTGTAGTCCAAAAAAGCTGCATGTGAGTTTGCCACACGCGCACACAAACACATGCAGTCGGAAAATAAAGCGTTTCGTCGACTAGAAAACAGTGGAGAGGAAGAGGAGGGAGTGAGCAAGAGCGAGGAAAAGGAAGTTGAAAAGCAGAGCAAATTGGACTGCTTGTTTCCTCAGAACGCCTCTGACAGCTCAGTGTGGGTGACTGTGCCTCTCTCTCTCTCTCTCTCTCTCTCTCTCTCTCTCTCCCTACCTCTCTCACTCTCTCTGATTACCTCTTTCCAGGCGAAGGAGAGAGAAGATGGGAGAGAGGGAAGAGAGAGAGAGAAAGAGGAAGAGGCTAGTTTCCACGGTGATGGCTGATGAAAGAGAACGAGACAGGTTCTGCTTGGTTGCACACCTCCTCTTTCTCTTTCTTTCTTCTTCTTCTTCACCCCCATTTCTCAGTCTGTTCTTCCTCAAACGTCCATGTTCTCCTTTTCTCTCTCAAACATTTTTTTCTGTTCCAGATCTTCCCCATCATCGTCCCTCCTTTTCTCTGCTCTCATTACCTAAACATCCGTTCATTGCTTCCCGATCTCCCCGCCATCGCCTCGCATCTCTTCGCACTTTTGCACACGCTCGTTCCTAGCATTCAGCGGCACAACATCGCCAAAAGTATGTGGACGCCTCATTCCTACAGCTGCTAGGACAGCCTCCACTCTTTGTCCATGGGAATTGGCTTCTCTTTCTTGCTCCCATCAGGTACTGACATAGAACAATAAGGTTCAGGTTTACACCAAACAGTTTACATAGAGCTGGATGAATTCTATTTTAGAAAATATCACTGTACGCTATCAAGATTTCCTTTAATTAAAGTGAGAGATCCATCCTAAAGCACGAAAAAACACTACAGCTGAACAATTCATTCCTGCAAATCATATTCTCCAGATGTGCGGGAACATGCTTGTTTTGTACAGACCCAAGAAAAAAATTACGCCATTATATTCATACTGTTTTCCTTTACGTACCATCACTTTGGCTCTCCAGCTTCTGTCTTCCCCCACCTCCCTCTTCGTTCCCGCAGCCACCTGGGTGATCATTTTTGTCCCCATCTCCGTTTAAAACCCTGTTCCCTCTCTCTATTACCAGGTGATCATTTAGATCCCCGGCGCGGTCAAACACTCCCCAGAGATTCACCTGAAACAGAGGCCATGCACGGCTCATCCATCACTTTCCACCCACCACCACCACCAGCACCACCACCCCCTCTTCACCCCGCTTCATTCATGCACATTCTGGTCTCTCTTTCATTCATGCTCTGTCTCCATCCTATACATAACGCTCCCTCGTTCCTTCACTCCCTCGCTCCTCATTTCCTGGCTTTCCTCGTGCTCATTTATCACAGAGGGGAACTTAACACCTCAGCACACCTGCACAAACACACAACAACACATTCACTGCATGCTGACCGCACACAAACTATTGGTGGGTAGAGGAAGAGGCAAATTAAAAAGCACATTGCACTTACAGTAACATGGGCCCTATTTACAGCACACCTGGTATTAACAAGCAGTTCATATCTATATATATATATGGAGAACAAGACATAAATATATTTTTTTATGGAGGAAATATGTTGGTATCAAGCTTGTTTTATTTTACACTTCGATCCAAAGCTTTTATTTTCATACATAAATCTACTAATTAAAAGAATTGTTATTTGGCAGAGGAACGTGTGGTGGAGTGCCGTTTGGCTTGCAACACTCAATCATTTTCCATAACCACTCATCATTATCAAGGTCGCGGGGGGTTGATCCCAGTTGACATTGGGCGAGAGGTGGGGTACGCCCTGTACAGGTTGAACAGTTCATCACAGGGCTGACGCATCGAGACAGTCATTGAAGCCCATGGGAAATTTAGCCTATAAACCTGCATGTCTTTGGACTGTGGGTGGAAGCTGGAGTATCCGAAAAGAACCCACACAGACACAGGGAGAACATTCGCGGACAATATTTATTGTTTGCCTATAATTACAGGTGTGTAGCACGATTCTGAGCAAGCAAGATTCACACCTGGTTGAGATTTCAATGCATTTATCTTTATCCAGGTGATATCCTGATTTTAAAAAAAGTACACTCGAAGCTCAATAACACCACAAAAAAACACTACACTCACCTTTAGCTCATCATGTTTTATATTTTATTCTCTGAAACAAGGAGATTCTTAAGGCTTTTTTCCTCTCGCCTCATATTGTCTGCGAAAGAGATGTGCTGCATGCTAAATGCTGCACAGTACATATGCATGACTGCTTTGCACATTTACTGTAAGAACACTGCATACATGATGTTTTTCTGTCCTCCTCTCTCCCGCTCTATCCCTCATTCACTCACTCTCTGATGTCAGGCAGAGTACAAGCCACATGTGCACGAGTCAGGGACATCCATTTCCTGTCAGTTTATGAGGCGTTTATGAATTATAAAAACTGTGACAAGCGGGGACCCGGAATGAGCGACGAAGAGGGAGGATAAGATGGACAGAAAAGAGAGAGAAGATAAGAGAACTTGGTCACTTTAGTTGTGTTGTAGTGTATATGTGTGTGCGTATTTTTGTGTGAGTCGTGTGTGTGTGTGCATGCACTGACATTGTGCTGACATTGTGTTAACTTGGCATACCGTTCCCGCAGCTGTGCTTATTTGGTGGCTTGGGAATATCCTAGAATTTGTCTATTTATACATTCAATTACAAGTGTGTGTCTGTGTATGTAAATGAGAGTGTGTGTGTTCAATATACCTGAGCCATCTGGCCTTGTAATAGCCTTCTATGCCCCCCAGAATGAGATGGTTATGTCTGGCTGCATCACAAACACACACACACACACACACACACACACACACACACACACACACACACACACACACACACACACGCACACACACACACACACACACGCACACGCACAAAAGACACATGCATGCCTCTACCAGAGGCAATGTGTCTTTTTAATGATAATCCACAGAGAGGATCAAAGTCAAATCGTTATGTGAAATATGTGTCAAGTCATAACGAAGCACCCAATAGAAAAGAAGCTGCATCAACTACCAATCCTAAAGAAAAAAATCTGATATTTGTTTGTTGTCACACACCATCAGCCGTGAAGTTATCCAGCAAGCTTACCACCAATACACCCAAGTATCGCCCGGTTTATTTAATACATGTATTTTATTATGTTTCCGTGGTTTTGACTGGTTGGAGATGAGCGATTTGACCTTTCTCTGACATGAAAAATGGTATTATGACATCTCTGCTTCATTGGAGATTCCACAGGGAAAGCAACAGGAAAGGTGGAAAGAGAAGGAGGACGACATGCAGCCAAGGTCAAAGCCCAGGCTGAAATCTGTGATCCACATAAACACATCAATGTTCCGACCTCAAACTTCTTCCCACACTTTTTTCCACTTTGTCACGTTTGCTGTTATAAAGTATTCTAAGCTCAACTCAAATAAAAAAGGCCACTACCTCCTTAAATCGAGCTAATCTTATTTATCTATCTGCTACAATTATCTCTGCCCCCTGTACTTTCATCCTGATCTTGGATTAAGTTTCGATTTTTCGAAGTCCAGTTGAGGATTTAAAAGTCAGGTGGCTTCATGAACTGGACAGCTGATCTTTACTGTGGTCAGGTGTATGAAGCTTGAAGACAAGAGATGTGTGTGTCGCTGGAAAAAGTGTAATTTGTTGTTGTATCATCTCATTTAAAGGTCCAGTGTGTTAATTAGGCTGAACTATGTTTTCATGAGGTTTTCTGTTGCTTCAGACTTTGCTGGTGCTCTTCTCTGGTGTCTGCCATGTTGAGCTTCTACAATAGCACAGAGTCGGCTGATTTTCGATCACCGCAGTTTCTCCTTCACGCCTGAAACACGAGTGTGAATATGCAACTACGACGCTTGATGCCACTAAATCCTACACACTGAACCTTTAAGGACTTAATAAGTGCAAAAAGTGATGTCCAAACTCAGACGTTCAAGGTTTTACTGCTAAACTCACTGGAGTTTGGAGCTGACTGTCGAATTCAAGTCAACAGAATGTCATTGACGCAGCGACCACCACACCTGTGCCATACACATGTATTCCTCGTTATGTTCACCAAATTCTGGCTCCAGAAATACAAACACATTAATCTCATTAGTCACTGTGGGTGGCATAGCTTGTCACAATCAGACCTATGACTGCATAAATCGACAGGTTTCTCTCAGCTGTGGCGGTTGCCAAGCGCACACCTGATCCCAGCACAAATCTGAGGCTACGCCACGGTGCCTGAATGAGTATTTCCTGGCTCCCAACAACAAGACAGCAAGATGGCTTCAAAAAGAACAAAAAATTCCAAACAGCGCTGTGAGCGAGAGTCCCGGGCAACAGTGTGCAGATCCAGGTACTTGTTAACGGCGTGGTTCAGCTGACTGGCCTAATAACACTGCCAGCTGTCTGTGTTTGTGCCTGTGTTAGTGCTTTTTTTTTATTTGTTCCTTCAGCTATGCGGCGTGATGACAACAAGAGCAGACTCACATCACAGACATTATCAGTTTTATTATGTTGCAGGGGGAGAAGATGTGAGGGTGAAGTCAGGGGAAGGACAAGCAGCTTCTGAAGAGCTGAGTTTCAGGGATTATAGGATGCTGTCACACACACACACACACACACACACACACACACACACACACACACACACACACACACACACACACACACACACACACACACACACACACACAGAGTGGTATCCAGTGCTTCTCTTAAGCAGACAGTAGGAGACGGGACAGACACACACACTCATAGGCAGTGAGACAGACAGCCAGTCAGTCAGACTGATCACGTACCTTCCAGACAGCAGGTTCGCCAGAGGCCGGAGTGCGTCATCACCTCCTCGTTCTTGCGGCTCGTGTCGTTGTCGCCGCTGCTCTTCACGCGGCAGACCCCGCGCGAGTACAGCCAGTAGTCGGTACCGACGGCGATGGTCATGAGGCTGAAGGCGGCGAACGCGCCCACCGTCGTCACGAGCATCTGGACGCCGCGGTCACACATCAGCATCTTCATATAGGCGGCTCCTGTTTGTCTTAATCTTTCTTCTTCTTCTTCTTCTTCCTCTCTTTTTTTTTTTAGATTATTTCCTTTATATCCCGCGAGATTTGGAGAGTCAGAGTGAGTGGGTTCAACAGACAGGCACTCAAAATATTGTGAAAAAATAGAAATGTGATTTTTTTTTTATTTAATATTTATTTTTTTCTGTGGAGCGAAAAATGAAATACTTGGCTGCCCTGTCCTTTGAGTTGACAAGAGGCTCGTGGCAAAGGGCGGGAAGGTGGGAGGGCTGGCACGTCACTTTCTCGCGCATCAAAAACCGGTTTTCACCAACACCACCCTCACACACACACACACACTCACGCAAACACACTCACGCACACATACACACACACACCAAGACGACCACCGGTTGTCCCCGACACTCAGAGTCAGAGTGGAGGGGAACAGCAATGCCACATTCTGCCTCTGCTTCCACTCCTTCCCGTGTGTTGGTCCTCGGGTTAGAGCCGCGTTATCCACCGGTAACCTTCCTTCCTTCCTTCCTTCCTTCCTTCCTTCCTTCCTTCCTTCCTTCCTTCCTTCCTTCCTTCCTTCCTTCTCAACTTCTGCTTTCCCAAAACAGCACCCTTATCAATCTGTTAACCATTAACAGCCAAGGTCTGCGTGAGGGGACTCCATCTTTAAAACAACAACAGGAAAAAAAGGGGGTGGAGGGGGGGTTAGTTTGTTTTCTTCACTGATGTAACCGGATTTCTACTAAAACATGACTCGCCCCTCACTCCTTCACTCACTCACTCACCGCTGGATTTCTTGATCTCCTCCCTTCGACAATCTCTCTCAGCGAGCGAGATATGAGGCGAGCACAGCGGGTTTATTCTTTCTCGCTCGGGGTTTCCTGCTGAATTAGGCCCTATAATGAATGAATAAAGCCCAAACGTTCAGCTATGAAGACAGAGTGGACCGTGATCCGTCGTGTGTTTTCCACTCCAGCTGTTGACTCACTGGCATTTTTCCCTTCTCCTCCTCCTCCTCCTTCTTCTCGATGTCCACAGTGCAGGTTAACTCGTCCAAACACGCAGCCGCTAATATAAATGCATGTTTTGTTTTTTTTCGTTCATAGATTATCTGCAGTGGAGGAGACGCGCAGCGCGGGCATTTAAGTTGAACGGGCACCCAAAATAAAATTAAAAACCCAAGACGGCGTTAATCAAATTTCTCCTCCAGGACAGAGCACGTCTTCTCTCGTTCACCGCCGAAGTTTAAACAGCCACAAACGGGAGAGACCGTCCGCTAAGATGCCTCCCTGACGGAGCCTGTATGGACAGCTACACCCGCCTGTGTTTGCTCCCGAGAAACGTGCCCGTTGGTACAAATGAAAAAAAAATGACAGCCGTCGCCTCCTCCTCCTCCTCTTCGTCTTCCTTCTCCTCCTCCTCCTCCTCCCTCTCGGTCCAACCAACACAAACTAAAACTAACCGCGCGTCTCCTCAAACTCCGCCTGAGGCCCAGCTGCTCTCCTCGGATTGGACTCGTGAGTGACAGCGCCCTTCAGGAGCTAATCATGTACAGTCACTGATGTACGTCCCGCCCACCGCCGCAACGCCGTCAGTATAAAGCATGGGGAGCTCCAGCTCAGAGATGAGACGATATTTTGAGTTTTATTAGGCTGTATTATCAGAGACACATCTTTATGTGACTGTAACCAGGTAGTATTTTTCATAATAGAAGCTCAAATAGTGTCAGTATGTTCACAAATCACCTGCTACTAACGTCTTAAATGCAGCGTTCACTGTTTTTAGGCAGTGTCGCGCTTTGCCGCTTGCCGCTACAGCGTTTGCCGCGTTCGCGGAGCTGTCCATGGTGCTGAATACGGCGCTACGCGCTGTGGCGCTGTCCATGGTGCTGAATACGGCGCTACGCGCTGTGGCGCTGTCCTTGGTGCTGACTCGAAGCGTAGCGCTCTCCTCCCTCTCTCCTCAGCCTCAGCACCACCGCACTGATTAGTTAGAAGAGAGCGTAAAAGAGAGGGAGAGAGATAAAGACAGAGAGAGAGAGGAAGAGAGAGAGAGAGAGATTGGCAAGCGATGCATGAAGAATCGAGCCTGGGAGAGAAGCAGAGACGCCACTTAAAGAGCCACGGACCGTTTTTAATGATTCCACTCTAGCGAGGCTTCCACACAAGGCGGTCTGAGGCTTCACAGTTCACTTAACACGTGGGAGTGTGTGCACGTGGATGCACGAGTGTGTTTGTATGTGTGTGCATGTAGCCTGTGTTCACGTGACTCTGATGTGTGTGCACATATGAACATGTGTAAGAGTGTTTGTGTGTCTGTGTGTGTGTGTGTGTGCCGCAGGCTGCTGAACAGATCTGACTGTTTCAAAGCTCACTGTATTGCCTGTTTAAACAGCAATGAATGGAAGCCCTTCTTTGCCATTGGAGACCAATACAAATGATCAGATGACAGGACTGTAGGGATGAATAAATGCATGTGTCCTCCCTCTAATTGTTATTTGGATTTACTGGTGGCTTTTTCTTTTTTTTTTTACTCCGAGCATGCAGACCAACAGTCTTTAATCAGCGCTGATCAGTGAGTAGGTGGCATGCTTGCATACACATGCACAAGACAGACTTTTCTGCGCAGGTTTGTCAAGGTGACGAAAGATAGACAAATGGATGGTGATGCTTAGTTAAACAATGTTGCGTCAATCTTGTTCACTGTGCCATAACTAACCGACTGACCGGTTTACTGAGTGGCAGGCTTTAAAGCGACTCAAAGATGGAGTGAGTGATGCGCCGACTGACAACTGGCTGTTTACCTGATGGAACTGGTGGTTGTCAGACAAGACTACATAATAAACAGGAGGAGGAAACAGAGGAATTAAAGCGATCAAAAACAGAGAGGGAGAAAAGTGAAGAGAGAGAGAGAGAGAGAGAGAGAGAGAGGAGAGAAAGAAGGATTACAGTTAATAATTAAATAAATGCATGAACAGATCAACAGAGAACGCAGTGACAGGTCCTATCATCCTTCTAACTTGCTCTGCTTGTGTGTGTTTGTGCGTGTGTGCGTGTGTGCGTGTGTGTGTCCGAGGCCTTTGCTGCCTGCGTTATCTCACAAGGAGACTCATTAACATAGAAATGACTTTAGGAAGAGAAGTACAGCGTTTCACCTCTGGTGAGAGACAGGAGGGAGGGAGGGAAGCTGGAGAAAGGGAGAGAGGAGGAGTGACAGCACCGGAGGATAGGAGGGAGGAAGAGGTGAGAGAGACTGTATAGGTAAAGAGGGAGAGAAGAAGAGAGCCGAGAGATAAGGAAGGGAAGCACGAGGATTGGGAAAGACTGAGGAGAGAGAGGAACTGATGGAGGCAAAAAATTAGAAGGCGGAGTGAGTACAATAGAAGGACGTGGTGGAAAAGGAGAAGACAGGGAGGAGAAAAAGGAAGGAGTAGGGGGAAAGTGGCATATCAGGGCAACACTGTATCACCCTAGAGATTATGTTTATAAAGTAGCAATGTGTTGTCAAATAAAGATTTGAGGAAAATATACATATGTGCAGCCTCATGTTCAGTGTTTTCCCAACAGAGGAACTTTTACACCTAATTTTTGATACCATGATCTGCATTTTTTTTCTGCATTCACCATTCAGTGTGTTCACTTTTAGCAATTACGTCTCTGTATAACGGTTTTTAGGGGTGGAGTCCGCCATTCCTACACTGGATTCAGATTACCTACCGAAACCTACCTATACAACCTCTGTGGCTGTGAACTGAAGCCACTTGAGGCTGGCTACAAAATAGGTCAATCTCCATAAGCCCCTATGTTAAAATGTTTAAATAAACATGTTCACAGTCTGGTACAAAAAATTAACTTACTTCTTGTTGGTGCACATGTCTACACACAAAAAAACTGCTGCTGTGTCTTTGCTTTCCAAAAGAGTTTGACTGAACCTGCAGGTCTGATTGTTCCTGAGAAGTTTCATCACTGAAACATGAAAAGAAGTTTAACTTTTCTGAAAGATATAATATTAACTTCTATTAAAAGTCTGATCACCATTTGGTTTTTGACCTTGGTATTCGCTAGGCAATGTGAGGGTCAACTGGAGAAAAGCATCATGGGAAATGTTTGCCCTGCTCTTTCTCTCTTTGTTTGTTTCACTTTCCTCTCATCCGCTGTCCTTAGTTATTGGCTATACAACAGGAGGATAAGGAGAGGAAGATGGGATGGTTCTTATAGAGAGCAGGAGGAGGAGGAGGAGGACTGCAGGGTTTCTGCTCAGTGAGCTGGAACCCTCTCACGCCTCTGGCCAGTGCTCAGAGACTGGGAGGAAGAGGAGGGATGAGGAGGAAGAGGGCAGGCAAGACAAGAGGAAGAAGTGAGAGGAAACCGAAAACCACAGTGAAATTAGAGAGGGAAAGATGAACTACTTGGAGGAAGTGCAAGATGACTGACAACGCAAATATACTGCAAGCTGTACACATTCACAGACAGAGAATACTCAGGAAGCGTTTCCATGATATTCAACCATTTACTGACCTGTTTATTTACGTTTTGCATTAGCGAGGATCACACTTCGTATGTGTATATTACAATATACATCCCTGCCTATGCATGCACAGTATGGATGTGTCTATTTGTGTGCGTCTGTGTTTATATTTGTTTCTGTGTTTGTGTGTGTTTTACCAGATGGGAATGACTCCGGGGCAAGAGAGAGAGGACATATGGTGATGTGGCATGAATCTGGCGTGATGCTAATATGTCAAAACTGTGATTTATGACTTAGACGTCCACAGACACAGCCTCAGGAAATTCTCTGTGAAAGATGGTGTGTGTGTGCTTGTGTGTGTGTGTGTGCTTGTGTGTGTATATTGAAACTGAGACATTTTCAGATGTGCGTTGTCTCACTTGGCAGCAGAGGAAATATGACAAAAACAAGTTAAAGCTTCTGTTGGTGGCGCGAAGTAAAGTAATAATGTGTGTAGGAGAAACAAGAGGTCAGTGATCACATGGCAACATTTTTTAATTTGCGTGCATAATGAAAATGTGTGTAAAGGTGTTTGTGTGTGTGTGTGTGTTCGACACAGATTGATTGAAGGACTGACTGTTAGATTGATTGATTAAGAGAGAGGAAGCGGACGGTGACTGATCAGAGGAGACACACAGAGAGAAAGAAATGTATCTTAATTGTGAAGGCACATGTGATGGTGTGAAGTGTGTCTAATATGTCTACCTAATGAAAATGTGTGTAGGGTTGAATGAGAGAGAGAGCAAGAGAGAGAGAGTGAGGGAGAGAGAAAGATAGTGTGAAATAAATCCAATAAGCTCCTCCGTCATGCTCCCCTCTTGAGCGTTTTTAAGATCCACTGAATGAAATAAATAAGAGATTCTTTTGGTTTTGTTAGTTTCCCCTTTTTTCATCTCTCTCTCCTCTCTCTACTGCAGTGCCCTGCTGTTGTTCATCTCATTGACCATTTGCTAAACCCAGTGCAGCAATTGTCCAATCATAGCCTAGTAATTGTCACTATGTAACTTTTATTTTGTCCAGCTATATGTTACATAAAAACTCAGTTTAGGGTAATGTCAGTGGCTCTTTATTGGATTTGGGGAAATTAACTCTCCAGCAGCCCAAGTCAGCGTTACCAAAGATATGACATAGGCCTGTAACTTTAGATTCAGCCTCTTATATCATGCATGTAGCCATCAAGTCAAATTTAAGACCCTTTATACGGTTCTTATTTTTACTTTGTACAAAAAACTGACGGGTTTCTTAAAAGTCATTGAAGAAGTTAGAGGACAGTAAGAGGAAACAAAGCACAAAGAAACAAAACAACATCAGATCTTTTGACAGGATTTATTATTCTACAAGTGAAAACATCACAATACACATTTTCTTATTGGTAAACTATCTCACAAAACATATTCTTACTCTTCATCTGCAATATTTTTGCTGTTCTCTGCAAGTAAAAACTGTAAATTATCTTCAGATTATTACTTGTTGGTTAGCGCGCAAGCCCAGCTGAGATCAAAGCGGAAATGAGGTCAAGAAACAACAAATTTTAACCGTACTTATAGCTCATCGGATTTCAAATTTAATGTCAAGTAGCCTCAGCAGGGCTACAGATTGCAAGAGAAAAGGGATGTAACGGATATCAATATGAGACAAATCAGTGAGCATGAGAGAAGAATGATAAAGAAAGCATTAAAGACAAGAGAGAGGAAAAAAGATGAAGAGAGAAATTGATCTTCAAGTAAAGAAGAGAAGAGGAAAATGGTGGTGCGAATAAAGAAAAGCCTATGGAGAGGGGTAAAGGTCAAGAGCAGGGAAAATGAGGTAGAAAAAAAGACAATGAGGAAGAAGGAGAGCTGGAGAAAGGTCAGAGGAAAAAATAAAATGACAGATGAAAAGGCGTGATCAAAGTAAAGGTCGAAAAGAAAGAAAGGAGTGAAGGAAGGACAACACTATTTAAGAGTTGGTACACTTTTAGGCCAAAACTTACTCCACACTGCACAACTGATACAACTGTATGAGCGGGTGGGTGGAAGGTTAAACAAGTATTTGATGATGTAAGATATATTTGGACCTTATTTCTATTGCAACTCATATATATATATATATATAATTTTACCCCTAAACACATAAACTTCTCTGTGTATATAATCATGGAAATGGAAGACTCCTATAGACTTGAAAAATATTTATATATGTACAAATGAAGCAGAACATAACCCCTGTATAATATTTCATAAATAGGTAACAATGACATGACAATTCTCATAAACTACGCAACATAAACCCTATACATGTCTAATAAAGTAATTATCACACACCAGTCCATCTATCAACACTTAATATAGGATAAATCCATATTATATGGAACAAGATATGAAAGAGAAAGATCATCACATGCATGCATAGTATAATTCCTTATAGTCCTGATCTGGAATTTTTAACACCAAACATAACCATAACGAGTAACTGGATGATGGTTATGTCACCGGTTATTAGAACGCTGAGAGCGGACCTTCTCGAGGAAGGAAAACGTGGTTATGTTTACATGTGTGTTACTGTCGACGTGCCTCATGTCTCTCGAGTTGGTGCTGTTTGGTCGGGTGCAGATAGAAAGCTGTTAGCTTCCGTCTTCGCCACAAAAAAAGAGAGAGATTTCTTATTAAGATTTAAAGACTTATATTAAACGTATCTGAGTTATATGCATGTGCAGTCACACACTCACTCATTCACACACAGGTTGACATAGCTGTCGAGTGCTATTGAATGCTTCAGGGTCTACGGTTTCGCATGAGAGTTAGGCGTGATTATCATATAGGAGATATTTACACTCTTGACCTGAGCAATATACAGCTCTATGATTGTGAACACACAAATTATACTTCATATTTTACATCGTGTAAATAAGAGGACAGGACTGCAGAGTCAGAGCCAGTGGAATTCCCCCAATAGTGAAAGAGCTGGGAAGGATGTTGTGTGTTTGTATATATATATAGATATATATGTACTTTATATAGTATACATGAGGGTACTGTATGTGCTGATTAAAGAAGGGGAAAAACAATCTTGGCCTGTGTAATGGACCTACAGTATATGTCTTGTGTGCCTCCAGGAGCGAACATTTCACAGTCATTGTCCGCCTTGTTACGCTTCACCTAATAATTCCAACCCTCAGTCATGGATTGGACTGTATGGCCTTGTGTTTATATGTGTGTGTGTGTGTGTGCAGTACACAAAGCTAGTTGGCATCATAGCCAATGTAATGCGGTTTGAAGCTGGAAGGCAGCTTTGCTGAATTTGAGCTGAATTTGAAATAATTGGCTTCATCCAATGAAGCCTTATAAACACACACACACACACGCACACACACGCACACACCTAGACACACACCAGCACCACACACAAACGTTCATACGTGTGTTCTGGCATACGGATAGTTTTCAAAACGTGCACACAAACACAGCACCAACACACATGGGTTATGAGGAAGAAGTGCAATAATAAATAATTGAGAAAAAAAAGCGGCATTACTGTTATTATTGCTGTTTGTGAAATCGCTCCCTTGGGGGTTGTCCAAGCAGCTTCTCATTCACTGCGTGTGCATCTGCATGTGTGTGCGTGTGCATGCTCCACTGGTGACTGCCGCATTGCCAACCCTGTGACACCACGTCATACTAGGCTCCCACTGAGGCCTTGTCAGAAGTATGGATTAGAGCCAAAACCAAGAAAATAATTAAATAAATAAATAAAAAGAAGACGACAACAGAGGGATGGGAGCGAAGGGAGAAAGGAGAAGGCAAGAGCCAAGAGAAGGAAAAAAAGAAGGATGAGAAGGTTTGACAGGCTGTGAAGTTTGCTCATTAGGCATATTCCTCTGCGATGGCACTGTGTGAGAAGCAGCACTTTCCCGGTGCAGCTCATGACAGTGTACAGGCTGGCTGAAACAGGCAACAATGGTCAAGACACACAAACCGCACTGATACACAGTGCTCCTCATGGTGTATGTTAAGATGGCTAAAGCACAGCTTTGTTTAAACGGCTGCAGAACTATAGATGTAGATGTGGATGCATTTTATTAGTTTTTTTAGGATTTTACAAAGTGATGAGTAACAAGTTCAAAATGTACAAAACTGCTAACGTCATGATAATTTGGTCCACTCATGATCTAAAAACATTTGCTTATCTAGAAGCAGCTTCCTGTTTGTTTTGGTCCTATCTCTCCTTGTAGAAACATAAAGCATTTCTCCATGACAGAGGACAAAATCAGGACTAGAAGCAGTTTGTCATGTTAAAAATACAACGACAATGCTGCTTTCAACATTACTCACGAACAGCATTTTAACTGCACCAGGCAAATCACACCTGGGATTGAGACTGCTGCTTGTATCCTCACGTGGTTTGGTTTGAGATGCCACAATAATGTAGTTAAACTCACTAGAGAACGTATCACAGCACTTCAGTGAAAAAAAAGTGTAAATTGGTTAGGTTTGTTGTAGCATTTAAGCCGACTTATGCCATAAACAGAGCATTTGGTTTGCTAAATTCTAGAATAATCATGGCATAAAATTAGGAAAAAAGAGTAATTGTTGAGCTGGCAAGCAGGACAGGGGTAGTGTGGTAGTTATGGTGTCTGGGCTGCTCATATCATTGTAATACATTGTGTAAATAATTGGTCAGTCATTTGAAATTGATATTTTCCCATAAATCTAGCATGTGAAGCTTTTATCCTGTACAAAAAGCACATTTTGACACCGAGAAAATTTTTGATACAATACTTCAAAATCTTTGGTATCCAGTCTATTGTGCAAGTTTGGTGTTTTGATACCTTTCTTATGCTGAAGTATTGGACAGACCCCTTTTATGGCCTAAAAGGAAAGCTGACATTTAGTGAACAAACACAAAATAATTAGACTTTTAGTGCTAGTTTGTCTCCTTATCTGCTCTGAAACCTCGTTTTCTATCAGTCCATCAGACGTGCGTTAATTTGCAGGAGCCACGTATTCAGGGTTAGTGTAGGAGAAGCCGAGGAAATCGTCCTGGTCCAGGTTCATGATGACAAGCTTGTCGGTCGGTGTCAAGTCCACCGGCATCTTGGTGAACTCCTTGTCAAAGTTACAGGTGTCCCGACGGTTCCGCTGCAGGTGGAGTTTGTGAGATTATGAAGGAGAGAGGGTATGAAGGAAGGGGGGATGTATAAAAATGATTGGAGGAGAATGGGATGGATTGGAAAGAAGAAGAGAGACTTTTAGATAACACTATATCATCTGCATAGAATCGCATGTCATCTTCATTTGGACCAACTCTTTGTTTGTTAGAGTAGATTAAGGGTAATTCAGTTACACAGTCTAATTACAGTTTCCGTACAAAAGCTTGAAGATTTTTAATGCAACTGTATAATGGTCAAAATACTATTTATGTATTAAGTATTTATTTAAGTATTTATAGGAACAAAATCTGCATTTTGGGAAAATATATTTCTTTGCTTTCTTGTTGCGAACAAGGAGAAAGGAGGCAGAAGTTGATTAGCTTCATATTTACTATACAGACATTTTAGTGGTATTAATCTTCTCATCTCAGGAAACCAAACTTGGATACTACTTAGATTTTATTTTGCTGATTAGAGAGAATGTTTGTTTTTTAAACAGAAAATATCCCAGGATATTTGTAATAAACATAATGAATACAAAATAATACCTCCAAACTAATTATAGTTATTTATTCATTTTTTTTTAAAGAAAATAATTGTACACAACATTGCTGACGTAAGCATTTATTAACATGAATCATCATCTCTGTGTGGCTATGCAGGCAGCTGTCATCACTACCACCCGGCATATTATATTATATATTTCATGCCTAGCATTAAATATATAATATAATATGAAGTGAATTTGAAGCACTGTTCTTCACTTTTATGTTACTACCGTTTATTTGTCACCTGAACATCCAATCTCTCCAGCCACGTCTCACCAGCCAGTGCTACATTATCTTTATAATGCCAGGACTGTGGGTCACAGAAATCAGGATATTTTCTGCAGCTCAGAAATGAGCCTCTGCTTGTCCACTGTGACAGGTACAGGACTACAGAAGACATACTACAGCTGACAAGAGAAGATGTGGGCACAGTAAGCCGAATGAGCTCAGCAATGCTGCTTTCCTGGAGTTTCAACAATAGAAATGAAAAATAGACAGTAGTGTATTCTGTATGCCTGATTTGCTGGTACTGGTGTGTGGCAGGAATAAACACAAACACCTCCCTATTGTCCTGTCTTTGCTGTGCCGGTCCCTTTTGCTTATTCTATTTAAAATCAGGTCTCAAACTTGTTGTGATATTGATTTACTACTGTTAAGAGGCACCTGTATGAATAATATCAGATAACAGAAAGATAAAGCGAGAGATATATACAAGGATAGGATGACACAGAAAGAGAAAGCCGGATGTCTCGTATCTTGTTCCCAGAGATGAAATAAAGTACAAGGAAAGTTTCAAAATACCAAGAGGCGGCAGGCAACCCATTTTAGAAAGTTATTATATTAGTATCTGTATTAAATACTGTACATTTAAGGATAAGCTGGGAGAGGAGGTGTGCAGAGAGCGTCAACACTTAGACGAGAGACAGATGTTAAGCAACATGAATCAAGACTGGAAAAAAAAGGAAGACGGGACAACAGTAACTGTGACTTTATGTAGGAGGGAAATCTGTGTGTGTGTCTGTGTGAGCATGTGTGTGTGGTAGCGGAGGGTTTCTCAGGGGCAGGACATTGTTAATGCACCGCTTGGCTCAGTTGGTGCATGGATGGAGGAAAGAAAAGAGCGAGCGGGGTGTTAAAGATGGAGCGGTGTGCGTTAGTGTTAGATGCAGTAAAAGGAGAGCGGCTGCCATTTGATTCACTGACACACTCACACGGTTTGGGATTTAATTCTTGTTGAGGGGTACCCGTGTTACATGCATGCATGATGCTGTAAGGCGCTGTGGGTAAGAGCGAGCATTAAGGGGAAGGCGGGGAGTGGTATCACTGTATGCCATATATGGCCTGTAGGATGTGCGATTGTTTGTGTGTTGTCATGTGATTTTAAAACTCATGGAGGAGGAGGAGGAGGAGGAGGAGGAGGAGGAGGATGGGTTAGGGGGCATCCATATACTTCATGTCCAGGAAATACACACATCTTATCCAGTGTAGATTAGGCGTATACACAGAGAATTATACAGTAGATTAATATTTTAATGTAATTATCATGGTCTGCCCTCTGCACTGTTCAGCTAATGTTTATTTGTCTGAGTGCTCTATTTCTAGATCTCTCCAGCACATAGTTCATAATAAACACCTGCGTGGGCAGGTCTTTAAAGCCCATGAGGTCTGTGTTCATAACGGGCTTATCGTAATTACGAGTTCCCAACATGTTGCGTTTACATCAACATGGGAAAAGTGGGACTTCTCTGAAAGTAGCCAAAGTACATTGTTCAATATCCAAACTTAATGGATAGAGTGTTTAATTGTTATGGTGCATTATTTTTTTTAAACTCTCACAGGACATGTGAATCTTCTCTACTATCATTTCATATAGTACGCATCAGTAGGCTTTCCTCTCTCTGCTTGCTAACTGAATAAAGAAATATTTATTTTCTATTTACCAGAAATCTGGTAAAAAATCGGACTTTGGAACTGGAGCACAAACCTTCTGCAGTTCTAGCGTTATTTATCTCTTTATTACTTTTAAGGAATGTGTCTGAGATGCGGCGTGATAAGGGGCTCTTTTGTATTTTCTCCCTGGTTTTTTTGGGTTTGAACTTTTTATTACTGTTCACTGGAAACAGAGGTGACCAGAGTCCTCTTGCAGAAAAATTAATTTCCTTGAAAAATCTTTAAAAGCTGAAAAAAGCTTTACAATTTCAGCAAAAGTCAGAAATAGATAGATAGATCTTAGAAAATCCACAACCAACCATGAATACATCTAAATACATCCACAAATTTGATCACCATGTACGTTTGAAAAACACAAACAGATAGTCCAACTCACAGCGAGGAAGTGGAAGGAAAGAGGTGAAGACAGAAAGAGACAGGACTAAAGAAGAGGAGAATCTAGTCAAGGAGACATTACAATGTTGGTCCAACACTTCTGAAGGTAGAAAGTCGATACAAGCTCGAACATCACAACAATGTCTGTTTGTCAAGAGTGAGGCAGAGGAAGGTGGGGGGTCAGACACAACCAGAGAGACAGAGAGGGACAGGAGAGCTTTCAAGGATCACAGGAACCACAAGCCAACGTTGCATCTCCTACCTTCATCTGCCAACTCTCCCATCGCCTGAGAGGAGCTCCCTCCATCCACAGGGACACACCTGCCACAGCTGGCCCAGATCCACCTCACGTTCCTGGGCATGATATCCACTAGAATGCCTCGTTTCAAGAGAGGCACTGATACAAAACTCACACAGATGTGGGTGTGATTTACTTCCCAAATTATATACCGGAGATGGTGTTTTTGTTATTTTTAGATTTCGTTTTATTCAACCCCCGAGTCCACAGATACCAATATCTATATATAGAGATGTGTAAAAAAGGATGCACAGGATGTTAGAAATATTTTCATTTAATGAAGGTGGGGCAGCCATGAGTCTGAATCTTTCACTCTGTGTAAACATCTCATAGTTTCAATGAAAAGAACAAACTGATACAGAATGTACATTATATCGTCAGACGGTGGAATAAGATCATTCAAATAAATAGCACTGCTTAGTAAAATTTACTGTCTAGTTCATTTTCAATGACTCTGCACACTGAGTTATTTATAATGTGGGTAGTTAGACTTATACTCCCTCTCTTGGACAGTGATTGTCCAAACATAGTTTAGCAACTATTTACTGCTGGCCTGTCATGTTTGGATAAATATAAAGGAACGGATTAAACAGTGTGTTTATTTACTCTAATGTAAGATGCAATTGTATCATGTCTATGTAATCTATTGTGCACAGAGGATAATTAATTATTGTTAATTACTGTTTTTTGTGGGGTTAAGGTGAGCCCTGGATGCTATCAGAGTTTTATGGATGTTACTGGATCAGCCTGGCTCTTATGGATGTGTAGGCCAAGTGGGAAAATTGGGCAATATTAAATAATAATCTGTTTTTTTTTCCTAATCATGTTTTTAATATTAGCACTAACTAATGCTGGCAGTAAGGATGCTGAAATCCCTCACACACACAGCTTTGCCTTTTAGCAAGATATCATGTATGTAGCATGTGCATGACTAAACATTAAAAACATCAACCGGAGGGTGTTTTTCAACCAACTCATGAAATTATCTAGCATGCTGCAGCTGATAAAATCTGCTCACAAACGCTGTTATGTCAGCGGACAATGTTGATGATTGAAACAAGTGTGCAGGGCTTTTTAAACTTAGAACTGATGGGTGCTATCTATCAGTGTAGATTCAATACAGCACAGTGTGTCAACATATGCTTTTATTATCATATCCTGGAGGAATATTCTATGAATTTTTACTCATCCATGTCAGCACTCGCTATCGCTAATCGATATACTGTCAGACTAAATGTCACTCAACTCATGCCTCGCAGTTAAGGCGGTTCATCTGGAAATATAAACACACTCATGCACCGAGAGATGCGTATGAGTGTGTTTATGTTTCCAAAACCCTTGTAAATTCACTGTGTAAACTGCCCAAGACCGTTCAGGCAGCTATTTACCAAAAATACACATATAAACTCACACACACACTCTCGCACACACACACACACACAGCTGCCAGCCATGTAGGCCGGCTCATAATGTGTTCCATCTCAACACGCTTCGATTGCAGTCAATGCTGTGAGGCAGAGAGACAGAGAGAGCGATATGGAGAGAGGACGAGATGCAGCAAAGGACAGGGAGTGAGATAAATATCAGTGGCCCTCGGTATAGATGTATAGATAGAAAGCTTAGGATATACAGTAGCATCAGGGCAAACACACACACACACACAATCGTGTTCTAGAGGCACAGTTTTAATAGAGAAACATGAGAAACACTCTGAGTCTTTAATTTAGACTTTCCCTCTTTACCCCTCCCTTCCCTCTCTTCCTCTCCTCTTCTGCCTTCCTGCTTCCCCTCTCCTCTCCACCTCTCTCTCTCTCACACACACACACACACACCCCATCTTTTTTCAGTAACGAGAGGATTAGCGGGAGACGAGCCGATGTCAGCTGAGGATGCGGGGAGAGTGGGAAGCACAGAGGAAAAGGAAGGGGGAAGAGGAGAGGAGGGTGAATGAAAGGCGGTATCGAACGCTGACCTGTTTCGGGCTGATAAGCGCAGGCTGCTTTGTGCTGAAGCCACTGGCTTTAATTTGGGGGGGGGGGGGCGCAACATTTGGAATTAATTATCACACACACTCCAGCACTGCTGCGGCTTACTGTGTACATGGCTATTACATCCATTACACCACTCCAATACAAACTTTATACAGCTTATGTGCTGGAAGTTACTGTTACACAGGAGTTTGTATTGCTGTTATGATAAATTTACATAAAATACAGCTGCACTACAATGTTAGTATACTGTTATACAAAGAGGGATGTGGGGTATGCCGTCTGTGAATAACTGTTCAGGTTATGGGCAACAAACACGATTCTTTCTCAACACTAAAACATGAAGAACGGAACTGAATATAATTTATAGGATGGAGGTTCTGCCTTTTTTCACAATAGCCATTTTATTATGACATAGTAAACACAGGTGTTACCAATGACTCTAATTTAGGTCCCATTATATCCAAGAGATATCCATTATGAACATGTTTTCTCACCTACGTCTCTCTAATTAGTATACATGGCTGATGATCTTTCTTTTGGTTATAGAGGAGCGTGATGTCTTAATTCAAAAACATTACCGTTCATGTAGAGGTGATAACTGAGCACTTCATTCTGTGCTCACACGGTTACAGTGGCAGAGACTGCTGACTAATCCAAAGTAGTTTAGTGCCACGTTTATGTGATGTGACTGAGCTTATATATCAGAGGGTTAACTGCTCGTGCTACAACAGAATGTTGTAGATTATTTTTTATGAAACACGGGACATCGATGTAAAAAATAAAAAAAATGTGTAAGCTGTGGACGGTGGAAAAAAACCCCATCTGAGCCAAATGTCACACCGTTATGGTCGCATGCCTCGACCTTCCGCCCGGACATAAAGAACTTAAAGGTCGTCTCAACACGTTTGACTAACTTCATCAAAGTTTAACCTCGCTGGCTCAGTTTTTCTCTCCCCAGCCGTGGATATTGAACCATAACCAGATCACATTCCCACATTCCCATTCCCAGTGGATGATTGTTGTAGATGTTGCTTTCCATCATCCACCACGGCTCAGACCACGACTTCCACGGTTCAGAACCTGCAGTTAGTTTGTGCACACCCTTGTAAACATTATATCCGTACTTGGGATGGTAAACGGTGCAAGATACAGTAAGCCCTATTAAAAGTAAATGTGCAGCTAGTAAGAGCAGCCGCAGCAGCAGCAGCAGCAGCAGCAGCAGCGGTGGCTTGACTACAGTGGATTGGGAGCAGCTTTAGAGGCGGCGTGAAGTGGTTGAGTGGCTCAGCAGGGCTGTGTGTATGTAGGCCGTGTTCTGCATGTTATTTCCTTGAAGTCATCAGACCTACGCTCCCCCATCAGGGAAAGGCTCTTATGATAAGTGGCAGCCATGAAATATGCACAGCCTGTCGTAGCCGCCTGCCTCGCTTCACAGAGCCTCTCTCTGCTTCCTCGTCCCCTCCCTTCCTCCTTTCCACTGTCCCTTCTTACTACCTCTTCCTCTCTCCTCCTCGTCGCCTCTCATTGTGGAATTGCTTCTCTCTTCTTCTCTTTCATGTATTTTCTCCCTCTCCCGTTTGCTCAGAAACTCCTCGTCTGTCACCCTCCATCACTCTTATCTCTCTTTACCTCCTTTTTACCTCCTCTATCCATCACAGAGATTTCTTTTTTTTTTTTTTGAAGCTCATCAAAAACATACACAGAGAACATCATATGAACACAAACAAACATCCCCTAACACATCTTTTAAATCCTTTATTTTCGGTATGCCTGTTTTTCCTGGAAAACAAAAACAAAACAAAAATTTGGCACATGGAAAGCAAATGTGAAAAGCATTTTTTTTCTCTCTCTCTTTTTGATATATTTCATTATTATTTTCACATGTAGCGCACACAACAGTAGCTCGGATCACACTTTTGAAGCAGTGCTGACACAGAGAACATAAATCACCCTAATATGTTAAATGTATATAAATCCTAACTAATAAAAAGGTAAAACAAAAGCATTTTTCATGCAGAGTTCATTTTGTTTCCCCTTCAGACGGAAGGAATCATAGAAACAAAACACAAATCCTGGAATAATACTTCTCCTCTTTGTCCTTTGCAATACTGACCACATGGTGTATAAATATATGGATATATCAACATTTGACACAGCTATATACTGTATTTGCTCATGTATAAGTGTATATTTTTTGTTGTTATAATACAGGAGACACTGACTGTAATAAATACCGACAACGGAGGTACGACACAGATAATGGTTTACGTCGTCGAGTCATAAAAACACACACGGTTGTCGTTACTTTCAATCTCATAATCGTGGACGAGACGTAAAAGCTCTAAACCGGCTCTTCTGTGCTGAACAACTCGTCAAATGACTTCACGTAACAGGTCTCAAAGCCACCGACAAGCATCCGACATACGCATTGCATTACGGAGGGGTGGCGTGTGAAAACTAAGGGGGAACTGGCTTTCTGCTCCGAATTCTTGCCATTCCCAAAGGGATCAGGCCTTTGCTCCCTCAGCTTTCTGCTAACTCTTTACCATCTGTCCTACTGGTCAGGAATAAGCAGAAAATTAGTTCACTTGAAAAATTATCCAACTGGCACATTTACAAACACTTTCTGTAAAGAGCATATATATATATATATATATATATATATATATATATATATATATATATATATATATATATATATATATATATATATATAGTGCATTATGGGGACATTTATAATACATTATAATGCATTCATAATGCTTCATGACCGCTCTTAAACACACATAATGCTTTCTGATGCACTACATTCAGTCATGGAACATTGTAGACGTAAGGCATTATAAATACATTATAAATGATTATGACTGCTCCGTAACGCACTACTGATGTGACCTCATTAAAAGTGCTACTGAAATATTGATTACTGTTTTTGTCCGTAGTAATACATTTTAAAATTAAATTAAACATAAATTGCTAGTGTCCTGCAATTTATTTAACTTTAATTTCAGATATTTTTAACGACCTGTCGGATAGGTTTTAATGTTTCAAATTTTTAAAGAAAATTCTAGTCAAACTGTCTCGACGACAGCAACATCTCTAACTGGCCATTTGTATATGAAGACCTACTGCCTTCTGCATTAACGTAGCAACAAATACTTTAGGAATCTGAAGTAAAAAATGTCCTATAACCGTTCACGTGAATTAACCGTATGATATTATAGCATTATTCTTCGTTTCCTGCAGAGCCTGTGTAGACAACTTCAAGCCTCTACGCCTGATAAACACCACAACCTCTCTGTGATAATGAGGAGTGTGATATGAAGAAGCACTTCCACACAACATTAGCTGCACTCATTTAGTACGTTGTTCTCTCTGAGCCGAGATAAATCTCCGTACCAATATGCCGTATATTCTTTTGTATCTAAATTAATTACAGTTACATTAATTACAGTTCTAACCTGAGCCTTCTGAGTGTCGGTTCATTACCACATCTGTCTTCCTGTCAACAACATTATTGCTAGCTGGGAAAAAACAAAAAAACAAAAGACTAAACATACCCACACCACATCTTCCTGCTTCAGAAAGCCTAGCTTTAACCTGTGTCCACATTGGCTGCTGCTGCTGAAATTCTTATTGCGCAGGCAGACGGCTACTTGGGAAAACACCAGTCACAGTGAGATGAGCTTTAAATCCTTCGCTGCAATCCATTAACCAAAAAAGTAAACTGGACAAGTTGCGCTGCACAATATATTGGTTTGCTTATCTGTATGAAATCCATTTTTCTACCACACCTAGGAAACCTTTCAGACACTCATGTACTTCACCCTGAAAGCAGGAAACTGGATTCAATTTTAATTTCCAGACCATCGTACCCTGCAAAGGATCAAGTACTGAAATCGAACCATGTAGTACTGAATTTCAAACATGAGGTTTAAGACTACACTAACTTACGCACAACTTTCATTAAGAATCCAAGTAAACACTAACAGTCTCTAGTATCATTATTCGCTTTATAAGAATTTTTGATTTCACTGACATGCATTTCTACAGGAAAGCAGCTTTTTCCTTCACTAAAGTAAGTAAGGTGGAGCATACCGGTGCTGCTGGACATGAAGGGGGTGTGCAAACAATCACCTTACAAACAAATGTTGACACGAGGCCAGGCAAGGCGCTGGGCAGTTATGGACATACATAACCAAAATGCAAACACAAATGTGCGTTTTTAAATACGCAGTACTCGTTCGCACACATATAAAACATACATGTGCACACACACACATACATACGCTGTAAACAAATGCCCAGGTATCGGAATCATGCTTTTGTAAAACACAAAGAAACTAACCGCTAGTCTCTTTCATTGCTTAAATACTAGATAACAGAAAATCAGAGTATAAGAAGTAATATTATCTATCTATTTAACTGACTCAAGCCTATATAAGACTACATTTCCCAGCAGCATTTTACCATCTTGATCCAAGACACAGAAAATCTAATATTTCCATTGTCTCACTGAGTAAAAACATACTCCCTGTTTCTTTAATACATGTTTTGAACGACAGCCACTCAATGGCGGCAGGGATAAGATGCTAAAATGCTGCTGGGAGACAAGAAGGGCTATTATTGATATAGAAACTCATGCACAAGTATGTGAAGCATTCCAGTTAGTTTTTTTTTGTTTGTTTGTTTAGCTAAGATAAGGATAAACATACAGACACTATTATTTTTCATACACTGAATAAAAAAAGCACACCAGAATTACAGGCCGAACTCAAAACGCGCCGGAGTAGCCGAGGAATGACGAAAAGAAAAGTTAAATCACAATTTCCACCAAAAGAAGTCAAAACATGGAATGCTGAAGATATGTTTTTATGTGAATGACGCAGTTGTGTACTCGTGTGTGCTGGAGGAATCAATTTTTGTCCTTAAAAATTTTGGATTTCATGGACTTTTGAGGGTCACTATTAATTTGTAATCCTTAAACTAACGATGTCTGGTAAATTTAATACAAACACTGTTCACACTGTCTGCATCTCAAGCTGGAAATCATCCCAAATGTGAAAGTTTGTGTTGAATGACTAAGTCAACGGCTAATGGTGATTACTAAGCATGGAAATATTCTGGATTTGTTTATTTTCTATCTAAGTTCTCAGTTTAAATTGTACTTATGAAGCTGCACATGCATTCAGGCCATTGTATACTGCACATGGACCCTCAACACACCATCCAGCTTACAGCAGTGTGAACAATAAATGTGTGTATATGTGTTGTGATATGTCTGTGTGTTAGTTTAAGTCATGGCTTTTAGGTTCCTGTGGCAGCACAAATCATTTCAAGTTGATATGTGTGTGTGCATGTGTGTGCATGTGTGTGTATTTCAGGGGTACACAAGGTTGATACTAAGGAAACTGATTGTGTATATGCTGCGTGTGTATGTGTGTGTATGATTCCATGTGTCCGTGCATGAGCTGAAATCAAGCCTGCTCGGCGGCAGTGGTGGTAGCAGCATTTCCTGGGAACTCTGGGTTGATAAAGGAGAATCCCTGGAACTCGTCCTGGTCCAGGTTCTGAATCACTTCCTCATCGGGAGGGGTCAGCACCGGTGGGTGGCGTGTGAAAAAACGGTCAAAGTTCTCCGCATCCCGTCCACACTGTTGAGGAGGGGTGGGGAGGGATGAGAGTACAAGGGGAAGGGGTGGATGGGGTAAAGGGAGGAGTGGGAATGGAGAGGAATGGATGGATTCGGGTGGGGTGGGAGGGGCAGAAGAAGAGGAAAACAAAAGAAGGGGAATGGTGGGTTGAACCAGGGTGTGAGATGACATTACTCGAACATGGTTTCAAATATCAGAACAAGTTGCCAGAACTTGGGGTGCGCTTGGTTCAACTCTCTTGTGTAATTTATTATTCCTGTCAAAATGATACAAAAATACCGCTCTCGGGAGAGGTGAATCAAGCACGCCTCAGGTATACGCTTTCCTTTTTGAAATATTTGAAACATATTCCATTTTTAAACAGAACAAGGTCACTGAAGTCTCAAACGTCCTGTGGCGGTGCACTACACTGGACTGGTGTCTGTGCAAAAGTTTTTGGGTCACTCGAAAAGCATCATGGCTGTAAGTAAATAGCCAAAAACAAATTTTCCTTGTTTTTTTCATCATCATTTTTTGGGTTGTAATACTTTAATTGGAATTTCTAAATCATCGTACGAGAGAAAGGCTCAAAGCCATGAGACGAACATGGTGTAATTGTGGGTTAATTGTGGGTTAATTATATGCTGCAGCTGTGGAGACATGCTGAGATGTGATAAACCAAAATCAGACAAGCAGCTCGTATGCAAAAGAGCACCGGGAGTGACTCAAAATCCCTTTAAATATTTGCTCAGAAGCTGCACAATTTAAGATATTCTTTGTATGACGATCATGTTGAAATCACATCTGCTAATTGAAAATGCATGTTCCTACTCTGATATTCAATCAAAACTCCAATTACTATGCAATCTATATTAGATTTGTTTTCTGTGTCATCGTTCATATCCTCGCTCTGACCACCGGGAAGCCAAAAAGAGCTTTTATACCCGTGAGATGTGCGTCCATCTAAGTACATAAAACAAGTTATTAACTTGAAAACTATATTTTCCCGACAGTGTGCCTCACGGGGACTTTGGGCTGAGCTATTCCCTTCCCCCCCCCCTCCCCCCGCCCCTTCTCTATCACTGCACTGAGCTTTAATTAACACAACAAGGATTCAGTGTCCTCTGACAACATCACCCAGAGGAAAACTACAAACTCATTAAATCTCTGTAACTCGGAAAAACCAAATGAAATTAAGCCAGACTGTTTATAGTTTGGGGAAATATGTGAAATGAGAAATACACCAGGGTCAAATAGTATTTGCAGCTAATTACTCACGTTTGTTTTAACCTGTGTGGGGAACCAGATGGGTTGAATTTGCCATACGGGGAAATAATATAAGTGGCACAAAAGTTTAGAAGCAGTACACAACACCTCAGCCAGAGAAATGACAGCTGGTGTGGCCAAAAAATTTAAAGGTCAAATATGTATTCGATACCAGGAGTTTGATTTTTGGCTGAACTATGAGCCTTACTTCCATGAATACAAGAAAGGTGTTGGAAAACTTTGGTTTTGGCTTTTGGTTTTTGAATGAATGCTGTTGTTTGCTGTTAACAGTAGTGCGTGCACTCCAGGACAGGTTCCATTTGAGACTGAGCACCAGAGCATGCAAATAAAACAGAAACAAACATGAGAAAACCGTGAACACAGAGAAGGACAAATAAAAATGTGTAAGGACAGATGGGTTGATGCATGGAAACAATAAACAACGAACAGATGGAAAGATGGAGGGATGGATAAATGGATTGACAACAGGTTGCTTGATGGACAGATAGATGAACAATAGTAACATAAGACAGCGGCTGTAAATGAAAGTCCAAAGGCGATGGCATGAACGTTCTTTATCTGTTGGATGAATCAATAAACCGACCGGTCAGTCAACCAGGCTGTTTGTTGGTCGGTCAGTCAACCACACATTCAAAAGCTCATCTGATCAACCATCAAACAGACTCTTCAAAAAGGCCAAACCAAAGGCAGAGCATAATCACAAACAGTTAGGAAACCAACTTTTGACAAAAGTGAGGCTTGCCACTGCAACCTCAAACATCCTTCATAAACAAGAGGAATGATTGAAATACAGATCAGCCTCTCCTCAAAACAATACACACAAGAGCAGAGCACCAAAAGAAATGATTAAAGCAGACGCTAAAGTCAACCCTAAACTTTTATGCAGGGTTCCTCAAAAATCTCAACCTTTATTTGTCCTCTGAAAGAGGAAGAAAGAGACAGATAGAAGGCGACAGCGCAGAGAGGTGAAAGACAAGAGATGTTAGAAAGACGAGATCAGACAGAACGAGAGAGGCCGATACGGAAAAAGAGAAAAGAGACGAAGAGATCAGACGACATATGTTAGTAGTCACATCAGAGGACTAAAACGCAGCTAGGTCCGAATGGTGACCTCTAACATCTGCACATGGAGATCATAGATACAGACGCATAAACACAGAAGCATGCATACACACTGCAGCCTTACTGATCCACACACACACGCATACACACAAAACCCCAGTGGGCCAAGACAGCTGCATAAAAAGCTCAACTCAGAAAAAACTCTTAAGCAGCAGTCTGGCCTACGGCTGTGTGAGTGTGTGTGAGATGAAATCATCCTGACTCCAGTTCTGATCCAACTAATTTTGTCGTAGAAACAACAACAACAAAAAAATCAGACCACACACACACACACACACACACACACACACACACACACACACACACACACACACACACACACACACACACACACACACACACACACACACACACACACACACACACACACACACACACACACACACACACACACACACACACACACACACAGTTGTTCCAGGTCACCGTGTGGACGCATTCCCCTTGAGGTTTACTCTAAACTCAGTCCAACCCCGATGAAGACAGAAACTATTTCAGCTCATGCAGAATGAGACTGCACCAAACTGGGGACACAGACTTTGTGTTTTAGTTCAGCAGGAACCGATGAAACGAACGTGAATTCAAATCAAGTCTCCAAAATCAAAAAAAAAAAAAAATGTTGTTGTAATCAATCTTTATCGTTTGTCACCGCCACCTCCAAAATCTTCACCGTATTCTTACTCATGACCCACATTCATCACTGCATCTTCCTCATCATCAGCTTCACAATCACCATGATCAATATTTCTGGTGCTGTGATCACCACCACCTCTGTCCTCATCACCACCACACATTCCACGTCTCCATCATCATCCTCCACACTTACCTGTGTGCATTGTCCCATACAAAGGAGGGGGGAAGAGACAGAAACATCACATTGAAAGTGAAAAGACGAGTGAGATAACAGAAACAGAGGAGAGATAGTTGTTGAGGGAAAATAGAAGAAGTTAGACTGAAAGAAGGAAGCCAAACGTGTCCTGCGGCGTTTAAAGGCAGCATCTACCAGGAGGTTAAACCTCTTGCAGGGTTAAAGTCCTGGTCTTTGCTGCGGTGGGAGAGTAATTAACCCCTTTGGCCACTCGTGAATTGTATCTGGGGTCGAGTCGGGTTCGGTTGGGGTCAGACTTACAGCTCTTGGTTTGAATGGCGGCTGCACCTCCTTGTTCTCCAGTTTCTCCCAGTCCATGTAGCGGAAGAAGCTGTGGTCCCTGATGTCTCTCTCACCCTCCGGACCACAGCCCAGTCGTTTCGCTGGATGCTTCGTCATCAGCTGGACAGACAGAGAGAAGAAATTTATACAAATTAAAATTAAATTCCTTTTTTGTGTGCACAAATTGACCTTTTGACCTGGTGATGGTGGTACATAGAAAGTGACAAGATCACGTTATGTTCGGTTACGTTCACGTGGAAGTGTGTAATTCATTTCATGACGTCAACCCAAAAGTTGTTGAGACATCTCACTCAAAACCTCGTCCTCATGCTTGTACGTTGGTACTACATTACATGGTAATCTATCCAATACTTGTTAAACCAACAGACCAACATTTCCATTAAAGGAAACCTGCAAGCATGATTAAAAAGTGCCTTTAATTATCACATTTTAATGACGTGTGATGTCTTCACTCGTCACATTTATATAAACTAAGCTGTAGGCGTCATCCTAAACTCTAAGACAGGTCTGTATCTGATCTAAACTCAACAGTGTGCTGCTGCAGTGCCCCAAATTTCCCCTCTGGCATCATTAAAGTTTCATTTCATTTATTCCTGTCTCTTTTCCTCAGTGTTCATGATTCCGTCCTTCATTCATTTCTGTTCTAAGCCACCGACCCACCGCTCGCGGATAAATGAATAACTGTTGCTTTTTTTCCTCTTTTACCACAGCAGTTTTTCCACAGGCATAATTAAGGAGCGTTTACAATGTCTGTCCACACAAAACCTTAAGAATAACACCAAGGCCGGTGACGTCAGTGTGTGTGTGTGTGTGTGTGTGTGTGTGTGTGTGTGTGTGTGTGTGTGTGTGTGTGTGTGTGTGTGTGTGTGTAGGTGGGGTGTGCCTCCCTCAGGAGAAGCAGTCATAACTCATTACATTAGAGCTAAAATAACATTTTCCACGGGTCAGTCAACCTTACACTGCGCATACACGCACAAACACTGCTCAAGATATAAGTGCATGGCCACACACACACACACATGCACAGACACACTTACTGATCCATGCACACGCATGCCTTATTTAACAGCTGTGCAGTAAATCAACTGTTGAGTTAGAATAATAAGAATAATAATAGCAACTTGATTTTACAAGATTTTTTTGTGGCACCGTTACAGCAGCTTCTTCCCTTTGAGGAGAGTCTTGGTGGATCTGCAGTCTTCCTCACTGTGGCTGAGAACAGAACGTCCAGTAGACCACAAATATATGGCATATGTGAAAATGGCACGGTTTACTTGTTCCGGTCACTCAGCACCAACGGGCTGCGTTCACCATCTGGCTAAAACTGTTCTTACCTACAATCATGGTGTGTCTTTGTACTTTCAGGGCTAAATTCATGCAGGCTGGGAGGTAAAGCAAACACAGTATAATGTCACTGTTTTTATGATGGATAATTTCATCATTTTCCAAATTACCAAGCCAGGTGCCAGGACATAAAAAAAAGGTCTCATGCTAGTAGTTTAAGTTTGCGGCTCTAAGGGTGAAACGCAGAAGCAGGGTTTTTGTGTTTATGCAGATCAGGTGGTGCAGTGCAATTTCAGGTCATATTATAGCATAAAATCTTATGCAAAGAGAGAAATCATCGTGTAGTTTTTACTGTGTATTCACATTATTACTGAGCTTGTGCATGCATTCTCCCTTATTGTGTATGTGTATGTGTTGTGAGAGAGTGTGTGTGGGTATGTGTGTCTCTGCATGTGTAAGGACACACATGCACAATTACTCTTTGCTGTAAAATCATGTGAAGTTGAAGACATGTACCTTACACTATAGCACTACAGAACATATTGTAGTAGCAGCTTAAGTGTGTGTGTGTGTGTGTGTGTGTGTGTGTGTGTGTGTGTGTGTGTGTGTGTGTGTGTGTGTGGCCCATTTCTGGCTATGAAATATAGATGCTGGTCAGGGTGGAAGCAGGGGAGTGGAAATGTCTCTGATCAGACGCTTTCCACACACATGTGCTCACAGGCCTGCCCACTGTATGAACTCTGTACTGTTTGATTTTAGGAATTCAACAATTTTTGATCCGAATTACACTAAGACATGGAAAACACAGATAACTGGTGACGGGATAAATATTTTGCAGCACCTAGAATATGTGTTGAACGTGCTGGTGTCAGTCATTCATGTTAACCAAAGATTCTTCCCAGACTTTAAAACAGTATCATCATCACTCACTTACTAACTGTTTGTGAGGGGAATCTTCGATTCTAGCACGGGCAGGGATACACAGGCTCAAGCTGATGTTTTAAAGTCACTGTAGATCACAGGTGTCACAACAGACATGTATGTAAGTCGTATGTGAGTATGAACACATTTCTTGGACTGTAGATGCACTGAGTAGAAGCATTTAGGGACACAGAGTAGTTGTGTTCTTCTTCTTCTTCTTTAAGAGTTGAAGTGTCATCATGTTGTGACAAGTGTATTAATAAATCCTCTATTCTCCTCGATCAAGCTTCAATAAGCCTTTCAGCACATGAAATCTTAAACTCCTGTTCACTTTCTCTCAACTAACACCGTTAATACTCGCCGTAGGTTTGATATCTCAGTAAAAAATAGTCACACTTCTTCTTACAGCGTTCGTTTATAGCACAAAATGACGATTTATTAACAGGCTATCTAAGCTAAAGTTTGACACAGCACCGTCATGTTCACTGCATTCATCGCAGAGTCCTGAAATATGAACTTTACTTGACTTTTTTTCTTCTTTCCTCTTTCAAAATGGAAATATCTTGTAACATTGCAAGGGGAAAGCCTCATGTAATCTTCACATGGACACACACACACACATATATAGTCATGCATTGAGTTAACCCAGGCTGTGCTGGCAGGGCGCAGTGGGAGCTGTGGGGGTGGATGGAGGCGAGCTTTTCATGCTCCACTGAAGATCCACTGTTGTAGCACTACAACCCAGTAATCATCACTAATACATAACATAGCCTGTCTGTGTGTGCCTGTGCATGCACATCTTAGTCAACATATATGTCATCAATTTGCAGATGAATGTCTTTGCCTTTGAATTCAGTGACTTAAGTCACGCTGGGATAGACATGTGTGTCTTACTGTAATTCAAGCTTGCACTTAATCTATAAATATGTTTGTGTGTATGTGTTTAGATGATGTAGCTGTAGCTTTAGAAACAATTAGGAGAGAGCAGTGTCTTTCTTCCCTTCTTCTTTATTAATGAATGAAAATCTTTGTTTTCTGTTTACGCACTGACTAATTTATGTCAGCATCTTTTTCCTGCTCATGACTTTGTGCAGATGTGATGCATGACGGAGAG
>CM014100.1:9801110-10042361 GCA_004119915.2 Collichthys lucidus
GTCCAGCATCACATTGTCCAGCTTCAGATCTCTGCAGAAAGGAACGACGGTGTTAAAGAGGAATGACACCTGATCCTGGTGACCAAACATGACCAGGACCGTGAAGACTTATCATCTCAACACATGCTTGGTAATGCTACTAGTGGTCAAAAACTGCACAGGGTACCTTTAATATCTTGATTGATTCAGCTGATACTATCCAAGATGTCATACGTGGTTTGACGTAATAACATGTTTGATAAAAATAATGACTTAGTATGTTGTCTTGTGTTATGAGCATACCTGTAGATGATGCCCTTTAGATGTAGGAAGAACAGACCGATGGCTATCTCCGCCGCGTAGAATCTGCACAAACACGAGGAGAAACAAAAACACTAATTAGAAAAAGGCCGAGAGGAAGGACAGGAGGAAAACAGTGGGATAATTTGTGTGCGTGTGTGTGTGTGTGTGTGTCTGCATAAAGGTCAGTGCTGTCTCTTCAAAGCCAGAGAGTGGCTGATAAGATCAACAGGAGGAGTCTGGACACACTGACCACGCAGGCCAGCTATTGTCCGCGTGGGCGTGCACAATCGGTGTCTGTGAAGTGCACCTAAATGATGTCAAGAGGCATTTTGAAAAGGTGCGCAGAATATATAGTCCGGAGCTTGTTTGATGTTTTATCTGTGGGCGTCTCTGCAGCTGGAGCTAACACGACTTTGGATGCAGGACGTAAATACAAAATGCAAAGAGACAAAAGTTCAAGGCGTCGTCGTCATCATCATCCACGCAGCAGAGCATCTTGACTATTGTCTCATAAATAAATTAAACAGAGCAGAGAACGGCGATGGCCTTAGATAAACGAGTTCCTCACCCTTTTCGACTTGCCCTTCAGCAGTCTAAACCCTCCGCCAGAGGGAAGAAACTCTAATTCCCCATAAAGCAGATGAAGGGCAAACTCCTGCACGGCTCTCGCTTCCTCCGACAGCCTGCTTGTCAAATATGTCAGCACGCTGGTTTGACTTGACACCAGTGATCTCTCGCCAGCCACCTTAATTATATTGTGCAGTTTTGGAGGCATTCTACCGCACACTAAAAACTCTGCTGCTGGATTACTCTCATCTCTTTGAAGTTCTTCTTCATCTGGGCAAACAACATATTTCAACCCCGGGTTCTGCTGGATCAAACTGCTTATTCAGTAAGATAAAAAAAAAAAAGCATTAGCAAACGGTGAGACACCTATAAGTGTGGGATTAAGATTTTGTGTTATGATGGCGTAAGAAAGCATCTTACAAAAGCTGCTGAGTGTGTGTGTGTGTGTGTGTGTGTGTGTGTGTGTGTACTCACACAGCATGGGGCTCTTTGAACTTGCCGACCTGCTGAATCTGATACATGAGATCTCCTCCGTTTATGTACTCCATGACAAAATACAAACGGTCCTGCGTGAGAGAGATAGACAGAGAGTGAGGACAGATAAAGAAAAAAAGTACATGTTGATAAAAGGAGGTGAGAGGTCACAGAGAAAACGAGAGAAAGGGATTGTTCAGAGGCGGATAGATAGAGGGTGACAGGTCACACCAGAGAAGATTAAAGGGGAGATACAGAAAAATGGAGGGATAAAAGATTAAAAAAAAGGAAGAAGAAAAGTGAGAAAGAGGCGATCTTTCTGCGCCCGATCAGTCTTCAACTGTGGGAACACGGCAGCTTCAATTTAGGAGCTAATTCTCCTCCATTATCTACAGAAATTGCCAATAAGGTACAGTATGTGAGGGAGAGTGGAGGGATTTGATGTGTGTGTGTGTGTGTGTGTGTGTGTGTGTGTGTGTGTGTTTGGAGAAAATATTGTGGAGTTGTGTTGTTTATTGTGTGTCTGTGTGTCTGTGTGTGTGCTTTCCTGAACTGCCTGAAACGTCTTATGAGCAGTTGTTTGAGTACAATATGTGCCGATGACGCGATGTGCGACTGAAATGGATTTGTATATATAATATATATCGCTGTCCAAGTTTTTAATGTGCATATTCGTCTTCCGTCCACAGCATTTAGAAACATATTGACCAATGAAAAGATGTTTTGTTAGATCGTGTATGTAGGATAGACAGAAGGAGCGTAGCTTTGGATAAATAACATTTTGGGGTTTGATTTAAGCATCTCCATTATTGATGATTTTGACTTATATGCAATGTGCGTCTTCTCTTCTGTCCACAGTCAACATTTACTAGATCTTTGACCAATGAAAAGATGTTTTGTTACATCATATTTGTAGGATAGAAGGAGTCAGGCTGATGCATGCAGGTCGGTGTCAGATGGATTATGGATTATGCTATCTAAACAGTGAAATAGCTTTGATTAGGCCGATGTGCTATGTGGGAACATGTAGAACAGCCTTCCTATTGATAGTTTACCAACTGAAGGGGACATAAACAGGAGAACAGAGCCTCTGATCCACCCGCAGGACATTATTAAAACAAATGACATGACTGTGCAAACAGATTTTCATTTTTGGTGCTAAATGTGTCTTGTTACAGCATTTTTGGTTCATTTTGTGTGAGAAAAATTGTTTTTTTTAAATCCTTATATGTGGTTTTCACTCATTTATTGCATGTGTGCATGTTATAATTGCCTTTCTGTGTCTGTGTGTGTGTGTGAGTGTGTGTGCCTGGTAAATCCCATACGTATGAATCCTCTGGTCAGGGAATTATTGCTGAGGAGGATTAACACAGTCACTTCTGGTTTGTGTGTGTAGGTCAGGTCAGATTTTCCCATCTAGCCTTTAACCGCAGCCTCAAATGGATTCACAACACATTACATTTATTAATCAATGAAAACAAACGTACAAATGAGTGTGTTATGTTGTAAATGACATGCACTGAGACCAGCGGGCTATATTTACTCCCTCTGTTGACTCATCTTTAGTGTAATATGGATTATATGTCAGTAGATGAGCATGAATCAAATATGAATCCGGCCTGTGTGTTCCAGCTGTGAGCCGGTGACAGCAGGCAGGGTGGCTGCTGTTAAGACCACAGCACACCCCAGCAGTGCGGCTCTGCCCTTCAGCAGGAGGCCGCGCAGTGGCTCCCTTCATGTCAAATATGATGTGAAGGTGTGGGGGCCCACTGAGGGTGTCCATTCAGCTCGCAGAGAATGTAAAATAGATTTTTAGGATTTCTTTTTTTCGGTTTCTAGTCACTGTTCGTTTGTGTGTGTGTGTGTGTGTGTGTATGCAACCAACCAAGCAAACATTTTCCATTTAAACCAAAGTTCAGAGTCCACAGAGTCTGAACCTACAGCAAATAAAAGTCTAGAATGAAATGAAATGTCATTTTCTGAAATTTTGAAACAGTTTGCTTTTGTTATTTTTGCTTTGTTAGAATATATTCATGTTTGTTAGATGATGAACGTGCAGGCTGGTGTGCAACAATCAGTGAATACACGATTATACTTTATGTGTGTACAGAGCAAAAACTAATACGACAGTCCTGCGATAAATCCATGAAGGCTCGAATGTATCGGTTTCAATGTTTTTGTTTTGGTGAAACTGGAAAGAGAGTGTTTGGTGTCAGTTTGAGGATTGACGGTTTTACATTACACAGAGGGATGTTCAGCCCACCCTCATTGATATAAATGGGGTCTCATATCTGCTATATATGAAGCAGCTGGCTGTCTTAGCTTTGCATAAAGACTTGAAACATGGGGAAACAGGCGAGACACCTCTAAAGCTCAGTAATCAGCATGTTACCATGTGTGTCATTGTGGTTTAAACTGTACAAAAACAAGTAAAAATAAGTTTTATGTTTAAGTGTCAAACTATTGCTTTAACAAAGAATATATCAAGATAGTTCAGTGGTAACAGAGTTGTAATAAAACACTAAAATCTGATATACAACCTTCGTTAGTGTACGATGGCCCACCTACCATGCTCTGGAAGGTGGAGTGCAGCTGTGTTAAGAACGGAGGCTTTCCAGCCAACGCTAACACTCTCTTCTCCACCATGGTGCATTCCACGTCATCATCCTGGATCACAACGTCCTTCTTCAGGATCTTCACAGCATACAGATCCTCTGTCCCTTTACGCTCCGCCAGCATCACCTGGAGAGACGAGAAGAGAGCACAGGGAGGATAGATGGGAAGGTAAATTCATTAATATTCAAAATCTTCTTTTTCGGCATCACCTTGGAAGAAAGAAAGATGCAAAGGAAGAAAGAGGGATGAAAAGGGCAAGGGAGGTAGAGAGGCAGAGAGATGCAGGGAATGCAGGAGAGATCGAGGAGGTGGTGTAAAAGGCAGAGTGTGTTTTGGGTTAGTCAAAGCAGAAATAAGGAGACTAAGGACAGGAAGGAGAGAGACTAGGAGAAATGGAAAGAAAAAAAAGATACAAGATAGATCGAATTAAATCTTGTTTGCAATTTGTGTCAGACGTCACAATATCAACTTTGAGGCATGTCAGATTGTGAGATAAATGGCTGGTGATCCACGGCGCTAAGATGTTTACGAGAAAAAACACACACGACATCAACTCGCATCATCGGTTTGTGCTACCTTCATTTTGAAAATGCTTTCTTTGGCCGTAGCGCTGGCATTATTAGATTTTTCTTTTAACTTTTACGATAATGGAGCTCGCATTTTTGCGTGTGCCAGTGTATTTGTGTCATTTCGTGCATATTCCCGAGAGGTTACCGTGTTGACATCAGCTGTCGCACAGGCCACGCAGTTTCACTTAACCCATTACCAAACATAGAAATGATTTCCAATCATAGCTGATCTTGGACTTGTCCTTCTCATGCTGACAAAACCAGGATGAACGGATGAAAATCAGTCAGCTGGAAAAACAAAACAACAAAACTTTGTGGCCGTGTTTGCGCTGAAATATCACTTGTGAAATATCTTTTATGAAAAGCACCTTGAGTCTTGGTGCCATCAGCGGCTGCAATCCATTCTTTGTGAATTCGCTCATGCTCTGTGTGCTGCTGCCTGACACTGAGGGACACTTTGACAGGCATAGCAGTAAAATAACGGTGACTAAGATGGTCCAAAATTTTGTAAAGATGCCCATCTTTGCGTGCCAAAGCTAAATTGGCCATCGGTGCACAACAAATATCTCCGTCTAATTAAGGCCGTAATTAATCATTCACCACGATCAGGAGGCCACACGGCTCGGTTTTACCTTTGCTTCACTGGAGAGGAAGAAAAGAGGAAGGGCAGCGATTTTGTTTGAAATAAAGACAAACAAAGACACAAAACTTCTGTAACATTTTCAAACTGTTCAGCGTCTCTTTGTCCTTCATGAACATCAAGGAGGGGAAAAGTAGAAACAAAAGAGGTAGAAGATGAGGAGGAAATTATTTCTCTCTCTTTTTTTTGGGACGCACAGTGTGGGGGCGGATGGAGATAAAGCAAGGTGAATGGGTGAGACACACGCAGAAAACACACACCACAGGTGGGAGTTTCACCTATAATCTGTGCCTGCTGATGCTAGACAGATGCCGTGAATAAAACCACCAGTATGTTTGTGTGTGTGTGTGTAATCGGCAGTTTCAGTGTCTTTTGGTCAAGGTCAGACTCACACTGCTTACAGTCTCTCAAAGAAAGGAGTAAATGTCTCGGCCTCGTCTCCTTCTCCCAGGTCTCTGTGTTTACCGTATCCTGTTCTCCTCTCCTTTTTCATCACCTCTTGTTTCCTACTTTCCTCTTCCTTTCACCTCTCCTGTCCCCGTATCTTCTTTCGCAAAGAATCCAACACCTGCCTGCTGCAAATAGCAGGCGAAATGTAGGTCAAGTCTCAACTCACAGGTCATCTCATAAAAGCTGAAGCAGGCTTGTGACCAGGTCAACTCTCTCGACTAAAATCTATATGTGGGAATTATACGAGAAAGTGGTCTGTGCTGTGTGTATAGCAAAACTTAACAAAGAGGAGCTTTGAAGCAAAAGTTCAACATACTGGGAAATTCACTTTCCACTTTCTCGCAGAGTTAGATGAGAAATAGACTCTTATATATATATATCTGTGCTCAATACAAGGTTACAACCAGGACTTGTTTACCTTAGTTTTGCACAAAGATTGAAAAAGGTAAATAGATCTGCCATGCAAATGGTAACACTAACATTTCTTGGTCGGTAGCAGGAGTGTCCATTGGTTGTATGGCAAGCTCCAGGTGACAACAAGACTTCAGGAAGTCACTGTTTCAGGAACATAATGTCCTGTAACACTGTTTCTGAGTGCACGATCTAAAATGTTAAATTATATTTGGTTTTGAACCAGAAGAAGAAATGACATACCGGCATGGTTAACTATGAGAATATAAAGGAAACTTTAGATTTGAAACTTAAATTAACATTTTCAAGCTCAACTGTGACTGTAATCCAAAAACACAGAGCCGGAGGCCAAACTGAGGAAGAGTTATAACTTTTTGTAAATTATCTGCACAGATGTCTTTTCTTTCCACAAGTTAAACTATTTTGCTGAAACTAGTCCACTCACTGCACACCCTTTCCTCTTCCCATCATTCTAAAACTATTAAAAGTACTTTTAACGTTTCATCTTAAAACAAGCCAGTGAACAGGCAAGAGGAAAAAAATGGCTGAGCTTTACATTACAAGGCTAACATGGCGTGTTTGTAGTTCTAGGAAGGCTAATTGAGTTTTGGGACCTCAACAAAGGATCTTTCATCCAATCGTATTTCATATTAAAACCTTCTATAACGTTTCCTATGTTCATTTGCATAAAACACAGAGTGAACCTAGTGACTTGAGAATTCTGCAGAAATTAGGCTGGGTTTGATTGATTTATTGACGTGTTTAATATACCATTCCTCCGGGGAAGCAAAGCTAGACTCAGAAAGACCATTTTGTAAATTAAACACAGGCTTAATCTCCACAGCGAGCGAGACATCTGCCAACAGAAACATGTGCCGTCAAGCGCAGAGCGAGCAGAACCGCTACCTGTTCACTCCTTAAAAGTTGCTGTCAGCTTAATGATGGAAATGGAAAACATGTCACAATGATTAGTTTTGCAAAACTGCCAAGAATAGAGCAATCGGAGTGACCTTATGTCCACTTCATCTTTTTTCTTTACCCCCTTAGAGATCAGAAAAATTAGCAGCTTTGCTGCTTATGCCGTATAAATATTCAGGCATGATAATGTGGATGGGGTTATCGGGTCTGAGATGCTACAGGGAATGTAGGGCGAATGGACAAAGGCATACAGGTACAGTATGTGTGTGTGAGGGTGTAAATGTGTGTTTGGATAGAGGGCAGCCACAGTTCAAGGATGTGCTTTGAAATCTTTATCATTAAAGTTTAGATATTGGTTGAAGTTGGATCTAAGCTGGTCTGACTCACATATCACATATGGTGGCAGTGTGACTCTATGTAAATACTAGAAAGTTGAAATAGAGAGGAAGGACACCATCTGGCCCAAAGCTCATTTTATGCAACCACAGCCACAAAGACAAGGACGAGAGACACAACCAAAATCAGTCTGCACATAAAAGACACACAAGCGAAAGCAACCAAAGCGTTTGGGCGTCATTACACAGTTCTCTGTGACATATTTGATTTATTATAGATTGATTTATATCATTTTAGGCACTCAGCGTCCGAGTTACAATTCATGATCTCATCTGGGCTCAGCGTCTTAACTCAAGGTCACGTTGGTCACGACGTCATTCATAAACTGGCTACTGTTCTATGAATTGTGGCGTTTGCCACTAACAGCTGACGCTCCTTTATCCAAGAAAGTTGTTCAGGGTCATTTGACAGAAAAGCAATCCTCGGGATATTAACTGTCATATGTCGTAAACGATGCCACTGTTTTCTCTGCTGACCTTGCAGAGTGAATTTACCCAGGGAAAACTAATGAAACCACACTCGGCTGCACTGCGTGATACTGCACTACGTTGAATTACAGTGGGCTGTGTCGTATTATTCTAACCTGTCATATATCATATAGTCTATACAGCCTGATGGATCATATCCACTGAGGCAGTGTGTATTTCCTGTCTGGCCTCACGCAGACAGTCATTGTAGGACACGGTGCGACTTCTTCAGGCTGTGAGCGTGCTCGAGTTGACAAACGCAGTTAATCCTCTACTCGTGAATGGAAACAGACTTTTGATGAATATTTTTTGCTTTCATCAAACTTCCATATGCTCACGTCGTACTCCTTTGTGCTGGCTGACAGCAGAAGTTTGGTTTAAGTTGGATCTGCTTCGTCAGACTAACTGTCGATACATCAATCTCTCATGTGACATCATCTGTTTAAACTAAAACAAAGTACTATTGGCATGACAATTTTTATTCTGATTTATATTAGATGTACATGTATCGCTCACTGAGTGCTGGTTTGCTGCATTAACTGACGTTTCCATCATTATATTGTGGATTAATCTGTTAATCTGTTAAGCTCAGTAACATTAACAACAGTACAACAGTAAATATTGATCTCATGTCAGCTACAGTAAACACAAAAGTTTAAAAGTCTTGGCTTTGACTGTTTGACATCAAACCTGATAAACATAATACATATTTTGAGCAGATATCGCAAAGTTACAGATGCTGTTAAACTGGCTAACTTTCTAATATGGATCTATAATAGTACCAATGAGTATTTTTTTCTTGGATGAAGAAATATTGCGACAGCAACACTCAGACACTGATTTATATATATATGTACACACATATATGACCAGACACCATGACTCTGACTCTGACATTGTTGACATGGAAGAAAGTCTCACATTTTCTAGCAGCTCTAGTCCTTCATGCTGTATGTTATCTTGTAAAACTGGTTAATTATTTGCTAAAATGCAAGTACACGAGCAGCAGATGTCCACCAACACATTCCCACTTCCAGTGCAGACAGGAAGTTGAGACGAAGACGAAAGACATAGAGAAAGGTGGAGCACTTCCCTTCTGCTGAAGAAGGTCAATAAAATGATCAGAGAGCCTTCGCTCACATCATGTGATATAAAAACACATATTCATACATACATGTTTATGCTTGTGTGTGTGTGTATGTGTGTACATGACATTAAAGATCAGGCTCTGTGTGTGTGTGTGTGTGTGTTATTATAACACTGTACGCGTGTCCACAGAGAAACGTTGGCAGCATTGCTGTGATGCAGATGTCCTCAGACACCGAGGCAGCAGCCTCCCACACAAAAACTCAGGAACCATTAAAACGACACGCACATCATGCGATCGGCTGTTAGAGCGTGTGCTTACATATGTGTGTGTGTGTGTGTGTGTGTGTGTGTGTGCGTACATGGAACAGGCCTAAATAAGGAGAATGTGTGTACACGCACAGGTGTGTGTGCATGTGTGTTTCTACAGAAGGTGTGTACTCATGCGTATCTGTGCACATTTCTGCAATCCATGTGCGTGCGTGTGTGCGCATGTGTGTCGGGTATTCCGGTAATGATCGACCCTCGACTCAGTCCCACATTGACGCATCAGTGTTGCTTTAAATGCCTGTTACCATGGAAACAGGCTGCCGGCATACAGGTCTGGTACACAGACAATGGTCTTTCTCTTCTTCTCTTTCTGTCACTTTCTCTCTCTCTCTCTCTCTCTCTCCACCCCTCCACCCATCGTTTACCCAATTTTCTCCCTCGCTCCCCCTTTTCTCCCCCTCCACATCTCCCCGTTCTTTTCTGTTTCCTGCCTTGATTTTCATTCATTCTTCGCTCTCCGCGGTCCCCCGCCCGCCCCCCTCTCCACCTTCCTTCCCCGCTCTCCCTCTTTTCATTCAGACTGACGTCTTTACCTCTCTCTCAATTCATTCATGTCAACCTTGCCGCCGTGCTCTCACATCTCTGTCTCTCCCTCCTTTCATCACTCTCTCTCTCTCTGCACTTGTCACGTCATCCTCTTTCGTCTCTCTTTCCCTTCATCCATCTCTGTCTACCTGTGCTTCAACTTCTTTAATTCCTGCTATCTCTCTGTCTTCTCGTTCTGTCCGTCTTTTCTTTCCTCTAAGCTCCATGTGTGGATATAAAGCTGTAACGCTCAGTCAAACACAAACGCACATAAATGCTTGCAGCATATAATTACAGCAACAATATACTTATTGTATCCATGATTCTGCATACGTACGATGGATACAACACATATAATACACTCCTTCGCCGCATTGGCTGTGTGCATCCTTAAAAAATAAGTGCTAGAGCATACAGTTAAGCCCTTTACTATGATCTTGAAGTGTTAGTTCAGATTTTTGTTGCATTACCATGCCGTCAGAAATCCCCTAAACTAAAGCGTTTATATCAATCTTTTGACGGAAACCGCAAATTTACCTCGCAGACCACAGGAGTCGCTGGTACACTGCTGCCTCAGTCATTCAGGTAGTTTGTGTTTTGTTGCGTCACTAGTGTTTTAACAGGATAGTTGGGATTTGAACTAACATGCTACATGTTCCACCTGTCTGCTCCTCCAGCTGATCGTTGTAGGTAACACAATGACTGGCTAAGCAACTGATCTAACCCTTTGAAACATGCAGACACAGGGAAATACACTAAAGTATTCCCCTATGGCACAAACATAGTGGCAGACAAGACAAACATAGACATCGTGGTCTCACCTTGCCAAAGCTACCCTTGCCCAGCACCATCAGGAAGTTAAAGTCAGACAGCTTCATGCGATCTTGGTTGCCATTGGAGTCGAACCGGGATGCAGCGTTGGCCGACTTGCCTTCTGTGTTCTTTCCAGGGCCGATCTTGGCTCTCTGGATGAGATGAAGAAAAAAAAGACAGGACTTCATTAGACACAACCTACAACATAAAATAAAATAAAAATAAAAATATGATGGCGCACAGCTGGTGATTACAGAGCCTTGCAAAAGTTTTTGCTGAGGGAAGTAAAACATTTGTTCTATTGGTCCTGGGATTGAAACCTGCAACTGAGGTGCCATTTGTAGCGTTTAAAAAAATAATTTAACTAATAGGTGTCATAAACAACAGATTGGTAGAGATTAAAATAAAACTGCATTTCACTTTAAGTGATATTTAATTGGTTATGGGCACAAAAAAGGGTGGTGGCTGTTGTTTCAGTATTACAACAATAACAAAAATCAAAAATTGGTTGGAGGTAAGCATGAACATTTATGTTTTAAACACTCGTGCTACTAATTATCTTGACCAAAGTCGTATTGCCTATGGTAAATATGGTAAATAAAAAATGCTGCTGGAATTTCACGTATTATTATATTTCACGAGTCAAAGTTCTAAGAAAAACACATATTTTAAAACTTCCGGAGTAGAATTGATAAATATGTTTTAATAAAATGTGAAAGTTTTTAGCAATTTGGTTCATTGTGTTTCATTTATTCCATGCAGGGACTTTACACTCCACTTCACACTTTCCATAACAAATATGGCCTCACTGTGAGCGTGCCACTTTATTCAATCATGACTGTCACCACTTCCCTTCAACCACTCACAACTGAAAGCAACGTCTCTTCTCTCTCCAATTCATTTCAACTTCATCTTTACAAATTTGCGACGTGTCTCTGACTCACCATTTATTCACGTCTGTCTGTCATCACTTCCCTGTCTCTCTACTCTCTATTCACTCCCTTTCATTTCCAACTCTCTCTCTGCCTTGACCTTGTCTCACCTCACTCTCGCTTCCCGTCTCTGTTCTGAGAAACTATTACAATCTTAAAATCTAATCTAATTATAATCTTACCCTCCACTTTGTTAAGCCATGCTTCAATTTAAAGAACGACATTAACAAAATGCCTGCACTCTTAGAGACAGATGTACAGGATGAGTACATCTTATCCTATCTTATCTCAAATTGCCGATCCGCACTGAGGTCCTCTGCGTTTCTGTCCTGTGCAGTCATTTCTCCGCGGCCTTGTCTTGAAAATTGTAAAGCATCCAAACACTCTGCTGCTCCCTGCTCTGTTTGTATGTGTGTGTTGTGTGCGCGAGCGGTGCAACCCATACGCTTCTCGACTCATCAATGGATAAAAGGCTCTATCTGTCTCCATCTGTTCCGACACACACACACACACACGCAAGCACACACACACACAGAGTAGCAGTCGAGGTATTTGTGAGCAGCAGAGCATGCTGAAGGCAACACTCTCAAAGCCTTCAGAGATTAATGCTGCTCTCTTTGCCTGTCTCTCCGTCTACAGCCACGTGTCCGAGTATGTTTGTGCACATTAGACACCGTAGAAAAAGGATGAAGGCAGCAGCAAATTAAGATACATCGACCCCCGACTCAAAGTGGTTTTTGCTCTTGCTGGGAGTCTTTATGTACTGCTGATGGAAGTGCATCTGTACAAAACCATCACCTGTCTCACCTCAGTTACTGCAGCAACCGTGACTATTTAAAATCTATTCCTTTACTCAACCTTTATCCGGTTTCCTTTCTGAAAACGACTTGTTCCTTTTCTACTGACACAACTACTTCTTCTTCTTCTGATTATACAGTTAGCATCCAAGATATCGGTGCATTATCACCACCTCCATGACACATAATGCATCATATTTTGCTTGATCCGACCCATGGAAATGAAGCTACTTCTTAAACTTCGGTGTTTTTTTTTTTTTTTAAAGATTAAGAATAAGAAAAGTTAGGTCAATTTTTTTTAAAACTACATTAGACGGGAACATGCTGCTTCTCATTTAACGACAACGCATCTCCCACTGCCTTTACATCTGTCTGTACTTCTGTCAGTAGCACAATCTACCTTCATTTTCCTCCACATTTACCCCCCCCCCACTCTTCTTTGATTCAGCTCCCAGTATGCGTGCAAGACAGGAGAGAGGAGGAAGAGGCAAACGAGAAAGACAGAGAGAGAGAAAGGAAAGGAAGAAACAAATAGTAAGAATGACAAAATAAAAAAGTGGGAGAGGAGTGAGGGGGAGAAAGAAAAAAGAGAGACAGAGAGTGACAGTAAAAATTCATTTTTCATTTGTTTGTGTGTGCGTGTTGGTGTGTCTTTTGATTATTAAACCAGAGAAATGTGGCTCCAAATGAGGATAACATTATCATAAGGCTAGCTCTCTGCCCCTTAATCTCCTCTGAACAACTGTAATAAAGTTTGTCTGTGTGTCTCGTGTGTTGGAGACATGCAGGTCAAGTTACCAAAGACCAATCTCTCTCTGTCTGTGTCTGTCTCTCTGGCATCTCTCTTCACCATAGAAGTTACCCACACTCTTGTGTGTGTGTGTGTGTGTGTGCATGTGTGTGTCTGATAGCTCGCCCCCTGAGATTGTGTCTCTGTGAACGTCTGAGGACCGTGACCTTGAGGAGATGGAGGGAAAAGAAAAACAGATAAAGAGAGTGAAACACACGAGGGGCCACTGAAGGTGACAGAGGACAAAGCAGATAAGTGAAGAAGAGAAAGGGAAGCAAAATGAAGACAGAGAGGAGAGAAGACTACAACCCCTCCACATACAGCCAACACCCAGACTCCTGAGTAAACACACTATTAACAATGGAAACAATCTTGTTTTACAGCACCAGAATTTTTAGTTGGTAGAAATAAGTGTACTTCAGTGGCAGAAAACAAAGAAGCCATCACATAATAAATTCATCTTGCACCAGGAAGTTTTATTATCCTTAATCATAGGCCTGTAGCAGAAGAAATATCTTTATTAAATCCTTAAATCCTAAAGTGGTTCCTAAAAAAACAGAAAACTGGGCCGAGAGTGACTAAGACACCTGCACTGCAACACGAACTGAAGAAGAAATGATTCAGGTCAAAAGGCCAGTTAGAAACACATGCTGCCATCTGGGTCAACCAACATGCTGTGAATCACGATGGTGTTTTAATGAGCGCGAGCTACACTGACAGCCGGTCAGCTTAGCCCTGAAGTTTGGACCACATAAACCGTCAGAGGAGTCAGGATTGAATAGTAGCTGCTTAAAATAGATTTACATTTTGAGAAACAGCCTTTTTTTTACTTTAATATGAAGCTACAGCCAGCAGCTGGTTTACTTAGTACAATGATAGCCAGGCTCTGTCATAAACCAGGCTGTAACCTCCCCATAAAACCCACAAAGTGTCATTTTACACCTCGGTTTGTGAGGACAGAGGCGGGCTAGCTGTTCCCATCTGCTGGCAACCTTCTAACCATGCAAGTGGGGCTAAATCGGGTGACAGGTGAGAAAATAAAAAACAAAAATGCCCCCCTCATATGGCCACAAGTTATTGTGTTATCAACACGTTTCAGATTGACTCTAATGCTTTGTGACTTTGTGTCAGCAGGACAGAAGGGGAAGCGGAAAAAGGGAAAAGACACAGAGCAGGGTTATCCTCTCCACTGCCAAATGTGTTAATGAGTGGGCCTAGTGGTCAGACACACACACACACACACACACAGAGCCACACACACACACACACACACGTCTGGACCTGCAGTGTGCCAGACCGGATGGTACTATAAGTGTGCCTGCCAACTGCTAACAGCTCTCCCAGAGAGGCTCTCACTCAGACACACACAGATGCACAGTGTGTACACACACACACACACACACACACACTCACATACCATACCGACACATTCAAACACATGCAGGCGCACATTTCCGAGTGCAAAAAAGGTACAGGTGCACACCTCGAATTTCTGCCGTAGCTCCTCGTTGCCCTCCTCACCCTCCGGAGCGACGGGAACGTTAAAGTACTCGCCTTCTTCCTGGGAGAGCAGCTTAAACCTGGAGGAGAGAGAATATTTCCAGTCAAATCAATTCCCAATTAGTTTATACAATTTAAGCATTTAACTGCTGCCATTAGCCGAAGCCGCTGACAGTTAGTGCACCGATTTAAAGTCCTGAAGAATGATCAGCTGATTATTTAGTAATTCACTCTCCTTCATGGTGACCTAGCGGAGCCCGACGGAGATGAGCCCCGAACACAGCTGAGCTGCTTATTATTTAACACAATCAATAGAAAATAATTTTTCACATCGGCCTCATTACATCTGATGCCAAAACCTCATAACACCAGCATCGCCGCCACATTCATAGTGAATAACATTGTGATGGCTGTTTATGCTCCAGTCACACAGTTTTAAACACACACACTTCTTATTCTGGTTTCGTCCTCTCAGAAAATGTAGCTGCTGTTGGTGGTTGTGACCATTTTTATCAGCAGTGCGCCTTTTTATTCTCTTTGGTTTATTGACTTTTTCGGTCGTAAATAGTCAGCGCTGTATGTGGGCTGTGCCATCCAGACAAAAAACAACAGTATGAAATAGTTTTATGCGGCTGTTGTTGACAGTTAACCAACCTGGGATGGAGCTTAACAACCTGAATCCATCAGACATTTTGACTTTTAAGTGTTACTGTCTGTCTGTCTTAAGTTTTGTCAATATGTTGCTAAATTCACAACACGTACTCTAACTAATGTGAATACTATAGACATAATTTCCCACTATAAAAGCCTACACCACCAGTTTTGGCCTTTGATGAAACTTGGAGGGATGCATCCAGTAACTTATGTTAGTCCAAGAGTACAAGTACTGTTTCATGTTATAGTTAAAGTCTGTGAGAAGTAAGAATAAATCTGTGTTCTGAGTTAGTCAGACCAATGAAGAAAGGCAGGGTGGCCTCAGCGTGTCATCGAGCCACCCTTTAGGACCGCCCACAAAAATCCTGAACTAAAAACTGATGAAAAACATCTCAAAAAAACGAAATCTCAGTATTGCCTTTACACGAAATTTAATGACATAGTTCACTCAGCGTTAATATTAAATTGTTGCATTATCAGGAACTTCTTTTTGTATGTTTAATATTTTATTATTAAATATATTCAGGGTTCCCACACCTTTTTCATGAACAAATTCAAGCACTTTTCAAGCACCTTCAAGCACCAGTTTTTCCATTTTTCCAGCACCTTTAAATAGGTAGCCTACTAGTTGTGTTTGCCATGATGGTCATGGGAAGCGCAGCGGTGCCACTGTATGGCATAATAATATGGGTCTAATTAGCATTATTTCATATGGTGGTAGATTGACTGTTTTGATTTTTAACTAATTGTGAAATTTCAAGCATTTTCAAGCACTTCACAAAAAATTCAAGCATTTTCACAACCTTGAAAACACTGAATTGAAATTCAAGCATTTTCAAGGAATTCAAGCACCCGTGGGAACCCTGTATATTATTTGCAATGGTGCAATAAAACTGGCACATTCTCTGCAGCCTCTCTGAAACATTTTTCAGTCTCACAACTGTGTTTTCTTGAACTCTCTCTCGCGGTAAAGTGTGCCCTGCACAATGTAGCTCACTTTTAATAATTCCCTTGCCGGTCTCGCCTGATGCAAAGTGTAGCTGGAATCAGAAAGTATACATTTTCATACATTATAGGCGTTAGAGGCCAATCGCATTCATTACTTTCATGATCTTTAAACGCAGGGCTCCCCCCGTCATGATGCGCTGACAGTTTGGGAATGCCGTGGAGAGTTCCTCCTCAGAGGAAACTTATTTTTGTCTCGAAAGAGCAGAGAAGCAAATATGAATATGGTAGCTCACTATTCATTAGAACTATTAATCGCACACCTAAAGTGATGAAGGGTAATCAAACATTTACAACAGAACTAAAAGTAGGTTTTCAGTCATTAGCAAATATCAGCAAAAAAGAGATTAAGTCACAAGTTCAACGGTTTAAAACAGAATTTCAAACACTCCCCATACAGGATAATAACAAACAGAAACACACAGGATGTAAGCTGTTCTGTTCATGCCGCTCTCGCTCTGTTCCTGCTTCTGGCTGCCGGTGCCAGCAGGTGTGAGGCTTTGGAAGCCGCACACAGAATACACACACTTACACAGGTTCTCTCTCTGCTCTGAATATCAGCTTTTTTAATGGCATCCTCCTCACACCTCCACCATTCCACCCTCAAACGCTGGCATCTCATTAAAAACCCTGACAGAGCAGTGTCAGCAAAAAAAAAAAAGGAAGATAGAGAGATACAGAGACTGAACTAGAGAGTGGGAGGGAGGTGAGGTGAGGAGATAAAGAGACAGGGTAGAGATGCCTTGGCACTGAGTATCACCAGAATAAAAAGAGGAGCTCCAACTAAAGTATTTCTCCAACAGTGCGGTAATGAACAAGGTCACCTTCACTCTCCCTCCTCCTCTACCTGTGCTGTTTCTCCTCCCCGCATCTCTTCCACCCCCTCTCCTCCCTCCATCCATCCCTTCTTTCATCTCACCATCCATCCACTCCTTGTTTCTGGAGCTCTGAGATGCCGAAGGACAGCGATCCCATGAAGTCGTTGCGGCTGGTCAGGTCCCAGTCCCACACCTCCACTGACAGGCGGCGGTCCTTGTCGTACTCCTTCAGGTGGCTGGGAGAGAAACAAGGACAATCAACAGGTGGATGAAGGCTGGCGGGGATACCTGTGGTGTTGTTCTAATATTTTGACCCTTTCCTGTTACGTTTTTAACTTTTAAAGCCAAATGACAGAAGTCTTGGATTAATAATTAGAGTTTGTGGCCTTGTATGATTCCTCTGGTAATCAGATCCACCTCATTTTGCAAACACAAGTAATATAGTACAGTATCTCCTATCTAACCTGTGTGTTACATTCAGGTCAAATGTTTGAAGCGGTTTATTAGAACTCTTCTATCATCTCTTATTTTGATTTCTTGGGTAGGCGCACAAATAAAAAAGCTTTTCAAACTGAACATCTGCACCCAAACGCCTCAAAATGCAAATCTCAAGTTTTCTTGCATGGAAACTGTGATGGAGCTTATTAAGAATCTAATTGGAGCCAACTGCAGGAAACAACCCCAAAAGCAAGGTTTAATGAATAGAAGGAGCCAGATGTTTTTATCTGAGCGCCAGTGGTTACACTTGCTTGGAAAGCCGAGCATAATGTGATGTTCTTAACGCGCCATACTGAGTCAGAGAGAGAGAGAGAGAGACAGAGAGATGAAGATACCGGATAAAAATGAGAAAAGACTTAATGAAGTAAAAGAGAGGAAATGGAAAGACGCACACAAAGATAAATCAAATAAGAAATCACCAAGTCTTACAATTTAAAGGTCTCATTCCAGGTGGGGTTGAGGCAGCACTTTATGGTCTTGGTCTTCTGTTTGCTCTCGCTGCGGGGATCTGGGATCAGTTTAAGCTTCACATAGGGGTCTGACAGACCGTTGGGGTCCATAGGAACCAGATTCCTGCCCTCTTTGACTTGGGGGAGAATATAGGACAGAAAGAGGGGAGGGGAGGAGAAGGTGAGAAAGGGGAGGAAGAGATTGGGATAAAGATTTGACTTTAAATCAGGAACAATGACATTTAATTCGTGAATTGATTAACATTCAAATATGCTGTATTATTTAATAAAAAAGTAATAAAACAAAATCAAATGCAAACTTATTAAGTCATTTTTTGCCGCTAGTTCATCTCACATCAAAAATAACCAGAAGAGTAGTCGTTAAATGGTGCGGCCTCATGGGAGTTGTTGTCTTAATTGTTAAACAACCACCACTGCTGAATAAAATCTGATGTGACTGAACCATGTGCACTGTTACCTGCATAAAACCTGTTACCTGGGTTTGAATATAGTTGTAAACATTTGGGGTAATGTAAGTACAGAGCTCAACAAAATATGCAATATATGTGCAGCATTTTTTTAAATATATTTTAATGTGGAAATGTTAAATATTATATATTAAAATGAAAAAAAACTAAAGCCATCTTAGAAAAAATGAAAATAACAACAATGAAACATTTTTAAAAATGTATTGCAGAAATTTTATGACTGTGTGACCTTTTTCATTTTATTTTCTTAAATTTTCAACACCACCTCCAAACTTCCTTCTCTGAACCTCAAGGACAACAATATTCAGGACTGGGAATGAGAAAGAATAATTAATCACCACAAGCTGGTATTAATATTTATTTCTACTGGACTGGCAGGTGAGTTTTATCAAAGCCTCATTGTACTTGTAGACATGACCAGCCAGTAACTCATCAAGGGCATCATAATTAATATTCACTCATGTTTAGCAGGTTGGCTAATTGGTTAATTTCTTGTGTGCATGTGTGTGACCTGAATTTGGAGAAAACTTCCTGTCAGTCATCTGCTTAACAACAAAACTCTCCCCCGACATCAACAAATTAAATTAACCATGGCGAACTTGAAGCAACACACACACACACACACACACACACACACACACACACACACACACACACACACACACACACCACAACCCCTAGTGTTGTATTGGGGGGTTAAAGCCTTGAGGTTGCCAGATATGTCTGTAATGACCATGTAGGCAGATGAAGGTTGCCATTTCCAACACTAATCCTTCTTTTGTGGCTGTCTGTTATTGGGCTGTAATTGTATTCCAGTGGCGTAAAATCCCCAGTGTGTGTGGAGTGTGTGTGAATGTGTGTGTGCACAATTATTGTTGCTGGTCAAGTTCTGAGGTCACATCCAATTACCAGAAGCGGAGCTGGTGCTGCTGTGTCTAAGGCTGCTCGCTGGGGAAGCACACGAGAACCAATCCCACACCTCCCCATAAACACACACACACAGCCACACGCAGCACAAAGTACTCAGCTGATGTTGCTAAATAATTGTGCTCTGTGGAAAATGAGAAGCAGAAGAATGGTAGAGGAAACTATGACAGACGTAGGATATGCAATGCTGCATGTAGACTGTGTCGGGGCACACAGTCACATCATGTGAAAATAATATTTTGATATTTTCGAGTTTGATTCACAAGCCGGTGTTCATAGAAGAGACAACATTACTTATTTTTTTACCTGATCTGACACTACTGCACAAAGATCCATCTACAAATGGAGAAACCTAAAAATATGTCTTTCGGTATCTGAATTTAGGCTCAGTAACACAGAATTCGATCAGACTTTTGTAGTTTCTGTGTGTTCCGTTTATCTGCTTTAGGGTTCACACAAACCAAAACATAACGCTACACGAACTGTCATGCTATTCATTCAATACTTGTGACTAGAGATCCTCATTCAGACCGGATCCTGAACCCAAGTTGGACTGTGTCCACACTTTTTCAGGTCTATTTGAATCAAGTTTGTTCTTTCTGGTGTCCTTTTCAAATTTGTGAATTTTGAGTTTTACATGCGTTTGTTTCAGATCAGACCTCTTACATATTGCATCACTTGTACAACACAGACACAATGTGGGGTGGGGCGAGCGAAACAGAGGTAACTATAGGGGTTGATGCTTTTTTTTTTTTACAGTTAACAACTCAGATGTAAATCTCTCAGATCTGTGGGGAACATGCGGCACCCTTCCCAACCGTGACTGAAAGGAGAGCTTCCCAGCGAGCTGGCAGCGTGAGGAAAACCTCAAGACGTCAGAGAAATGAGGTTTCCATGCTGTTAAAGCGCTATGCTGCGCTAAGCTGCAAGAGGTTAACCACAGCACAGACCCAACGGCCAGCATTAAACCCTCAGCGGAGCAGGTCAATAAATATTAGATGATGCCTGTTAAAGTGACCATCAAATGCTGGTTGAGGCGAGCTATAAAGAGGCTAGCATGCCAAATTGTCTCATAGGACATTTACAGTAAATAGAGGAGGGTGTGTGTGTGTGTTGTGAGGGAATGTATCTGCATGCACAGGTGTGTAATGTGCACCTTGAGTGTGTGTGTGTTGAATTCTTGCTTGCATACAATTTGTGCTAATTGCAAAGAGCGTGCATGGGTGTGTTAATAGATGAGTGTGAGAGAGAGAGAGAAAAGAGATAACGTGTGTATTTGAGTCTACAGGGAGGGCGAGTGGAGATAAGAGTGCAGTAACAGCAGAATACTGTATGTGCACAGCAGCGTGGGTGTTGGCAGTGCACCTTTTCCCATGTGAAAAAGCCTCATCCGAGTCTTAGTCGGATTCTTATGTTCTGTGCAACTGCTGCTCGCCTGTATATGTGCTGCAAAAAACAGGCTTTTCCAGATAATTTCATCTTGGGGGTGGTGTAACAGTCATGCCGAGCACATTCATATGCTCAGTTTGGCTTGTCCGGACAGCTGAGAACAAGTATCACCATATAAGAGTCTACTGCACCAAAAGGATCTCCATGTGAGTGTCTTCATCGCCTGCACCAACTATAAGAAACAGCCCTAAAATGAGTTAAATGGGTCTAAATCGACATATGTCATGGCTATATTTCCTTCATGTGTTGCCATGTCAACACCAGAGAGTTAAATTTGGGAGCACAGTCCATGAGGACTGCGACTTCAGGGACTCGTACTGTGTTTGTTTTGACTCTTAACCCTTCCCCTCTACGGTCCACGCCTATAACTTCAAAGGTACCAAGATATTACAGGTGTTGTCTGTTGTTCATTTCTACAACATGACCCATGGCCAATGTTCATTCCTGTTCAGTAGTCTTTAAGTCATTCTGTTGTGGGCTTTTCCTGCCACATAATGCACATTTTTTTGGGTGAACAGGAGTCTCAATAATCTCTGTAGGTTGGAGGAGCAGCAGTGAAGCATGTGTTCAGCTTCTAATCAAAGGAAATGCATTAAACTGAAGCTAAATTGTGGCTCTGCTTGCCTAATGTTATCGTACAAGAGATGTGGCTATTAGCTGATCTTGAATCAGTAGATTGATAATGGTGTAGCACAGGGTAGTGTAGCTACTTATATTAGGTATACCCACTCTGATGTGCATCATGTATGGAATAAGAAATACCAAACTCTAAACGCATAATTATGTCGACCTTCTACTGCTCGACTCCCCCGAGGTCAAGCAGTAGAAGTTAAGTGATTATGTGTAAATACTACTGAGACATTTTTTGGTAAATGTATAAGAGCAGTTTCAGCCTCACTGTTTATAACACAAGAGCGAGTATACACAGTACTCCAAAGCAATTTCATTTCAGCAGTGTCAAAAATGTCATGTCAAAACAAATATTAAACACTTTATAATGACTAATTGGTTAAGAGTACTTCGATTTAGGTGTGAGTTTTCAAAGAGAAGTGTTCAAATTCCCAATGGGGCCATCCAGAAAACATGAAGTCACCAAGATGTGGCAGGCAAATGTTTTATTTATGTGCTACTGGCTGTATATAAAATTCATGAAACTGTTGTTTCTTATACTCTTGAGGGTATTTTAAAAGCTTTGTATGTTTTAAACTTTGCTTTTGAGCCAAACCACAGACACAACATCAGTGTATTAAGGCGCCAGTAGACTCATCTGAACCCTCTTTCCTCTACACTTTTTTCCAGTTTGGACTATTTCTGTCGTCTTTTCACCGACAGCAACACCTTGGATGCCTTCTAGGTGAGACTGTCTGCTGTTTTCCCCATTTTTTAAACAACTATCTAATCTCACCCCTTCTCTCTGTCACCCTGAGCGTCTATAAACACTTTTGCCATGTGATTTGGTGGAACAACACGTTGTATGAGCTCATTCTTTTAGACTGAATCTTTCAAGCCCCCCCTGCATTTTCCCTGCGAAGGCGTCCTTGAGCTAGATGCTGATCCTTCATCTCCGTTCTGCCGCCGACCCTGAGCTCTGATCTCCCGGTGAAGGGGGGGGAAGGAGGCGACTCGAAAGTGATCAATAAAGTGTCACTTTACCACCCATGTCAATTGCTTTGATTGAATCCACAACTTAGTCCTCAGCACGGATGCATTTCTCAGTGTGGGGAGCCATTTCCACCGGCTCTTGTTATGTTAAGCTGTAGAATAATTGCTAGTGGTTCACAATTCATCCTCTGTGGTGCTGTTTTTTTTCCCCATCTCACTGCAATGAGGGAGAAAGTTACTGGTGGCTCCACACTGACCCCTGTGGGTGGAAATGAGCACTACACCTTCTTCTACCTCAAATTATTGACGGTACAGCTGTGCAACACAACATTAGGATTGAAATGTGCATTTGTTGAAAGCAACATTTTGTGTTGTTGTTCTAAAATAACAGACTAAATCATTTCGATGCTGCATTGACGTGTTATCAGGTCAATGTCTCTGTTCCTGCACTATGTAACTTTGTGTTGCAGGTACCACCTCCTGCACCTGGTGTGACATGCCGTAAGTCACACACCAGCGACTATTTCACTGTTTTTTTTGGAGAAACTTACATATTTTCTAGAGGAAAATGTTTTCTGCTTTCCCTCTGATGTCCTCCAGCTGCCCCAGCTGAGGCAATTTTCAGAGTTTCCTGATGGATAGTGACATAAAACTGCTGCCAACTGCTGTTAGTTTATGTTGGCTCGGTTGTTAGCCGGGCTGCCCAGAACACCAGGGGAGTATTAGTGTTTCTACCACGGGAGTTTGGTATCACCGGAAAGAGGTTGTTTTCTGGAGTGTGGTGGGGGAAATAATGACAGAGGCAAAGAGACTGAAGAGGATGTTGAAGGAGGAGATGAGAGTTAACCTGGTACTGACTTTTAGTCGTTGGTGAGAGCTTGGTGAAATAATAGTCTGACAGACGGACGCTGAGCTGGGCTGACTCCTATTGGGCTAGTCAGTAATATCAGCTGGCTGCTATGGCTTATATAGATGTTTGGCTGTTATGTCAACTTGTTAGTTTTTGGTTATAAGTAATGTAATCATACACATGTATATAATATATATATATATATGTAATCATAGTAAATATACTGAGTTACTTTCCAGACTAAACTATATAAAATAACGTTTTCTTGCAATTTCCCTTGTCTGACAGTTTCCACCGTTCAGCCCTCTTTTATTTTATTCTGTTCCATTATGGAGCACTTGTGAGGTTTCGCCTTTATTGCTGTCGTTGCAGTCTCCGTGTGATAAGTCTGCTCGCTTATCATTTCCCACAGTAAATCCCAGCTAATGATCAGTGTATGAGCGTGGGAACAGGAAGAGAGAGAGCGAGAGAGAGAGAGCGAGCAGGAGAGCGAGAAAGACAAAGAAGGGATGAAAACCAGAGAAAGACTGTGGAGGGAAAATGCTTTTATATGCACACATGGGCACATTCGATGCATGTGTGTGTCTCTTTTCAGGATATTCACTGATGAACAGATCCTGTAGATTTAAACGCCGTTTCGTTTCTTTCTTTCACAGCAGAACTGAAAATCCAATTTTATTTGCTTAAACAGGAAGAAACAGTTTCACCTTCTGAGATTCACTTCAAAGTCAAGTTTCCACGAGGTCACATTTAATTAGTAATTACTCGCCAGCCAAAAATAAATCAACTAAATTGATCTTAATGTATAATGAGGCATTCATGTGCGCATTGGAAACTCCTCCCGCTTCTTGTGAGGTTAAGATTTATGGAAAATTCAAAGGTTATCTATCCACCCATCTCCTGAATCAACATTTATTATCTCATTGGGGATGAATTGTAGCACAGCTGAAGCCGGGGCAGATTTATGTCGGCTGTGAATGGTTCATTTACAGGGAAATGTAGTCAGAGTTGGGATATGAGATTAACTTGGTTTCATTCCACGCGACATTCGTGATTCGTGATCATCCAAATGTTAATTCAACATGAGGACAGTCCGATGTTCTCAGAGGCACAGCTGTAATTAAATTAAGACAGCAACGCAGCAGAGTTAATGCAGACCTCTGCTGCCACCTGCAGGTACGATAAAGCACTACAAGCAAACCCCTCTGCCATTTTCCACTTATGAGTTTAATAAAACATGAGGCAGGTGAGGAAACTCTCTCCAGGAAAGACGTGAACCTGTTTAACAAACTCCATGGCACTTAGGTCAAGGTCAATAAGGTCAATATGGATTAATATCACTGGTAGAAAACGCACTAGTAATTTTGATAGTTGATGGTTTGTAATTTAACCTCAAATCTATCTATCTATCTATCTATCTATCTATCTATCTATCTATCTATCTATCTATCTACTCCAAACTGTTTCATACACACGATGACTCAGCTGATGACTAATGTCCTCCACAACTACTGAGGTTTTTTGTGATGGCTTAAGGCTGCTTGTCGTCACTGGATGTACTCATGTTTTATGTATTTTATGTTTTATGTATCTTAGTCGCCTCTGCCTCTGTGTTTTCTATGTTTTATCTGGCTGCAAGAAAACTGTACCCTCGGAGACAATCCAGATTTTGAAGATATCGATGCGAATAATAACGTCCTGACATCAGTCGCCTGATATTCTTGCTTTACTTAGCTACCACAACAGCACATCCAGAATTTTTGTTAACTTACTATCACACAAATGTATCGTCTATGAATTGCTTTGTGTTGATTCACTCGTGTGTAATAAGCGTGTATGTTTATACACAATGTTTTTCTGTTGCAGCCATCTTTCACCTCTGCAGGTCGACCAGCAGAGGGAGACAGATGACAGGTATTCTCCAACATGAACACACACTCAGACTAAACTGGTGACTGTGTGTGTGTGTGTGTGTGTGTGTGTGTGTGTGTGTGTGTGTGTGTGTGTGTGTGTGTGCCTGAGATATACTTACTGGTAACAGTGAGTACATTAGTCTTGACCTCAGCGGTGATCTGGAGGCGACCTCTCCTCTCAGTGTGGTCTGTCCCACACAGACTCGGCACATTGGCCACACAGCGCTTATGGATGTTCATCATACAATCTGGAACACACACACACGAGTACGCGTCACGATATGACGGTATTTGAACAATAAAAATATACTGATGATAATGTGAGGCATACATAGTTTTGTAAAGATGCATAATGCAGTTATTTATTTAGACATGGATCAGTATGGTGAATATGAGCACATACGGTCACATCTCATGCCCTGGTGTATGAGGCCGTACAGCAGAGAGCCACAGTGGTCGCAGAAGGTCGGGCTGGAGTAGGTGTGGATCTTAAACTTATGCTTTGCCCTCGGGTCCTGGAAGGAAGAGGGAAGGAAGCAGAGAGAGAAGAATTAAACATTCAAATCTATATGCAGTCACATTTCCTACCCAACAGACTGAAGGAAGCATCTTAGTTCCCTCGTCAAACGTTGGTTGAATTATTCTGTAAATATCGTGCAACACTAAAATAGTTTAGTGCGTGTACTATACGTGGCTGCCATATGTTTGTTATCTATTAATACAAAATATGAATGTCTGCCAAACATGATTCATTAGACTGGGTTTTATTCATAATACTCTTTCATCGGCAGCCATAACTCACATTCATGTCTCCATCTCTTTCATTCTCCACCTTCCAACACTCTGTACACAGACAATGCAGCGTTTATTTACCTGGGCGTTTGTATTGTAATCTGATCGAGATGAGTTTCATCAGAATTTCTGTAGAAACACTGATGTGTGTGTGTGCGTGATGAAATGAGAGCTCTGTATGGAGTCAACCTTCCATGAAGTTTGTTGAAGCCCCATTGACTTTAAACAGGAACAGAGAAAAAAGAGGAGGGAGGCATGAAGAGGTCACATCAATCTACCGGGCACACGCACCTACACAAACACTCGGTCAAGGTCACAGCTCCTGCTTACTGTAAAGAAAATCTATATTTTCACCATTTGTTGGATGGATTTTTTCCGTTGCGATGAGTGGTAACGATTCATCTTTGATAAACGTCCATAACGAAGGTGTAACTGGGACAGAACCAGGTTATTTCTGTCTGGAGGTGTGCGTCTGGGTGACACCTGTAACCATGGCTCAGTGGACACACACCTACAACTAAACACTGCGGTTTCAGTGGCCCACACACACACACACACACACACACACATTAACTCTAGACATGTAACTGATGGCCATTAGCTCATTCACACGCACAGACGCAGCAACATGAACCCACGGACGGTACCAACATCCAATCCACCACTTGAGATGGATCCAGGTTGTTCGGTGAAGCGGAGATACTTCAAGTGTAGGAGTTTAAATATTTCTGCCAAGGGAATCCATCAAAGTTACCAAACATGCAGCTACGCTATTTCATATCAAATTACCTCCTCGAGTCTAAGTCACTTGATGAACGAATACATGAGCGTGCACTGCCAAACGTTTTTTTATTATTATAAATCAAATCAGGTAGTGTTTGGTGTGTGTACACAGTTTTCTCTGACGTGTGTTTTCAAGGAGTTGATTGATTTCTTTCCCCTTCTCCACACCTGTCCTGGAAAATAAGGTTTAATTTTGGCTGCCACTGCCTGAATTATATCCAGCTTCCCCTAGGTGTCTTCAGCACTGTGTGTGTGTGTGTGTGAATGCTTGTTAGGCCTAAATGATTGTGCGTCTGCCTGCGCGTAGGTGTGTGTGTTCTTTGCACAACTGCGCATGTGTTTTGCATCCGTGCGTCTTTGTGTGTTTTTTTTTTCTGCCGGTTCTCGTCTTTCTCAAGGACTCCCGCTTGTTTTCTGCTCCTCTGAAAAAACAAGGGAACATTGTGCTGCTCAAGCTCCAGCGATGAGCAACAGCAGACAGCAGAGCAACATGAGGGCTGGTGAGAAAGCGTGCCAGCTTCTCTACAAACACTAATGATTAAATACATCCACCTCGAAATCCAAGGATTAATCAGGAAGGCATGAAAAATGAAAATAGAAATCGGAGACAAAGAGACAGCCTCCTCTTTTAAATCCAAATGTGATATTTTGTCGATGGCTGATCAGTCAAAACAGAAGAAACATAGATAGTCCATAAAAATGATGCCAACGTGTCTTTCAGTTAATTTGACTGTGCAAGTGTTACAGACTGAAAAACCTTCAATCAGGCCTGTGTTATGGAAAGGGAACATTTTCCAGACATTTCTGGCTCTAAACCCTCAATTCTTTCAAATCATGTCAGGAATCTTCAAGAAATTAGTGTCTGTGTCTAAAAAAAACTAAGCAGGTGCTGTAGAATGAAGAGAAATTCAACTTTATACTAGAAAACACTGTAATGCGATGCATTAACATCTGGAAAAATCAGCATCGTGGGTGTTATTATAATTCATCCTGAGGGGAACATTAACATCTGTATCAAATGTTGAATGTCAAGCTACAGATAAACTCAGGGGATAACCAAAGTCAGCAGGATATAGCCTCTGGGGAACTTAGATGTCTGCGCTAAATTTCAAGGCAATCTTTCAGACAGTTCATATTTTAGTCTAGATCAAAATAGATGACTCACTGATATTAGATATAACGCTAGATTAAAAACATGAAAACAGATAAAACCCAGGAGGGAGGCCAGGGACACGCGACCCAGATTAACTGTGACTACTCTTTATGATCTAGCCAGACAGCAAACCCTGCTTCCTCTTTAATGAAAAAATAATGTGATATAATGGCTGAAATGTGGTGCATATTAAACTTTATTTATTTTTTATTTTTTTTATTTCACACCACTGTTTCTGTACTTTTTTTCTTTTTCCCGCCTGCATGTTGCCAACTTTTTCCAAATAGTTTCAGCCTCTTGTTTCACTTCATTCTACTCACCACCAAGACCCCACTAATCAAAAGCAGATGGCACGGTGTGCTGCTCCCGGACAAATGAGCGTATTGCGTGGCATATGTTGTGTTACTGGGTGTCAAAGCGAAAGCACGCTCATAACATCAGCACAGGATGCCAGAGCAGTGACTACCCATTAGTCACACACACACACACACGCTGTGTGCTGTTTTTTTTTTTTTTGGTTATTGTGCTTTCACTCACTCTTTTCTTTCTTTTGTTTAAGTTTAACACACTCCTGTCCATTATTTTCAACATCAGTCAACACGAGCACACACACACACACACACACACACACACATCCTGTCCTGTCATTCATGATGCTGTGTGACAGACAGGCTGACAGTAGACAACAAAGAGGCTGGCTCTGTTTTGACACTGTTTTGACTTTATTTTCCACCTCATTGATTTTGTCTTCAGTCCACTCACTCTTCTCGAGTTAAAAGCTTGCCGTCTCATTGATATTTCTACAGTGGCAACAGTTACCTGCTGTACTGTAGTCCTGTCTCAAATAACCAGATGCAAACAATTTCAAATGTTTCCTTCTTAATTTTACACTTTGTCCTAATGACGTTTATTTCTTTCATCATATCTAATCTAACTTTGTTTTATCCTGTCATAACTTAAGCTTAATCTTTCCACTTTGTTCTGGCCTGATAAAGAGGTTATGGACAAAAATTGTAAAAACTCCAGAGAATATAAAAAATAGTATCTACACAGCACGAGTTTGAATCCAAATTCATACAAAGATCCCATAAAACTTCAGTTTCTGAACCTCAGCAGAATATGATAATAATATGAAGTAATATGACGCTCAAGACTTTATGGGGAAAAAAGCTGAAAGTTATTGTGAATAGAAAAAAAAAGTTTTTATTTTAATTTTGACATTTTAACATGAATCTTCTCAGAATTAAAGAATACCGTAAATCCTTAGAGCAGGACACCAGTATGTTGGTGTTTAAGCTTTTTAACTGGCTTCAGAGATGAGGCGGTTTCAATGTTTATTTGATCATCAGAAACTTGAACTGTTACTGCGTCTCAGTTTCTTTTTAGTTCACGTCACGCTGTGCGCTGCCTTGTTTAAAAGCCCCAGCAGAATAAACACTGGAAACCAGCAACATGTCTCATATGACAGTGTCAAGTTAATCAAAGTGTTACTCTGTTTACCAGTATTTCTCATCATCTGATTCATAAACAGACAATTCTCGCTCTACTAAAAAGAAACAAAGTCAAATGTAATACTGCAGAGGCTGCAGTTGCTGCCTGTTCTGTCCTGATCGATAAAACAAATGCACGGCCATCGTGTTTATCTGACTCAGGCTTGTAATTCCTCCTCTGGGAATGTTTAAGTGTTTCTGTGTTAGAGACAATTTAAAGATTTCTTGATGATTCAGGAAGATATGATGAGCAAACAATCTTTGGAAAAGAGGACTACAAGAGCGTTGAAGAATGAACGAGTGATAAGAGCAAAGGGAGTAAAGGGAGTGGAGGGTGATGCTTTCATCTTCACCCTGAATATAAATCCTCTCCTCCTTCCTTTCCTACATATGCTTATCGCAATCTCTCCATCACTTGATCAGCCCTCCTCTTCCCTCGAAGGTTCCCTTGTGGTTTTCAGTGCGGATTTTAACCATCTGGTCACACATATTGTTAAATATAGCATTGTATCTGAATATATAAGTTTTATGTTCCACGAGAAATCATGGAGTAACACAAAAAGACACACCTGTAGCTCAGCTGTTATGTCAAAGGGTGTCTAAAAATAAGTTTAAGACATTAAATTGTTGTAACAGAAAGAAGAAGGAGGTTGAAATGACAGGAACTGGAATAAAACGTCTTCATTAGAGGCACAGGCACTCACATGTGTGCTACAAAACAGGAATGATAAAAGAAAACACTCTGAAATCTCATTAACATGCGGGATGTCACATTCCTGTAAACCGAGATCAACTTTGAAATGAGGAACGCATGAAATACGGTGTGAAACAGGAGTCGGTAGGAAGGTGAATACTTCCTAAACACTTGGCTGTAACAGTGAGTGGATCGGTCGTTCACGCTGTCACTGGGTCGAAACCTGAAACGTGACAGGACTCTTTCCGTGTGGACTTTGTTCTCCCTGTGTCTGCTCTGGGTGTTTCTGTTTCCTCTCACAGCCTAAAGACATGCAGATTAGATGAACCCGAGCGCTATAAATTGCCCATAGCTGTGGAGTCTGTTTATGGGTGTTAGCGCTGTGATAGAGTGTCCAGGGAGAAAAACATGCCTCTCACATGCCGAGAGAGACTCTGTGGGGGAGAAGTCATTAGCATCCTGCTTCACTTGCGCGCAATAAAGTGAACACAAAGAAAATCAATGTCTGCAAATGGGAACATGTGCGGTAATGTTTTCATACATTATTTCTCCATAAAGTCTGTCATTTAGTGCGTGCGTGCAACATATAAAATGCATGCTGTAAATACATGTATGTGACAGGCGGAGAAATTACAGGAGGAGAGAGGAGGAAGTAAATCTAGTCAGGTGAAAGCGAGACACACACAACATAAACACTAGAAACATCCTGACTCGGTCCAAAGGTAATAAAATCCATGGAGCAGCTCACAGAAATATGTTGATTCTCCTTTGTTTGCAACTCTGTCTCATTTCATGTGCCAGTCTCCAGCCTTTATAATAGGATAGCCAGTGGAACCTTCTTGTTGTAACTTTAGATCTTCACCTATAAAAGGTGCTTGATGACTCTATGACTAAAGTATAACTCAGTTCCAGTTTAAAAGTTCTCCAGAGATTATTTTTTTATATATGTTCTGTCTTTTGTGTACACATGACTCCTGGGGCGTTTTCTTGCATGGCTTCTCTCCGGGCTTCCTCCCACAGTCCAAAGACATGCAGGTTAATTGGCGTCTCTAAAATTACCCGTAGGTGTGAATTATTTGTCTCCATGTGTCAGCCCTGGGATGAACTGGTGACGTGTACCCCGCCTCTCTCCCAGTGTCAGCTGGGATTGGCTCCAGCCCCCCTGTGACCTTGACAAAGACAAGTGCTTATGGAAAACATATGGTTGGGCACCTATTGTGTGTCTGTCCCTTCTGAAAGAGGGAGGCTTCATCCATGTTTTCCCTGTTAAGAGTATTTTTGTGGGAGTTATTTCTTATTTAAATCGACTATCTAAGGCCAGAGGTTGTGTATGCTTTACTACTTTAAGGCAAATTTGTGATACTGGGACTTTATAAATAAAACCATCTTAGCATGACTTGATATTTCTGTCTGCAAGATTCCATGACATTCCAGGAATCCCATGACTAGTGAGAAATAAATTAATTCCTGTCTTCTACATTTCACCGTTAAGCCGGTTCGGATCACTGTTGTCCTCGTGTACACACCTTAGTATCTTCGCCTCTCACACACACTGAGTTCCATACCGTGGGCATGAAATGTAGGTTTCATTAGAGGATCTCATCCCTCGACCTCTCCCACAGGGAACCCATTCTATTAACCCAGATCTATAATTGACTTCTTCTTTTAAACATACATAGCTGACAGAGAGAGGAAGAGAGGGACTGGCATGAGGTAAAAGAGGAGTGGTGGGCTGATTGCTGCAGACCTCGAGACAACATTACTGATTACAAAAAATAAATCTTTCTGCCTCGTGTGTCTTCTTCTATGGCTGCTTGCATTAGAAAGCATCTCCAGCTTCTCTGTTCCTTCAGATGTGTGACCCAGAAAGAACTCACTCCACATTATCAGCTTCAAAGAATCCGAGAAATGATGCTCGGGACTGCTCGACGCCCGGAGGAGTCATTTTATTTTGATGTAAATGAATCCTATTATAGCACTGACAAAGGCCTGCAACCATTTTTTTTTTAAATTACTGACTAATCTGTCTATGATCGTCTCTATTAGTCAATTATGTGTCTTTAAAGGTCAGAAAGTAATAACAGTTTTTAAGTCAGAAGCTCCCTGACTTTTCAGACAAATAGTCCGAGTGTTTCAGACATTTCAGGAGCTGAAACCGGAGATTTTTGGGCATTTTTGGCCACAAAAATATCTAGATTACTGCCAATTATTTGCTCAGTTAATGAATACTTTAATTAATAAAGAAATACATATTTATTGTTGATCATTTCAGCTCTACAATTGACACTACTGTCTCCAATAATCTTTGAGCTTGTGAATTTTCATTTAACCTGAATTTGGACATTAAATTGTGACACTTCAGCGTACCTAAAATGTTCTACAAACTAAGAATGTGCCTCTGAGATCATCTGAATATTCACGGTCGTCTTCTCAGAAACACAGTAAAATGGAAACCGTGGAAGATTTCCATAATCTTGAGAAAAAGCAACACCAGAGGGGGAGAAAACGCGGCTATATTCTCCTTTGGCAGCACGGCAAAGCTGAATCTTAAACAGTATGACTCGACCTACCAATTCATTGTCGTAATTAAAGTATTTCACAGATAAAACTGCAGAGGACGCCTGAATGTGCCGCATGTTCAGGCTGAAAATGTTATCAGAGTTCCGTGTTCGTGAAGCCATGCAGGTGTGCGTGGGTGAAAACATTAAGTCAAGCCGTGCAAATCTGACGCCATCATTAGAAAATCTTCACCCAGCTGTTCTTATAATGTTCCGTGACAAAGTATGATCAAATAATATTATCACTTCCTGCTTTGGCAATCAGGCAAATAGGCAATGTGATGTTCCTGGTCTGCTACCCAGGATTCATCAAATCCTTCTTTTGTTCCTCTGTCCCGAATTTGATAAAACTTCATCAAGAAATTAGATGACCAGCGGAAAAACACTGTGTCATAAATAACCGCCTCCTCCTCCGCCTCCTCCTCCTCCTTTAATAATCTCAGAGCAGGCTACCTGTTGTCATGCCTCCTATATTTAAACGCGCAGCTAGTTTGGTGCAGCGTTACCCTGGAGTTACCATACGTCCCCACTGTGCAGCAACCGAGGTCATAAGAGCATGAACTCATTAAGGGAATGACATGGTGGGGGTGGTAAGGCCCCGTAATTAAGAGCAGCGCCCCCCCGGGTGGAGTGGCATTTAAATAGAGGATGTACAGAATAGAGTTGTAGAGAGGGAGAGGGGGTGGTGGAAAGAGATTGGGAGAGGTGAGGTACATATACATATATAAACTATACAAGGGATTAAAATCTGTTTCTCAAGAGTGACGCTAAATATAAAAATATAGTGCCAGAAAAAGAGGAGGAGGCATCAGGGGCAATAGACATTTGAAATGACTAATGAAGACACAGGTTGTCTGCTGGTTCAAAAAGACGAGTGAAAGGCCTCTGAAGACGTTTCAAAGGAGGGGGACGAATGATTTCAAAGATACAGGTATTTTTCAACCTGACATTTTCCTCATAATGTGACTATTGTGACTATATGGGCTGCTAACTTTGCATAGTCACCTCTGTGAGACAGAGAAACAAGCACAAAACAACAGATATCAGGTCCAACAACTTTACAAGATCAAATTTATAACTACGTTTTTCAGGTTGTGCAAACTATATAAGACAAATATAATATAGGAGGAGGTTGGAGTAATGAGGGGAGCAGAAATGGACGATTATGTCACCAAGCATGAAACTGGGCATGAGTCAGTAAACCAGCTAGAAGAAGAAGAAGCTATATATTTTCTTACTCAAATGGTGCTAAGAAAGAGGAAGAAGCAGTCAGGTGAGTGAGGTGTTTTTTTTTTAGACTTACAGACATAAGATGAGATTAGAGGAAAGACTGGAGGCGTCTCACTGAGGGTACTTGTCAGACTGAAAGGGCACTCTAGAGGGAAGTAAGGACGTGGCTGAGGAAGTTAAAAGACTTTGGGTTTTTTTTACGAGGATGGCATCCTGGAAGTGCTCTTAAGAATCGAGAACTCATTTCGTCCTCTTGATATAGGAGAGAGATTAAAGAATGGGAATGAGTGAAAAGATGCTACTTTCTCAGCTCCTTCAGAGAGTGGATGAGATTATGATAAAAGTGCCACTTAAGGGCACTTCCTGTTTCAGCAGATGAGAAGTGAAGACGACGTTCAAAGAGAATTAAAAACATGAGAGCGGGCGCGGCTCGAGAATGAAAGAAATTAAAGTTCAAACAATTTAAGAAACGGTTAAACGCTCCACAGAGCTGAAAAGTCAGGCGGTTATTCCCTGTGGGTTTGTCACTACGGCAACATAAAAGTAGTCATGTTGATCCATTAGTGACGTAAAAATATTGTTTATGTACATCTGCTTTGACATAATTTGTCTGTGTTCTAGTTTTTCTTTACGTTTCTGGTGGTGCACCAGTTCAAACCCCAGCTGTGTCTGTACAGGTGTGTGAACGCAAACCCCACCTCACCCAATGTCCCTGACACCTGACCCTGGTATTATAAAGTATAAGTATTCTACATAACACATTCACTGTGATTCACAGCATGAAAAAGCCTTTGACCAAGTAATAAAATATCCCTGTTATTATTGCTTTTATTGCATGGTTTCATTTGTTTATAGCAATAACAACCTGCCAATATATGTGATTAAATTTGAAAGTGAAGCAAAACACCACATGCACTATAAAAAATAAAAAAAACTCAATACACGATCACAGCACCAGAGACCCCGACCATGAACATAATGTTCAGCCCTTTCACAGCTGAAGAAATCTGACATTTCCCATCATGCCACCGGAGCTGCTCAGTGGCCAATATTGAGCGTTCTCTGCAGCTTCGGGTGTTACGCGTCTATATATAACTTCTACAGTATTGAGTCTATCAAACGTAAATGCCAGAGGACTCCTGTGTGAGCGTGTGATGGTATAGTAGAGCCGTCAAGACAGGAAAAAGGAAAGAGGCAGCTGAACCGTAACACCGGTGTTGACAGGTGCAAAGATACGCTTGCGCGTTCTCTCTCTCGCCTTCCATCTGTCGGTTTCTACCCGTGCTCGCTGTCACGCTGTACGCAGGCCAGGCGTATGATTTTCACATGATTTGTTTATTTGTACTCACGTCTGACGCAGGTCCTTTATCAGCACCTGGACAGGAGAAAGTGACGAACTCATGGCAACGTTTGTGAACCACGAAACAACACACTGTGGAGAGAGAGAGAGAGAAAGAGAAAATTTAGCAACATTAACAAAACATTAAGCACAAACATTTGTTTTATTTTATTATTTTTAAAAACATTGCTTTCATGGTTGCCTAAATTTGGATTTTTAGTGGCCACAATCATGGCTCATACCAAAATCATGCTGAGTGAGTGATGAGTGACTGTTTTGATACAAACGCAGCCTCAGCTGGAGAGTTTTTAATCAGCATATTTTTTAAATATACAGGACGTATAAGTGAGGAAAAACTTATTTTTACAATATCAAAGCGAGTCAGTCACGGTGATGTCTGACCAGACTGGGCTTTAAAATGTCAAAGTACAATTTTGAATGGGCGTAATTATATAAGTTATGTCCAATTAGACGGAGGCTCGATGAAAGTTATTTTTCCGTCTGCGAGCTGTTTCGAAGCAGCACTCTCTTAACCTGTGAAAAGCTTTAGCTGTGATAAATGTACAGAGTGATGCTGCGCCTCTGTCTTAACACCCACACACTCTTATTGTCACTCCCGCACCGTTGACTCATTGTCAGTTACTCTGGATAAGAGGACCTTCTGGATGTCTACGGTGTAATAGAAAATGTATCCTCTGATCTATATCTTCTTATTAACAGAATTTCCTGCGTTTGCAAAGTTTGCTCGTCGACAGAATTGAAGAAAATTTCAACAAATTCAAGTTTGTATTTTTTGTACATACATAAACACGCATGACGGATCAAAGATATCCTGCACAATCACAATCTCAACGAGATGAAAAGCGGAACAGGTCTCCACTTCTCAGGTTGGTAACAACGCGCGAAAGCTTCGACGCGTAGCGAGCCTGTCATCTCCACCCTGATCAATGTCAGCCCCGCTGACAGGCAAGACGAACAGGAAGGCTAAAAATACCTCACAATCATGCACACATGCACAGTCGATACGATTGTGCCCCAGAGGATATTTGCACAGTGTGTATGTCTGAGTGAGACAGATGGGAACTGTAAATACACCGAACAACAGAGACAGAGCGACTGCTAAAATAATAAAGCACGTTTCAATCATCTTGCTACAGTCAGCTACAATACCTGCTTGTTTAGATTACTCACATCAAGTAAAACTATGAAACATTCTCTGGTTCCAGCTTCTCTTTTGTAAGATTTGCAGCTTTTCTTTGTTTAAATGTGACAGTAACATGAACATCTCCGGATTTTGAGCTGTTGAACATCTGAAGACGTCATCTTTGACTTCAGAGCATGGATTTTTAACTATTTTCTGATGTTTCACAGACCAAATAACTAATTTATTCATGCAGGAAAGATGCAGATTAATTAGTAATGAAACCACAATGATAAAAAACAAGCTAACGTGTCAAATGCTGACGTAAAGTTCATTTTCTACTGGAAATGTCAAAGAGCCAACAGATTTTCTGACATGTGAAATATAATATGCACTTTTAAATAAAGTGTGCAGGCTCTAAAACTAAAAAGCATTTAGGTCACTTCATCTGAAATCAGTTCAGTGGTGGAATGTAACAGAGTACATTACACAACAGTTAGTTGAAAGTAAGTGGCATAGGGCACATCACTCGGACTTTTGACTACATATATCACTCCACTTCACGGGTGCTTTAAATGTTTCATGAATGATCGTTATCTAACTTAAATTGCGATGCAAAGATGATTTTTCCCCCCCCCACAAATAACATTTGACACCATGAATGTTCGTCGGAAGATGACGTATGAAGGGAAAGAAGCCTGGATGCCTTGGCGCAAACTTCCAGGTGTGCTCATGTGACATCAGCCGACCTCGACCAATTAGAGAAGAGCGAAAACAAAGACTGTGAGGCAAACAACGTGAGCTTAAAAAACTGATTTCAAACAGTCGACTCGACTTACAGATCAAAACTAGGAAGCTATTCGGGAAAACGATGATGTGTTGCTTGCAAGTAAACAAATAAATCTTAATCTGTTGTCACTTGTCACTGTTAACTAATAAATAATGCTGCTTGATATTTTTACATTGTGGTATTGTTACTTTGATTTTCTTTCTCTTCAGTCTCAGTTCTTCAAAAAGACGCCTGGCTGGTTAATGGGATGTGGTAACCAGTGGAGACGGGCAGTGCATCTGTGAGCATATTAAATCTTTTCTGCATTACAATCTGTGCTGCAAAAAAAAGTTGCATTTGCATAACTCCACTCTTGGTACGGGAAGTAAGGTCACATGCGCATGAAATTACGAATCTGCCATCCACAGTTTTAAATCAGAACGCGCTGATTTTCTCTCTGCACTTCACACGTCCTTCTCAGCAGCCTCTACTGCCTCGTTTACATATTCGGGGATCAGCGATTCCATTATATTCTGTCTAATTCTATTAGATTCTATTGTCAAACTTGCACCAATCAGAGAGGTTATAATTAATACGAAGACTATCTCTCTCAACGCATACACACAAATCATGTCACTCCCACGCAATATCCTCTTTTTGGTCACACCACCCACTCACTGAGATGATACCACACACACACACACACACACACACACACATACACACAGTCCACCCACTCATTCCAATGATATTGCAGATTGAATACACAGAGTGAGGGTGGAGGGATAGAGGTAGAGATGGGAATGGTGAGAGCTGTGTTCACATATTGCTTCAAGGCAACTGCTCTTTTGGAGTATTGCAACTGCCAAATCCCTAACCAAGACACACACACACACAAACACACACACACACACACACATATTTGTCACTAGAAAACAATATACCACATCAGAAATTAAGTGTGCCCTCTGTTTTATCTGCTCCATCCACCCCAATGATTACCTCATTGCTCCATTTGCACATCCATTCAGTTACTCTAACACTACAAACGTACAAAGTGGAAAATGCAGGTGGCAGAACCGAATCTCACACAGCCTAAAGAGGGCTGAGAGGAAAAGTTTAAACACAGAGATCACAGCGCAGGTGGAATACCTGAGGCGGATGTTTGACTGGCTGCCTTTTGAGAAAGCTCACATTAGCTTTCTGTCGGAGTAGGAAAGTGGTAGCTCTGCCATTTTCTTTTTTTCTTTTAGAGCTTGAGTTTCTCCAGTGGAAAAAAAAGGAGGGATTCTTACACTTACAAAACACTTGTTGCATTTATTGTTGCTGGTGTTAAGAACGGCGATGGAAGAAGCATTTCGATCCTTTATACGAGTACAACTGAATCACACTGCGAGTTGCAAGTCTTGCTTTTAAAACGTTACTTACTATAAAAATATAAAGTAAAAGAATGCATTGCAATGACAACAGGTTGAGATGGAGCTAATGTGAATGTTTTAAATGCCACAGTGTGTAAGGTACGGCAGTTTAATACGAATGTTTCTGTATTTTATTTGTGTTTGCAATGCAGAGATTTAAGATTTCTTTGAAAACAATAGCTTCGATTTCACCTAGGGTTGCAAAGGGGTGGAACATTTCTGGTAAATTTCCATAAATTTTACACAGTTAAGATGGGGAATCTTGGAAATGTTCCAAATTGGAAACTTTCCATGGGAATTATGGAAATGTATGGGAATTAACTGGAAAATTTGGGGTAATTTAGTAATTGGGGTTAAGCTAGTATGATAAGATAACCTCATGCTCGCTTTGGCTTATTATCATCTAACTTAGCAGCTAGCTATCTACTGTATGAACATGTCCATGTGCTATTTGCAAGTTAAACATTAATACCATAAATCAAATATATTTATCCCATAATATCATCAAAACCTTCAGAGGAGGAATGCATGGTGCATGTAGGGGGCGTGGCCTCAACAGCCCTGCAGTGAGCACAGTGCTGTGTGCATGTGATTGAGGGATAGCATGGTACTTGCATGAAACCTGGTTATTTTAGTCAAGATTATGCCTAACTATATTTAAGTTCCCTGTTAAGGGCCAACCTTTAATTTAGTAAATTCCCATAAATTCCTGTTAATTTCAACTTTGAAAATTCCCAGATTTCTTCAACCCTAATTCCACCTCACTATCCGTTAAGGGAAAATTGTCAAAGTTTGAGCATCAGATAATTTAAATGCAAATCATTTAGCTAAAGTTCAGAAGCAGGACCACACCTCCAACGTTTCTCTTCCTGTCATTTGTCTGTGAACACTTTTCTGTGTGTCTGTTTGTTCTCCTTTTCTGCGCCTCACCCCCTCTCTCTCTTTCCTCTTCTCTCCTCTATAGTATCTCGTAAGGTTCCCTCGGGGGTCTGCTGAGCCATGGCAGATCCTTTGCGAAGCTTTCCACACACAGCACGCAGACGCTAAGATTCAATTATTCAGTTAGTTTTGCATCTCAGTGCTTATTTCCTAGAAGCAACAATCGATTTGTTTAACAGCTGGAGCTCAAAAAGTCACTTTCTGTTGTCTTGCTCTGAATCAAACCAGTATCCTTTCAGTTACTGGATGTTTCCTGCATAGAATCCTCAGAAACCAATAAAACCTTCTCCTCCTCCTCTGCTGCCCTCTCGGTGCCCTTAATGTGCCGGTCTCAGTCTGACTGGTGTAGCTGGCACCCTGCCTACCTGCCTCCATTATTTATCATATACATTAAATATCCATGGAAAACGCGTGCACACACAAACGGCGCAGTTACAGTTTGTCCCTTTGTCATTTCTTTCTCTGTCCACCTGCTCTCATTTCTTTATCTTCCATCGGCCTGTTGCATCTCGCTGTGGCTGTGACCTGGGCTTAGGTTACTGCAGAGGTAAGCAGCCATGTAGTGTGTGCCCGTAACACTGGCTGGGAATTAAGTTACGTTACAGGCTGCAGTTAGCACCTCAGGAGTCCTTGGTCCTTAGTTGGACTGAGGAGGATTAATTAGGCTGTTGTACAATTAGTGAACACTACAGTCTTTAAGTAATGAGCCTTTTGCTTTAATGCCGTTTCTCCCACTACCATGTTTCTCTGTAATTTTGTAACTTAATGCAAGTATTGACACGTTCTCGTGTTGTCCCCAAAGCTGTAATTTTCACAAGCCTTTTCCCAAGAAAGAGCAGGCACAGTCATGTCGGCTGTCCAGATGAGTCTCTCCTTTACGTTTTAGGTCCCTGTATATATATATATATATATATATACTGTATATATATACGGTATATGTACATCGACAGTGAAGCTGCAGGGCAAAGTGACATTTACACTCAGTCAAAGAGCTGAAACAATTCATCGACTGTTTGGTGTCAACTGTCAGAAAAATAAAGACATCTGATTAATAATTTCTCATTTTTCAAGCAGAAATGCTGCTCGGCTCTCAAATATGAGGATTCGCTGCGTTTCTTTGATAGTGAACTGACTATTTTTGGTTTTGGACTGATTGTCGGATAAAACGAGTGATTTGAAAGCTCCACCTCCGGCTTTGGGAAATTATAATCAGAGTTGTTTTTTTTTTCACTATTTTGTCAAACAATCAGCAGATGAATCTAGAATGAAAACAAGCGTTAATTGCAGCCCTAGTGATTTGATTCACTAATTACTTTTAAGGATGTTTAGCTCTCTAATCCTTTGGGCCGAAAAAAACCATGTGCAGTATTGGACTGATGGAAAAAAATAGTTTCATCATGTATCACTTGAATAAGAAACTAGTTCAATGATAGTCAATGATTTAAGCATTGAATTTCAAAGTGTAAATGTGGAATTACTTTAATTTAAGTGGTAAACAAATACACGTAGAATATTTGCATGTATCTCAAATCCACCACACTTTACTACGGGTACAACTTCTCTCTCTCTGACACACACACACAGATTCCCACTTGAAACCTGTCAGCTTTAGCTCTTTAAAATGTGTCCCATGTTGCTCCCGGTCCCTGCCCAACAGTCACATGACCTCATTATGTAACAGCAGGTCAGCAATCAATACCATCCTCCACGTCGAGCTTTGTGTATATCAATAGTGTGACGATGGGAGCTCGAACAGACGGTGCAGTGCATCATCTGACAGTAAGATGAGAGTAAATCTTTTTGTTTACTACCTTTTTTCAAAAGCAGCGATTTACTCAGAATTTTTAAAGTATTAAATTGCAAAATGTCACCGGTTTACCAAACACTAGATCCTACACAGAGCGAACCTTTAAGGTTTTAGACTAATGGGATGATGATTTTTTTAATCGACTATTTTGAAAGTCCTTTCTTTATTCTCTTATTTTCACCTTGTCTTTGATTTCCTGCTCTCTCTCTCTCTAGCTCATCTCCATTTCTTTCTATTCTTTTCTACCACCATCTCTATTTCCTCTCTTCTCTGTTCCAGTATGAAACGTTGGCAGAACACTGATGTTGTACATAGCCGTTTCCTCTAATGAGCTGCCAATGTGTGTGTGTGTGTGTGTGTGTGTGTGTGTGTGTGTGTGTGTGTGTGTGTGTGTGTGTGTGTGTGTGTGTGTGTGTGTGTGTGTGTGTGTGTGTGTGTGTGTGTGTGTGTGAGACACAGTGACATGCTGTACAGTGATGTCCCAGATTTAGCTCCTGTCAAATTCAGTGGCCAGGTTGAGCGCTGAGAAACACGCAGTGACGAGAAGCCCTGTGGTTAGACACATTTATTAATCTATAGCTGTAGTAGTACATCACCTATAGTACATCACCGACACAGACACACAGTGTTCTCTGCGTGGTTGAATATCTGATGTAACAGAGCATCTGACTATGTGATCAGTAACTGATGTAACAGTCTATTTAAGGCCGGGGTTACACTCATCCGTTCAATACAACTTGTGATTGGTTGTATCAGATCTGAACACAACTCTATACTGATGAAATCATGTGTTCTCTCCCACGGTCACAAAAGTGAACGCAGTAGAGACCGCGCTGAAATCTGTTTAGAGTTTCATTCACACACACATTTATGCACAGATGGGATTAGCTTTCATGCAAGGTGCCAGCTGCTCATTAGTTTCCATACGTATTCACACACCGATGGCATTTAGGGTTAGATATCGACGTGGAGGAGTCGGGGATCGAACTGCCGATCATCTAAATAGTGGAAGACCCGCTCTACCTCCTGAGTCACAGTGGAAAACAGTGGAAAATTATGAATATTGCATCAGCGTTTGTTCCATTATTATTTAAAGCAATGGTTCCCACTGCAGTGTGATAGTGAGAGTTGAATGACTTGTGTAGGAAAATGAATTTTTCATGTTATCACGCTGACATTTATTTCACTAAAATTCAACTTGCATCCTTTTTTAATAGTTGCTTCCTCTGTCATCGTTAATGATTAATAAAATAATCACGTGGTGATGCTGTGTGATATTTTTTTCTTCTGAAGCTTGAAAAAGTTTAAATCAGAGGAACATTTAGTTGTTTTATCAAATGTACATCATGATAAAACGACTAAATGTTTCCATATCTCTTTGTTGCATTTTGTTTTACTTTGTCCACTTGCTCTCATTTCTTTGTCTATCTGGCCTGGTTTTAATCGACACAACAACATTTGAGCCTGATTCACTCGTCGAATGTTTCTATCATTTGCTAAGTAGCCATAATGTTCACAGATGGGATCTAAGTGATGTGGGAGGCTCTTCCGGCTTCTCATTTGATTTCTACACGATGACACAATATGTTGGAAAATCAGGACAGTGCACGCTGCTGTGCCACGCTCTCCAGTGAGAATGTTGGCCTTATGGCTCCGCACACTATTAACACCATGCGTTATTTTCTCACTGACATGATGAGCAGTTTGCTTTCTATTCGAGACAAACAGGTGACGATTAGATTTTCACACCGACTGCTATACTGACTGGCTGTATTCATCTCCGTCAGATCTTCTCCGTGACCACGTCCTGGCAGACCTGGCACAGTGTTTAGAGAGGTCTGGGCGAGCCAGACTACTGCTCCTGTTTCTGTTTCTTGCTCTTCCTACGGTCTCGGTGAAGAGGAAATATCCTGATGAGTGGAGGTGAAAGACTCAAAGAAGAAACTGACGCAACAGGAGGGAGACTAGAAGAAGAGCAATGTGATAAAAAAAGAGAGAATAAAAAGAAAGAAAGTCAATAATGTGAACAAAACACGCCATTCACCTTGGGCACCTCCCCTCGTGTGTGTGTGCGTGTATGTGTGTGTAAGGGCTTATATAAGGGGGCTGAACAGCCTACGCCAATGTATAAATACCCACGATGGTGCTGGTGAAGCAGTGAGAAGGGTCAGAGTGAGTCAGCACACCCATATCACTCCTCCTCTTTCTCTCTCTCTCTCTCTCCCTTCCATCAATCCATCCTCTCTTCTCCTCCTCCTCCTCCGGCTCTACATCTATAATTTTTCACGTTGTAACCGTGCGTCTTTTCATGGGAGAAAAACACAGAGGACTTCGCTTGGCAGGCAAACTGTGACCTCTGGTTGGTGTTGATCGCGAGGCAAGTAACGAGCGGTGTAAACAAAGCAAAACAATCAATTACACTTCCACAAAAAAAAAGAGCCTTTTTAAATCACGGCGCTTCGATGTCAAGGTTTGCAGATCGGCCACGCTGCATTATCGTGCAGGTTGTCGGGTGCAATTCTATTCGTTTTTGTCATTTTATTCTACTCATAGAATTCATTTATTTTTGTAAGAATGAGCCCATCTGTTCTTCAAGTGGCCTCGCTGTGTTTTTAATTTCAGAAACGCCCGGAGCTAAACCGAAAGACGCTTGGTCATATAATTTCTGTCCTCTCAGGACAGAACTGTTTGTCGCTGACTGACAGCTCACATGCGCTTTGTTTATTTGTGGCGTTATCGCAGCCTGGACAGTGACCTTGTCTGCGTTCTTACAGCACGTCATATTCCTTGATAGGCCCCATTATTTATACATATTTCATTTTTTAAGAAGATAAAGTTTTTGTTTCATTATCCACTTTCCATAAATTGGTAAAAAAACAAAATGTCTACACACTTCCTGTGGAAATGTATGGTTATCTTTCATCCTTATCAATTATTTCTGTCTGTGAACCACACATGAACCATCATTCACGTACATTTGTATACATTTGATGCATGTAAGTTATTTTCATTATCACTCATTGATTGATTTAAATTGAGTCTACTTCTTAAGCTCCAGGGTCCCCCAGTTGGGGAACCCTAACCCTCTCTATGTCATTTTCAAGCAGAGGCCTAAAAGCGAGGCTGGGCCCTAAGATGTTCAGCGCCGGTGTCAGTGTTTGAAAACTGGTTCCCCAGTCGGTGCTAAAGATTTCAAATAAATAGTGTTGATTAATAGATTCGATGCCACGGACAATCTCTCAAGGGGTGTACATTATTAACTGATATGTAGTTGTGATCAGAAGACACAGTACCTTCTATAATATACAGATCTGTGTGTCTGTGCCACCTGTGAAAATCAGCTCGTACAGTGTGTTATCCTTTCAATAGTGTACATTCAATTAGGAAAAAAAAATAACAAAACCGGAGACACTACAGTCTGGCTGGCTTCACGCGCCTTTCGATTTCAGCTTCAGCTCTGTGCCAGCGCTGTGAAAGAATTCTGGCACAAGACGATTTTACGTGGTCCAGCTTACACCTCCACCCTTATCCTCTCTCTCATTCACTCCATCTCTTTTCTCTCTCTCTCTTTCTTTCTCTCTCCCCTTCTCTCTCTCTCTCTTTTCCATTCACCGTGTCCGTCTTTCATTGACTCCATCTCCTCCTCTCATTTTCTGTCCATCAGAGCCCGTCCGTCTGTCTCTTCGACTTTTTCCTCCCAGCCCACTCTCTTTGTCTGATTCATTCCCCGGTCTCTTATTCTGTCACTTGTCAATCCATTTCCTTTCTCTCCTGCCATTATTTATTTCATTGCCCTCATGATTTTATTATTCACACTTATACTGGTGCAAACTTCCAGACCTGAGAGATGACCAGTGTCTGTACAGCCTGTCTGAGCTGCTTCACTGCAATGTGGGTGTTCTGGTATAAGATACTTTGAGAAATAAAAATATGGGTTTCTATAAAAAACATTTATTAAATAGTACTGACTATTTACTGCACCGAAGCAGTGAACCAACCCAACAGATAAAAATGCTACTCATGTCCACTAAAATTGTGAAAAAGTGATATTATGATCACATCAAAAGGGCTACAACTAACAGTTCAGTATTGATTAAAATATTATTGGTTAATCGTTTTGTCTATAAAGGCCATTAGGAAGAAAACAAATGGATGGCACAATTTCCCAGAGCTGAGTATGATGTTTTAAAATTGCACAGCAAAAAAAACAAAGCAAATGTTCGCAGAGTGATAATTAGCTATAGGAAATGATTTGAGTGTCAAAATTGTGTGTGTGTGTGTGTGTGTGTGTGTGTGTGTGTAGGGCACTTGCATTCCTCTCATAGCAGAAGTACATCTACCTCCACAATGTGACCTGAACAGACAACTTCTGAACGTGGCCAGCCAAAACACACACACACACACACACACACACACACACACACACACACACACACACACACACACACACACACACACACACACACACACACACACACACACACACACACACACACACACACACACACCCCTGTACTGTACATCAACTTTTCTCCTGCTGTCCACCCTCCCTCCCTCCCTCCCTCCCTCCCTCCCTCCATCCTTCACTGCCACTTTCTCTCTCTCGCAACTCCTCCGCAAACAGTACCTGCTGTTTTGGTCCAGACGGCAAAAAAAATAACTGAGGTTAGGAAAGAATAAGTTGGAGAAATAGAACGCTCGAGTGCATAAATTATGTGAACGTTGTCTGTATTTCATTTGCTGAAGAGTACAGTCATCATACTCAGCGAGCGGCTTTATCTAATGTGCCGATTTACTCATTAATTCAGAGAGAGAGAGAGAGCGAGAGAGAGCTGAGAGAGAGAGAGAGAGAGAGAGAGAGAGAGAGAGAGAGAGAGAGAGAGAGAGAGAGAGAGAGAGAGAGAGAGAGATGAGAGAGAGAGAGAGATAGAGAGAGAGAGAGAGAGAGAGAGAGAGAGAGAGAGAGAGAGAGAGAGTTGTGGTATGAAGAGGATGACGGACACAGAGTGGGAAGGAGAGGACAGAGGGGTGAGAGTGAAGAGCTGCAGATATTAACAAGAGAGCTAACGGGTATGAATACCAAATTATGAACTAAATACAAGTTGTAAGGACGCTAACATCAGGAACACGGAAATATTGTTTGCACAATCGGACATGTCTCCTGGAAGGACACGTGCAATCAAATGCAATCCAGTACACACACACACATGCATTCAAATCTGGGGATATATTTACGGCTGTAGTTTGTGGTGGTGTTGTACCGGGTGGCTTGCTGATGGTTTGATGAAGAACAAAAATATGAAGGACCCGCTCTCATCTCTTAAAACTCAGTTTTCAACAGTCACAGCAACAAAAAGACACAACAGAGATACAAACAATAGTCCAGGTTGTGAAAAATATGCGCTCATCTAAATGAATATTGCTGTATTTCTTTGAAATCCAGATGCATTAAGATCTGCAAATAGGCTTTGTTTTATCTGGCACTTTTATCCAAAGCGATTTGCAATTTCTCTCCCATTCGCCCCATTCACATCGATAACAGTGAGATATCATAACGCGCTAACTATCGCATTTAATGTCTTGCTAAGGACACTTCAACGCAGGAACAAAAGGAGCAATTAGCCGACAACCTCCTTGGGATTGTGTGAAAGCAATTTTCTGTAAATGACTTTTTGAGACTCCCCCATTAAAACAATGTGAAGGAAAATGACACAAAAGCTTTTTTCTTGTACGACGTTTTATGATCGTTTAAAGCTAAGCCGTCAGGTTGTGTGAGGCCAGATACTAATTCCAGAGTCGGTGTGTGTAGTCTGGTTTTAATCCTATCTGGTGGAAAACGTGTGGATTGTTCTCCACCAATAATCTTTTTTAATAAATGTACAGGACGGAAGGACGCACAATATGGGGCTGACCTGGTGTCAGTATTACTGTAACACAAAGACAAAAGCCAGCAGCAGTAAAAGCATAATAACTAACTAGCTACAGCTTGAATAAACAAAGTTTTATAGTCATAGCCAAAGTGGGAGGCCGTGTTTGTTTTTGCATGTGTGTGTGTGTGTGTGTGTGTGTGTGTGTGTGTGTGTGTGTGTGTGTGTGTGTGTGTGTGTGTGTGTGTGTGTGTGTGTGTGTGTGTGTGTGTTTGAGGGCAAAGCAGGACATAGTCTACATCATCTCGCTCAGTGCTTGGCAACAGACCAGCGCTGCCTGACTGCCTGTTATCCTCTTTATATATGCATACACACTAAACATGTTTTGGAAAAAAAAATCGTTGTTTACTCCGTCCCGTCCGTCCTTCTGTCTCATGTCTTTAAATGGGCTTTAATGGCATGACAAAAAAAATCGCAGTTTCGGCTATTGTTTGAAAAAGGGTAATATTCAAACAATACACTCTCCTAAAGTCCTAAACTCAACAATATTCTCTTGGTAAAGTGTCAGAGAGATGGACAGGGAGGAATAAAAAGAAACTAATGAGGGAGGGGGGCAGAGAGGTAGAGACACACTGCTGGAGCTAGAGAGAGAATGACGGATGACAGACGAGAGGGAAAAAGCAAGATATGTGAAAGAAAGGTGACACAAAAGCATAAAGTCAAATAAAGAGAGAGACATAGAGGTAGAGATGGAGGGAGGGACAGAAAAAAAGAGGTCTGGGATCACTGCACTCCTGTCAGCTCGTGTCCCTGTTGCTAGGTTACCATCCACAGATGAATGGGTTAAAGTATCTCAGGAGCAACAGTGACATAGTTAGCTGATCTCCATCAGACAACACACACACACACAGAAATGGAGCAACTCGTTACCCATATTTAGATTTAGATTTCAGATATGTGCACACAAACACATAACACACCACGGACTGAGTCATTATTCCCGTGAACTGAGCGTTACACCTGGAAACACACACACACACGTCTAGAAATGTTTTTGGTTTTATTACCAGGAATGCTTGCGGATTAAACCCGTCGTAAACTTGCAGCAAAGCACCAATAAACATGGATACGAGATTTATCCGTGTTTACGCCATTTTTGTAGTCCGGTTCTTTGTAATAAAAACTACAGACGCACCACTGCATCCATCTTTGAGAGTTTACTCCAAACTTTTTCAGAATCAGTATTCAGGCTGTGAAATTTCTGTCCAAGAAACTGACTGACCTTTTGTCCTAGAAATGATATCATAGTACATGTTTCAAACCCACAGCAGTAGCAGCAGCATCTCTGCCCCAGCAGTTAGTAATCCAGGTGGGCCATCCCACCTACACACCGTGATTCACGTTTTTTAAAACATTTAGCTCATCTCGTCGCCATCGAGCCAAATTGCTCTGAGAGCAACTGATCATATTCAATCTGTGGATCACAAACAGCAAATACAGAGCGGTACCAAAGATCATGTAGGAGACAAGTGGTATGAAAGTCAATGATTAAGGAGAGGATGAGGAGAGGGTGCATGATGTTATAGTGTTGGCTTCTTTGAGACTGCAGTAGATTTACATAAATCTGCTTTAAAATTCTCTTAATGTGTGTACTCTGTTGTGTCTGTATGTGTTGATGTCCTGTTACTGCAGGTCTTTCTTTATTTCCAGGGGATTCAAAATGACACTTTACAGTAGGAACAGTATCACAAAATACAAGGTGATGGTGCAACTGTTCAACAAAACCACTATTACACCAACTTTTGTTGAACCACAAAGAAGAAACTCATCTGTGCTGAGTCATGCCGAAATAACTCACCGCAGTCATTTTCTAAGAGAGCACAAGACCAGGTTTGAGAGAGTGGAAATTTACCAGCAGCTACATTAGATATCGTTCATCAAACACCATCGTCATCGTTCAGTTAAAGTCTGCGTAAACGAAGAATAAATATGTGTCGCCTGACCAAAGAAGAAAGTGTTATAAACCACCCAGCCAATGACTGACTAAAAATAGCGACGAGTTTATGAATTCAGGCATCAAACTCGGGTAGAAATGAGCAGTATGAGCAGTTTTCCAACATATGTGTGAAGTGTGAATCAATATTCACAGTACTTTATGTTTTATGCACAGTGACAATAAAAGGGATTTGTCTTAGTGGGACTACAACTCAAAAAAACAACATAAACTATGTTACGTTCACTCTACCCTGCACTAACCCTGCCACCAGGAGTCACCCAGTGAAAAAAACGTTTGCATATTGTTCACAGTGTTTTAATGATGCCCGGTTAGCCGCCAGAGTGGCTGGTGGCGGCCACCAATACAGCAGCCACAGGCAGAAAGAACCATTTCCCCTCCGTGCTGCAGCGAGGCAGCTATTGACAGAGTTAAGTATAGATGATGGTTCTCTCTGGGACTGACACAGATTCACAATGAGTTAGCACCTATTCATGTGGTACAACTATGAATAAATGTCAATAGCCAACAGGACATTGTTTTAATGAGCTGACATTTTGTATATAGTAACACCACGATCTTTGGGATAATGAAGAGCCGTTAGCTCTATCTGACAAACATGAGGTAAGCTAGAAAAACAGGAGGTTGCTCAACTGTGAGCTTATTACTTAAATGACTAAATATGTCTTTTATGTGTGCCTGTTCAAAATGACTCATATGACTGTGCCAAAAAAGACACCTCGTGTTACGGTATGGTTAAAAAGGGACAGTTCAGTTTTGTGACTAATGAGGACGACAATATTTACAGCCACAAAACAGGCTGCAATTGTGCACTCGTGTGTTAATGTGAGTCTAGTAATAGTGCTTGTTTTCAACACAACGTGTGTGACGCTGTGTGAGAAGTGACTGCTTGAAAACAACACAAGGTTAACGTATATTATGTTGGCATCAGCTATATCAGTACTGGAGAACTTTTCTTTATTGACAGAAGGCGGCTTTTCTATGTTGTACAGTTCGTTGATTCGATATGAAGTTGTGTCTTGATTGACAGGTAGTTCATCCAATCACCTGGCCTGTAGTTTTTTTCCAAACCATCTGGTGCAGCCAGGTTATGTTTTTGCCACTGCCAGGCTGAGATCGTTATTATAACTGTCTGACAATATTATGGCCAGAGAAATACTTTATGCAGAAAATGGGAGTTGTTTCTACCACTCCCTCGATCAGGCAGTTTGTTGTTGTTGGTGTCAATGTGTGACTTTCGGTGTTTAGTTTGAACGCACACAATAAGAGGATCAAACTGCAAAACTGTGTGTTTAATGCTAATGATCTAATTATAGAATGGAAACATGGATAGTAAACATAATACCTGCCAAACATCATCAAATTAACTTTGAGTACTGTTAGCTGAAAGCCAAGTACTTGAAGTACAGCCAAAGAGCTGTGGCTGTAATCTAAGAATGGATGTCGCCTCTTAGTCTTGTTTTCAAGTTCAATATGTGAATTTTTTTTTCCCACATGAGCACGAAGAATCTAAATTTAGTTACTAATACCTAATATCTACTCTTTATTTTTAATTTGTGTGTGTGTTTGTAGGCCGTGATCTCAAACACGCTCGACCCACATTGGCCGCCTGATCCGTCCTGACATCTCTCCAAGGTGTCACCGTCGCAACGGGTGTACTATTGCTGCAAATGTCAGCAGCAAGGACAACCAAGACCTGAAGGAGATAGTCTGTCAATCTGTAACTGAAAGTGACTTCAAGTACACACACACACACACACACACAAACAAACTGTCAGTGATCAGTCTTCTGATGTGTGAAAGTAGATCAGAGCAAAAGGAGCTGGTCCTCACTGACAAAAAGTAAAATTAGACTTTGTCTCACGCACACACACACACACACACACACACACACACACACACACACACACACACACACACACACACACACACACACACACACACACACACACACACACACACACACACACACACACACACACACACACACACACACACACACACACACACACACACACACACACACACACACACACACAGATGCATCAGGTAGCCACGACTGATGGCAGAAACAAAGAACTCCTTACTCTGTCGCTCACTTTTTTCAAGTATTCAGAACAAGGCCTGCACGCATATGCACGGTCTCTCACTTTAGACACACTCTCAAACATGTTCACACTACACGACAGCTCTTTAACACCCTCCACATTAAACCGAGAAAAAGAAGCAGTTAAGGGAGGAAACACACTGGGTGTTACTGCAGAATGACTGTCAGAAAAACTCCACTTCTTGAATTCCTTTTATCAGATTGCAGCACATCTTTCATCGCATTAACTCTTAGATAGAATCAACTACTGCTTTAATGTGGAGCTTCAGTGAATCAGTAGAACGAAATTAAAAATGAATTTCAATAAACCACTTCCAATTATCAGGAATACACAACATATGATTCATATAATGCTGCCGTGTGCCATGACGCACAGAGCTGTTCAGGATGCAAGTTTGTTGTGTCTGAAAAGCACCAGGGGAATGTAGGAAAAATCAATACACTATAATGTTGCAATATTTATGCCCCCCCTCATCAATAAGCGGACTGAGGATCACTATCAGAGTTTGTTACACGCAGTACAGTGGCGTGGCTTGAAAGATGGCACAGTGGCGTTACATAACATGAACTCTTGAAAAGGCTGAAAATAATGTCCTCGACGGACGAGGCCAGTGCTTCACTGACAATCAAGAGACGGATGCAAAGAACTCACAGAAATGCATCGACAACAGTTTGAAAGCTTTCTCTCTACTTCTGTGAGGATCTGCATGACGCAGGTTTCTCAAAGTCAATAGGGAACCAGGTATTTTTAGCCATGCTAGCGGCATGACGGCCGCTCGATCCAACACTTTGGTCCACACTGAAATATCTCAGCAACTATTTTATAGATTAGCATGAAGTTTTGAACACTTTCATGGTCCCCGGATGATGAACCCAACTGTGGTGATCCCTGATATTTTCTGTAGTAAACAGTCCCCAGTTTCACACGACATGTTCTATGACACGTTCACCTTATCGACAAGCCAGGAAGCTTGACTCTATGACTACTACAGTATAAATACTGCAATAAGCTTTTGCGGTGTGTGGCAATCCACTTCTTCATTTTTGAACATTATGTTTATAAATTAATTTACAACGTTAAAATAGATGTAGCTGTGGCTGACCGGTATTATAGATATGTTAGCGGATGTAATAGATTTCGGATTTACCACAACGTAACTGTTGATGTTTCTGAATTGGACACATTGAACTGAAATCTCGAAAAGACTAATCCAATTTTTAACAAAATTTCAGTTTTCTTTCAGCAGGCTTCCAGTAGAATGGATTTGTTTCACACAAAAGCAAGATATTTATTTAAAATGTTTTAAAATACAGTTTAAACTTTCTCCCTGGCATTTCTGGGGGCAGCAGGACCGAGACCCCCACAGATACATGTCTTTATCCTCTGATCAATGCTCTCTGTTACCTCAATAAACACCTCTGTCGCTTTTTAATCCTTTCCTTTTTTCCTGGTGCTTTTTAATGTTCTCCCTTCACACCTACACAGTCAGCCCTCCCTCCTCTTCCATCCCCCTCTCCACTCCCCCATCCATCCATCCATCCATCCCATTTGGTGGTACTCTCAGTGGAACACTTGGGCTATTTATAAAAGCATCAAAGCCCACAGCTTCCAACACACAGAAGTGTGGGGAGGGGGGTAAAGAAAGAGGAGGAGGAGGAGAGAGAAGTGGGGATTGGAGGGTGGAGGAAGGAGGAGAGACGGGGGACTAAGATGAACAAGGAGGGAGAAGTATTGGGAAAGACAGAGCAATGAAGGGTAAGAAGAGGGTAGGGAAAGAAAGCTGGTGGGATAAGAAAGGTGAGAAGGAAGAGAGAGAAAAACCAGAAAGACTTTGGAAGCACGGAGGAGGTGGGAAAACAAAAGACTGGATGACAAAGTCAGAAATGTTTTATCCATTTCCTTTTGCTTCAGGATCTCACTGATACACCTTAACATCAGCTCTGTGTGAGTGTGCGTTTGTGTGTGTCTGTGCGAGCATGCGCACGTGCATGTATCCGTGTGTGTTTGTGTGTGTGTGTGTAGGAGGCAGGTTTTGGATCCGGAGACCTTCCGCCCACGCAGGTTGGAGTTGCAGAAGCACCTGAGCAGCGTTCGGCACCGCCAACAGACACAGATGTTTGCAAATGTTCACTAACTCATTTGAACCCGAACAGGCTCATGAAAAGGCAGAAAAGATACTGTGTGAATCCAGAGGAACTGTGGGCAAGGTGCCCAACAGCGGCTGCTGGAAGCAAGAGATACCCGATTAAACCCGAAACACAAAAGACGCTATCAGTCAGAGGGCTTGAGCTCGAATAGAGCCGCAGCAAACACCACCTTCATGGGCTTGTTTTAGGTTCAATCTCCACCCTGTGCCTGCACCCTTTCATCTCTCTCTTTTCCATCTCTTCTTCCATGTCCATTATCTCACCCACCACCTCTCTGCTCGAGTGTCATTCCATCATACCTTTCTCATTCATTTTCAACCACCTGCCTTGTTTAATTTATTCCACTTTTCTTTTTTAGAATATATTGTCCTCGGCCTGCGGGAACAAACCGCTTGAGTTTTGCTCTGTCCTTTTTTTCGATCAAGAACACAATCAAATTCTTTTGTGCCACGTTTTGTCTTGACGGCATCATCAGCACCAGCACGGCGTGTTATACAGCTCGTATACACTCTAAAAGGATTATATTTGGAATGCTGAACAGAATGGTGGCTTGAATACATCACAGAGAACTTACAGAGGATGCTGGCTTTCTATTTCTGCTGTAATGTATCCTTCCTCAATCTTTCTCTTCATCAATTCCTCTTTTATCATTTAAATTCCTGTATTTTTCACCTGCATGTTCTCTAGTATGTATCATTACATCATGCTACGTTACCAAACCAAGGAGAAAACAGCATTTTGTTTTATAATGGCTCTCGAAGGACGTGTTTTTCTCTGCACTTGACTTTTATTGGAACTTTCCAGGAAACCACATGTAATCCTCTCGTCCTTCCTACGCCCTTCCCACTCACTTTCACCCCCATCCTTCTGTCTTCCTCTTCCCTCCATGAATTCAACCCCCACTTTTACATCACCTCTCTCTCTCCTCCCCTTTTCATCTCTCATCATCCTTCTTTTCCATCTTTTCATGCATGCCTTCTGCATCTTCCTCTCTCCATTCCCGCATTTTCTCACACTTCCTGTTACTCAGCACCACCCTCTCCATCCCTCTCAAGCTTCTCTAAAAGGGATAATTTGTCCATTAGGTCTGTGTGGAGACAGCGGAGGACACTCGACAGCCTGTTACACGCTGAAACCCAACTCATTATTAACACACTTGTTTAGGGCCGTGTGTGCACACACAAACAAAAGCAATCATGTGGAAGCAGAGCAAACAGAGCTCCGCACAAACAGCCATTATGGAAATAAGAGCTCATTAAATTGTACACAAAACATGCTCACACACACACACACACACACAAATATTCAACACAAATTAGTATGAAATGTTCTCAAAAATCACACACACTTACACCATGTTACATAATGCAAGCTGCTGTCACCCTTCGAGTCCTACACTCTTTCGTTGTGTATGGAAAACTAAACAGCAGAATCCCACTGAGGCGTTCCAGTTTACTGTTTACAGCTACAACAACACCAAGGCCGCTCAGACCAGCAACGCTCTATAGACTTCATGTGCAGCATTCTTTCCCCACCAATGAAAAAGCAAAGAGAAAAACAGAGGCGTGGCCTGTCACCTCCTCTCAGCTTCAGATGTGGCTGTTTTGAGTTTAGCTTCATGAAGAACCGTGATGTATTTTTGAACTGCATGTTCTCGTAACAGCAGATAAAATATTGATTCAATCAAAAAAAGGCAATGCAACCTTCACGTCAGGTCAAACAGGAACTAGAGGTTCACAGATGATCATCAACATCAGATTATTTTGGAAACACTGGCAACATAACTATCTACACCACATCCTTCTCAGGCATACACAAGCCACGGCTGCTGCTTTCTGAAACCTGTTAAAAGCTGCAGACGGTGGGGCTGAGTTCACCATCGAGCCCCTCTAACCTCTTTCTGCTCCGTGCTGAATCTACAGCAGAGAGTGTACCTATACTTTTTAAATTAACACTGTCACCTTCCTGTGTTACCAAAGAGCAACTTAAAAATATATCTAAGGGAGTCGGCAGAGGCAAATTTAACTTCCCTTTTTTTTTTTTTTTTTGCAGCCGTGACAATTCAGAATGAAAGCCAAGAGGAACGAATGTCAAATGCTACTAATGAACAAAGCTTTGTTGAACATATTCGCTTTGCATGAGAGGAAACAACAGCAATCAACAGACGTATTTAAATGAACAATATGCATGTTAGGATGTGAAATTGTGGCATTTTTTTCAGGTCATTATTGGGAACAGCAGCATAATGAACTCAACCACTTTATATTAAAATAAGTCGGCTAACTGTGAAGGCGAAACAAATGACAGATGGGGAAACAATCTTCCTCTTCTGGATCACCAAAACCAAAAGGAGGTTATTGCAGTTATCAGGTAAGAAGAAGCAAACAATCCATGAACATCAGTAATGGCACTAACACAATCAATACACTCCTATTGTATTATACACAGCCGGTCAGGTCTAATTAATAATATGACCTTTCATTGAAAGACGCGTAAACATGCAGGCCATAAACACTCTATATCTCTACTCAGATACACATTCATCTAACCATACACTACAACACATCACACCGCATACACACAAAACACCCACATTCTGTGAGAAATACAGTATTTGACTGTCAAACTACGTAAACCCAAGAGGCGAACACTTTGTGTGTGACCTTGCAGGGGAATTCCCTTTCTCCCTGAGCTCTAGGGAAGTGATACTCTGCCCCAGACGGACAAATGGGTCGGAGAATAACTCAGGACACACACACACCTGATGAAAGAAGGTAAGTGCAAACTGTTGCTAAGTGCTAAGTCACTCACTCCCACACATGAACGCTCAAACACACACAAATGTGTGTTATTTTTGGCACCAACTGGAGGGAGATCTGCAGTTTTTTTAAGATGAGAAATCATCTCCCCTTCCCTCTATCCATCCACTTAACTATCTTCTGGTCTCTTCCTTCGTATGTTTATGGAGTCACCGCCAACCACACCACTTCCTCTCCACACAGAGGGTCAGAGGGTCCCTGCAGTGCAGTGGATGCTTCCCATAAAGGACACCACTGACCCATTACATATACACATGGGCTAATTAGCAGAGAGCCCACTGCTGTGTCGAACAGCGCCTCGTCCATCCTACATCATATAGACGGCTGCGTCTGACTATTTCACTGTTGCTAGGAGACGTGAAAATCCTTGAACACATCCATTCGGCTGTTAATACAAGTGGAAAAAAAAACATAGACTTCAAGTAAACTGATTTTAAAAAACATATTTTTGACAGCTGGAGGAGTTTTTCTGATGGTTCTCATCTGTACAGTATGGAGACGGTGGGTCAGCGAGGGAGAAGAGAGCAAAGAAAAGCAAAGCGGATGAAGTTTTCTTCATCAGCAGATAGCAGAGAGTGCCTACAAGTTTCATTCTGTTCGGTGTAGATGAAACGAGCAACGAGCCACAACATCTGATGTTGTTTATCGTCGCAGGAAGCGAGCACTGCATTGCTGATCAAAAAATGATCTAACTTTAACCTCCACCTTAAATCCTCCATTAGGCCTGCAAACAGAAGAAGCTTCTAAAAATTAATGCTCTTCGTATTGTGCATGCTGGTAATAGCATCACCTGTGCTTCTCCTATGAAAAGCCAAAAACATGCATTATATATTTGACATTGTTAAGAACAAATATAGTTTTTAATTATACGGTTGAGAGTGTTTCATGCTGAGTCACTTCCTTCCACATCCACGATCATCTTCCTACCATCCTTTCCTAAATCTACACCTACAGCAAACCTGCCTCCACTTTCTGATCTCTAATTGCTATGTTTAATCAGTCTTACTGTCCAACACATGTCATGTATACTTGGATATGACGGAAACCAGTTCTTTCTTTTCATCAGTAGTTATTTTTCACCCAGACTGGAGTGAGAGCGTCATGATACTGTTCTTTGCACCCATCAAATCCCAGGACTATTTTAAACCGTTTGAGCTTTGAGTGAATTGCACACCGGGGATGTTGACTGGCCTGTCAGGCTGGTGACATTTTGAGTTTAGAGTTGAGCTTATAAAAGGTGTTCACTAAAAACCACTTGAAAATAATATCTGACTGAATAAATAATGAATTTGCCTCGTTTTTTTTCTGTTTTTAAAATGCAGTCATTGTGGAAACGAGTGACGTTTAGGACGTGCTGTTATCGCAATCAGAAACATAAGAGCTCAGAAGCCTGTTTCACCTGAGCGCTCGCAGGGAGAAGAAAGGACATCAAGATAAAATGATTTACTAGAGACGATAAAGGGAAGAAAGTGAAAGGGAAAGAAACAGAGGCAGGAGCAGCGAGGTGGAGGACAAGAAGAAGAAGAAGCAGCAGATAGTGAAGGGAAGTGACAAAGGTGTGACAGAGAACGCTGAGAGAACGCTGAGGCAACAAACTCAACCTCGGATCATTTAGAAGTGGAGCACCACCTGACAGTGTGCATGAACGTGTGTGTTTATGTCTCTGTGCGTGTGAACGCTTAATCCACCTACCTTGACATTGGAATCCCTGCTTGCCAAAACCCCTGTGGAGATAACAGACAGAGGAAAGGTTAAACATTGTACATGTATGGACATGTATGTATGTGTGTGTGTTTGTGTGCATAAACACTACTCTCACACAAACATGGAAATAACCTGAAAAAGGAGTTCTGAAACTCTTTTGTCACTTTGAGGCATTTGCGTGAAAGCAAATATCATTTGTGTGTCGCACGACAGCTTTCAATCCAGAAGAGCACAAATTAAAACACACACACACACACACACACACACACACACTGAATTATGCAGGCAGCCAGGACATTCGATTATGGTGTGAACAGTACATGCACTGAGGTCAACTGAGGTCCACAAACACACTCATACGTGCTACCAAACATACTAACATACTGTTCTGTTAGGCTCGGCTACAGTGGCTCTGGGGGTTAAATAATCAACCACACCCAGCCAGCGGTATGGAGAATGCTGGGAGGGATCCCTGCACACACACACACGCACACACACATGTGATGTGCAAACACACATTTAGGTTCGCTCATTTTCATATTGTGGCCACAAATAGATCTCTAAATCTCTAAGGGTGTGAAATCACTCGGTGTTCTCATTGTTCTTTTTCGTTATGCTTATTGACCCAGATAGATAGATAGATAGATAGATAGATAGATAGATAGATAGATAGATAGATAGATAGATAGATAGATAGATAGATAGATAGATAGATAGATAGATAGATAGATAGATAATCTAAACAGGTCAAGCAATTACACAAGGTGCAAAGTGTCCCTCTATTTAAGGGTATTTACAACCAGTGAGACCATCCCATTTGATTCCCCATCACACACACACACACACACACACACACACACACACACACACACACACACACACACACACACACACAATCTTCTAGGTCAAATCATTTAGCCATTCACAAATTAAAAAGCCCATCACAGGACTTAAATAATGGACGTTTTGGGAATAGTGCACAGCGGCAGATAATAATAAACGGGACAAATTAGGCCAACACAGAGCCGGAAACTCATTTAATAACCTGAGCGCTGTCACTGTCTAGTAAACCCTGGTGGGCTGCAGGGTGACATGTCTGTACAGGTGACTGAGAGGAGAAAATGAAGAGAGAAGGAGCAACAGGAGGAGTGAGTGTTTCTGAACCCATGCAGTGACACACTTGGTGTTACAGCTCAGGTTATTTTTTCACGGCTGAGAGAACATGTTTCATTTCGTCTCAGCCTTTCTCAGTTCCTCTGCCTACTTAATACCATCAAACAATGGTCTGCAGCTTTTTTTTTCTCCTCTTTCTTTTTTTACTGGTGCAGCCCACATATCTCTTCTCCGTCTTCCCTCCTGCCCTACCTCACATATATAGCATCAACAAGTACAGAAATAAGGCTGAGATCGATGTTTATTCTGAGGAAACTGTGCAACCCTCCCACTTTATTTATTCCTGCTGTAAGTTAATGATGTAATACTGCCAAACACTGGAGTCTACAGCCATTTTGTCCACCTCTTTCTACTTTTCTCATTTAAATTGTCATTAAAAATCATGAAGCAAACTTGTCTCCTGCTTTATATTGCATCTCCTGGTGCACACACCAAACTAAAAAGTATATTCTCTCTAATATGATGTTTACTCTTTCTTATTCCATAACACCAATAAACTATGCAAAAATAGATGTTTGAATCTGCTCTCCTGCATCCATGCCTGTGTCAGCTGCTCACCAGATGAAGTCGGTGCAGTGGCTGCAGAAGGTGGGCTGCTTGAAGAAGCGCGCGATGAATTTGTGGTCCTTCACCTCGTGCACGTTCTTCTGGCGCAGGGCTCCCTGACGGGCGAAGCCCCGCATGGGCTCACGGGGTCCGTCCTCCCCGTCGCTGTTGGCCGCCGCCGAGTCTGCCATTCTCTCTCTCTCCGACTGATCTGTGTCTTTTTTTATGATGTTCTTGTTGTTTTTAACTGACGCAACGCAAGTTTTCCTGCGCCTAAGAAAGAAAGAAAGAAAGAAAAAGCTTGCAGGTGCAAAAAAAAAAAGTCGTTTGTGGCGCGTTGTTCCGCGTAAAGGATGAGCTGCTCGGTAGTTTGTTTGGGTTTGTTTGTTATCTTGTCCTTCAGCTGAGCCGCGCTGCTCTCCCTCCGCTTCCTCTTTTTCTTGTGAGCGCACAGAGAACCGGTGACTACCACAGAGAGAGAGAGAGAGAGAGAGAGAGAGAGAGAGAGAGAGAGAGAGAGAGAGAGAGAGAGAGAGAGAGAGAGAGAGAGAGAGAGAGGCTTCCTTACTTCTCCTTCACATGTAAGGTAAATGTTATTTGAAGTGTAAAAGCTGATGTGTCTCTCTATCTACTTCCTTTTTTTTATCTAAAAGTGTAATTTAATTTGTTTAAATGTGAATACAAATACAACTTTTTATAATACCAAGCGATCACAAAGATGCTTTTGCCTATTAAATATGTAAAACAGGATCTGTCTTATGAAATATTAATATTTTTTTTACCAAATCAATTCTATTCTGTGGCCAATGCTAACATTTTAAAGTGTTGGAAATGATTTTGATAAAAGCCCGGTGATCTTTTTTAATGGTTTTATTCTGCAAAGATGAAGTGAGAAATTGTTAATGGATTAAACAACCCGACTAATCTTTTTTTTGTGGATAATCCTGAAAAATTAAAAAACTGATTTGTGTCGGTTTGAAATGGTTTCTATTTGCCGTTGTTGTTCCTGTCGTCCACACAAGCTGCAGAGAAAACCCTCCCTATGTCAGTGTAAGTGATGGTTCTCCGTGTGTGTGCTTCCCAAAGTTCATCCATCATCTGTAATCACTTATCCTCATCAGGGCCACCATGTGCTGGAGTCTACACCCTGGACAAGTCGCCAGGTCATCACTGGGCACATAGAGACCTAGGGCCAGTTTAGAGTGCACGTCTTTGGACTGTGGGAGAAGCAAACTCCACGCGGAAAGGCCTCAGTCGAGATTCAAACCAGAAACCTTCTTTCCATAAGGCCACTGTACTAAACAGACAAAGCCAGTGTGAGCTAATGTGGTTATCATCCAAAGTTGCAATGTTTTTTTAGTATGAAATTCCACTTCCATAGTCAATGCTTTCAGTGAGGCACAGTGACACAAAGAGGCAATTTCATACTGGAGTGTAGGAGTGTATATTTGGAAGATAAAGCCTTGCTTTAGCTGAACTTCCAATCACTTTAGGGATGGGTCTCTTTGCAGCCAGTTTGGGTAGGAGGGACAAATACAGTAACCAGCTTAGTTTTCACTCCTCATCCAAAAGGCTCCAGTTCTGACTGACTGGTGTGGAGTTCCTTGTATTTATCTCTATGTGCCTTCAGATGCATGTGATTCACGGACACACCCCTCCATCCAGTGCGACGTTGTGGTCGCCTGAGTGAAGGGGATGGTGGTCGTTCCCTCACGTTCCTTGTGGGTCGCTGACACATCCTGCCCTCGTGTGAAGGTGTGGACCTTAACATCCAACTGGATGGAGGGGTGTATCCATGGGTCACATACCTCACATGCCTGAGACCTGGATGGCATTCAAGTGGTGAAAGTCCTCGTCACGGACATCCAAACACAGCTGCATACCACCTGCAGACTTTGTCAAAGACTTCACTCCGAAAACTCGTTAGACGCGTTTGACACGTTCATTATATGCCCGCCTTTACATGTAAAATGATGATACTCGGTGCGAGTTCTGCAAAGGCGGTACATGGAACAGAAGAATAAACATCAATTCTTAAATTAGCAATTCAAACAGCCAGAGCAAACGCAGAGAATGACTTCAAATATTTGAAATTGGGATGTTCTCGTTTGAGGAAAGGAAAAAAACACAGACTTTCGTCGCCTAAAGTTGGAGTGCTGGCGCCGAAAGCGCGCACAGTCGCTGAGTTCTGACTCATCTTAAGACTTTAGCTTTCAGAAGGATTTCTGAGGATCATCGTCAGCGACTGTTGGATGAATTTCATGTCAACAAGTTTTCCAAGATGCATTTAAGGTATTAAATTTCTATGACTTTGAGTGAGTCATTTGCTCTGTGATTATGACGCTTCACAGAAAAGAGCCAAGAAACATATTTAACCACCTGCGTCGCTCAGTATAGTAAATGCAGAGGGATGAATATGTGAGGCGTGATGGCAGCGACGCAGGGAAAGAGGTGAGTGATTGTTACTTTGAAGTGTGAAGCACGACACCATCGTTGCTGTATATCTTTCATATACATACAGCAAAGTATTGATCTCCCACCTGTTTTAAAGCCACAGAATTTAATTTGAGGACAGTGACAACCATCGTCCCAGCTGATCCATGCTACACACACACACACACACACAGTCAGCTGGCAGTGAATGACCTAGATGAGATTGATTTAGCTGCAGGACAGATAACTGTGTGCAGTTCACCCCGGTCTCATCGATACAAGGCTGACTTAGATCTCAGGTTCTGTTCACTATCACTCCGCTCATTCAGTCATACAACCTCGAACATTATTCGCACACACACACACGCATTGTTACATAAGCATCAGCCTTGACAGCTGGCAAACTGTCAGATAATAAGAATGCCTTAATTTGCAACGGTGACAGGCACCGAGAGACACCGACGGTGACGTGAGCACACCCTGCGAGTACCTGAACAGGCCTGTGTGTGTATGTTTAGACTCGGAGAGGGTGAGCAATCATTTCTCACGTCGTAAGCTACTAATCTTTTGGAATCGCATCAATACACGGGGCCTGATGTAACAATTCCCCTGGGTTAAGGAACTAGGGCGAGTGTCTATGCCAACCAGCTTGTGTCCGATAAGATGCGGATGACAGCAGGTGTTATTTTCTCTCCCCCAGCGTTTTTTTTCCCAAATCTATTTGAGTTGCACTTCATATTTCCACAGAAGCAAAGAACAACCATGCTTGTTTTTTTTAATGATCTCGAGATCACAAGTTAATTATGTGATTTTGAGATTTCTACATCAAGCAAGAATGGGAAAGAATTAATTTCAATCAATCACAAACCGCATATTAAATATCTTGTTTTGAACTGTATTTAGATGAATACAGGTTGAAAGGTTGTGTCAGTATTTGTAATGAGATTTAATAGCCTTTTTTCACAGCAGCCATTTTGACATGAAACAGTAGGGAGTTACCACTGATACTAATTAAGGTATCGCTCCATTTAGTGCAGCAGAGCTTTCCCAGTGAGCCGACATGACACAGCAGCACCCTGACTCTGTCTGACCTGACAGGAACCGAACCTTAATTAGTAACTTTCCACTACCTGCTACCAGTGAATTTGTGTTCTTGTCACTAAAAATCACATCCAGCTCGATCGGCTCTGTGCTGATTGACGTGGTTGGTCTCAGGCCTCGGTCGAAAATAGAACAGCTGCGTGTTCTCCACAAAAGCAGATGCTCTCGGGGTATTTCTGAAACGCACCTTCTGGTTTGATCGTAATTATTGTCTAAAATGGAAACAAAAAAGCTCCGTCCTGAAATGTGCTGCAGACGTTCCTGGTGTGATTGAGCCGGAACATGCTCACAATGACATTACCAACCTGCTAACGAGTGTTTAACATGTTCAACAACTTAGTTTAGTGTGTTAGCATGTTAACATTTGCTAATTAGCACTAATCAGTACAATTAAGACTAATGAGAATCCTTAAATAATTTCAGAGAGAGCCGCACAGTAATTAGACCAGATAGATAGATAGATAGATAGATAGATAGATAGATAGATAGATAGATAGATAGATAGATAGATAGATAGATAGATAGATAGATAGATAGATAGATAGATAGATAGATAGATAGATAGATAGATAGATAGATAGATAGCCGCAGCATTAGACATAAGAATAAAAATATAAGAGCAAACGATACATAATAAAATATCAAAATAGCAATAGTAAATAAAATATATTGTACAAAAGTATATACAGCAGCTTGCCAGTGTTGATTTAGTGCAAATGAAAGAAATGGGATTTGTTGACTACAGTTGGGGAAATGTAGGAAACAGCTGACTGAAACATGAGCAGATGTTGTTGGGGGAGTGATCTACAAGCAGTTTCTCTTCACTTTCAACTTCATTGCTCCTTTATTTATCCGATTCATCCATATTTTTTATCAAAAAGACATGTCTTTTCTGCGTCTTCGCCTCCTGATTTCTATCTCTGTCTCTTCACTTCCATCTCGCGCCTCTCTTCGCTGTCTCTAAGCGTCTTCCTTCCTCTCCTGGTCGTTTTTTTCTTCTCCTCATCTTTTTTTCCACAAAGGGAGGGAGTTGTTACATAAACCTGTTGTTTCCTTCGTCATCCTCTGACTACGGCACAGAACAACAGGACACACTCTGACGTGCAAATGCAGCTACAGAAATGCATGCACGGACACTCACACTGACTATGCTGCTTTAAGCTTTGCTGTATGGAGTTTTAATCTCTTGTCTCGACTCATGGCCAACCATTAACCAAACTTAACCTCACACACACACAACACATTTTGTCTACTATCACCCAGTCTGTGGAGTGACACTGTATGTCCTGCTGTTTGGATACCCCCTCCCCCTCATGCACACACACACATAAACACAGGTATGTGTAGCCTAAGGTAAGTATGTGGCAAACCCAACACTTGCAGGCAAATTACCGACCTCACTTATGTAACTTTGGTCTGTAGTGAGTTCCTCTCTCTGTCTCTGTCTCTGTCTCCTTCTCGGGGCCCCTCACCCTCTTTCATTTGTTAAATACAGCTCAATCATCATTGATCTGAAACCACAGCGAGCTCCTTCTTCTGCTTTGACACGACATTTGCATATCTGCACTTCTCTCTTTCTCTCTTTGGCTGTGTACACTAGTGTGTGTCCGTGTGTAGTTGTGCAAATGTGTTTATCGTGCATAACTGAACTCCACTGCCGGCGTGTGTGTTGTGTTGCTGTTTGACACCTCCAGCAGCACAGTTAGCATAAGGGGTGAACAGTGTGTGTTGTGTGTTTCTGCAGGACAACAGGAAGTGTATCATTCAGACTCTTTATCTTTGCTCGGCTGATTTGAATTTTTATCTGACCTCAGAATACTTGATAAGACCGCACGCTGTCCAGAAAGGTCGCAGAAAAGGCAGAATCCATGTGAATTCTGTCAGTACAGTGTTTCATGGTAATGTTTCGTGCCTACAAGAATGTCAGCTGTGGTTCCTTACAACACCCCAGTTTAGATTAATTGGCAACGGGTGACGGCTTCATAACTAACAAGGTCAAACAAGCTGCCAGAAATCTTGTTTACGACCTCTGAGCAGCACAAACAGGTCAGCGCTGGATCTGCACACACAGCCGAAATGTCACTGTTTCTTGTCACAACATTGCGTACTGTACACACCAAAGACATGAGCTCCAGGCTCAACGGTAAACACAGGTCTTAGCCACTTCAGCATGCAGAGTTTTTTGATATTTTTAAAGCTTTACTTTCTATAAAGTTCATTGTTTAGTTAAACTAAATGTTGTCTGGAGCAAAACTGGATTTTTAAAAAATGACAAACATCATATCTGACATAGTAATCTGACTGAAGCACATTCGGCTAGTTTAAGTCATGAGTCATCAGAAGAGACCTTTGCTTACATAACAGCTTCTTTATGACGGTAGAATCTGTTTCAGGTATCGACTGATGAATCTCAGGTGGATCATTTCTTTTCCAAACTGGACGTGCTGTACTGTGCAGTGTTTTGGAATTACATCTTCGAATGTTGCTGTGTAGACAAACAAAGGTGAGGTGTGGTTCATTGAATCGCCTTATGTCAGATTTAAACATTTAAGGAAGCCCCATATAAAAAGATGTTATACATTATACTGTCTTCATGCCAGTGAGTTAGAAAATGTTAAAGTATTATAGTATTATTGGGGTGGCAGGAGCTCAGTCTGTAGGGACCTGGATTGGGAACTAGGATGTGGCTGGTTCATGTCTATTCTGTTTTATAATAACGTGCAATGTTTGGTGAACTCACAGCTGCTTTAAGACTTTTGGTGATCGAGGTTTGAGGCCGTAGCACCAAAACTTTGGAATGCTGATTCTGTAGAGCACCTAAAGACGTACGTGTTCAGACAAGCTTTTAGGGAAACCTGCATGCTCGAGATCTGCATCTGTGTATTATGTAATAATTTGACCTGTTCCCTCCTTGTATACTGTACTTTCTTTCTTATCCACAGAAATAATTAAATATAAAGGCATGTTGCACACATTTGTATTCTTTCTGTAAGGAACAAAAAGGAAATGAAGATTTGACATCAACTCTAGATGCAAAATGAAACAATGAAATATAATCAGCAATAATTAAACGGCCATTTGCTTGTGAAGGTGCACCTTAATGTCTCACCTGTGATTTGATGCAGGGAATCTCACATTTATTAGTGTATTTACACATTTTCCCATTTTCTCCGACATCGGAACAGCCAGTTCCCCTCACGCTGCAGTGTTTGTTGCTGCTGACTCCCACTGTTGGCCTGGGGAGGGTGTAAACAACATTTCTTTTCTGATGTGCGTAGACTTGTGCCAGCTGCTTCACCTGTTGGAGAGGAGCTTCAGCGGAAGAAAATACCATGCGCAGAGGTTCAGCCTCAACCTCTTGACATCCAAGTTGCCCTCAGCACCAACCATCCTCTTGGACTCTCCAGCACAGTGAAAGAGAACATAATCCCACACTGGACTCCCATGAACGATCACTTCTGGCTGCGTTCGATTATGATATGTGCTGACCTTTTTTTTTACACCAGGAGGAATATAAGGTCCTGTAGTGAGTCTGCTTATGTGTTGTGCTGAAATCTTAGAGGCCAGAACGGTTCACATGAGCACAGAGCTGCCTTTGGGTCTAAAATGTTTGACACTATGTAACGTTGTGCTCCGATTAAGAGATTTTGATATTGAGAAGTATCAAAACAAAGTCAAACACCACTTTGCTTTCCCTCTGATGTCAACAAAGTAAACTGCTGCCCACTGTAGCTGCTGTTAGCCAATGTAAGCTCAGTCTGTGAGCCAGGCTACGCTGGCCTGTGAGTTAAAGGGACCAAGGGATTGTTTAGACCACCGGGAAGAGGAGGTTTTCAGTGAATGCTGATTGGGAGCATAGCCAAGGAAAACTGGAGCAGGAGCGTTGACTTTGACGGAGGAAACTAAGAAGAAAAAAGGAGAGAGTAACTGACCAAGAAGACCGAGAAGAAGTAAATCTGGTACTGTTTTTTGTCGTTTGGTCGTTGTGGAGAGCTTGGTGAAATAAAAGGCTGGAAGACAGACGGCGAGCTGGGTTAGTTATCTGGCTGCTGTGTCACTTGCCTGATGTTCGGCTGTTGTCAACTCACTAATCAGCTAATAGCTGTCCATATTTACTGCGGTATTGCAAAAATACCAATTATGCTTTAATAGCTCCTACTAATTGATTGGCACGCCGGTGTGGAGAAGAGATTATATGTACACGATCACAATGTCATAGTTACACACTGTCTTAGGAGGTGAATATAGTAAAAAAACAAATCCTCTGCCCACCCAAGAATACACATGTACCCTAACTATGAATACCAACCGGAGGAAATCTTTAAACTTTGAACATCATAGGTGGGAAAAGGACTCATTACACTGTGTACAGTACTGCTATTTATACATGGAAGACTGGATGTTGTGTGTGTGAGAGAGAGAGAGGAAGGAAGAAGAACAAGAGAGAGAGAGAGATGTAGATGGAGGGAAATAAATGGAGAGAGAGGGAGAAAATAGTGAGAGACTTTCTATGATCTCCATCTCTCATCTAGCAAAACACACCCACGCAGCACCTTATTATGACCTCTCTCACTTCACCACTTTCTCTGTCTCTCTCTCTCTCTCTCCTGAAACACAGGGAGATTGATCCAAAATGACAAAATGGTGCACTCTAGTGGCGTCAAGTTGTAATGTTGAGCTAATGTACTGTAATGATACCGCCGTCTGTCCTCCCCTGACTCTTATAATTTATCATATTCTCCTTTCCCTATTTCACTGGATTCACACACTATCACATCCGTTCCCTTTCTCCACAGTTGTCTGCACCACATGTTAATCTGGCAGCTCCAAGACTCGACCTATGAAGTCATAGACAGACAGATAGTAAAAAGTCTTGTGACACATAGTTTTGAAATCTTATCTACCACTAGATGGAGACAGAGCTGTATATTTGTTGCATTCATGGTGCTCTACTATAAATGGACACTTGACAACTGTAGCATGAACAGTAGAAAGTTGATCCCTAGACTGGGTCACAGGATGTTTGTTACACTGATACCTTTTGATAAATATTTGTAGTTTACATCTTCATCATTCATACACAAGCAATCTGAACGTCAGTACGAACTCTACAGACCAAAGCAAAGCCCAACATTGACTCCAAAGCCAGAATGAAACATTATAAGAAATAGTATACAGTCCTTGTTTGTTTCTAACATCATAAAATAAAACCTACATTAGCCAAAAAGTTTTTTTTTATCTTGGCTGTGTCCCATGTTCATAACCCGAATGCAAACACAGACCAAGAGCTAGGAGAGAACAAAGCTCTCTCCAGGACAGAGTGGGATTGGAGGCTTGGCAGACAAGTGCAGCTGTTGTGAAAGCCAAAGTGAATGTACTGTAGGTGGCAGGTGGTTGTGGTGTGGCAAAATCTGAGGCAAAGGCACATTTTGTAACACAAGGCAGGGCAAAGGACAAGAGAACAGTCAGCTGGTTGGGGTGAAGTAGACCCTAGTGTTTGTATCACATGGGAAACTCAACAAACTGGTGGAGTCTGTATGAGTGGGCCGGTGTTAAATACTGCACAGTTCTGAGGAGAAGGGAGAGGGAAACCAGGACACACACACACACACACACACACACACACACACACACACACACACACACACACACACACACACACACAATACACATGCTACACAGATTGACAGACTTGAAACATAACACGGGAAACACAGGGAAATGGGAGCGGCAGCACTGAGCCATGGCATAACAGTCACCAACTTGATTTCTGCCACCAGTAAAACCAGTCAAATCGATTTCACAATAAAACTCCACCCAAACCAGTAATAAGACGGCTATTTAAAGTGCACATCCCACGTAAGCACTGCAGTTATTAGTTGTAATAATTTTTAATTACTTATAAAAAATTAACTCCTCCTCCACCCAGACACCACCCCCACTGGATATGTGTATTCTGAGGGAACAGCCAACTTTAAATATCTTTAGTTTGTGAAGTTCAAAATATTCCAGAGCTTGGATGTACTCAGACGTCCCCCTAGCTCTTGTGTTCTCTGAATACATATGACACACATACTATAAACATACAGCATAGCGTGTACACTGGAAGCACGCGAACACGTGTTTTACTGATTTCTGAGCATGAGGCTTCGCTGACGTGTGTGAAAATGGCCCAGTTCCACAAATGTACAGCTTTTGTACTCAGAACAACAGCACTACCATGTGACCGGAGAAGGACCCCAGGTAAGGAACCTGACACTGATTACTGTAACTGACAGCCTTTGTGCTGACAGCTCAGTCAACAGACTGTTCACGAAATGAAACCGTAAATAATAATCTAAACTTTAAAGCTTTAGAGATGAGCACCCTATAAACACATGTGATGTCCTCAAATGATCTATGACTTGTTTTGTGTCAGGTCATATTTTAAAATCCCCACGAAAAGCCCTCTGCGCTCTAACTAATTTATCTATTAATACACATTTCCCCTTTAATGAGAATTAGAAAAGCAGCTTCCTGTCAGACGGGAGTTTCATTGCAATCAGACATACGGTGTAAGAATGAAAGGAGTAGTTCAACTTTTTTGGAAATACACTTATTTGCTTTCTTGGCAAGTGTTGATCAACATTAAATAAACTGTACTAAAAAGTATTAAAGTAAAGTATTAAAAATACCTCCTGTTTATAGAGTTTTTGTACAGATTAAACGGACAAGATATAAAATATATATATATATATATATATATATATATATATTTGTACAGAGCCAGGCTAGCAGTTTCCCCCCGTTTCCAGTCTTTGTGCTAAGCTAAGCTAACTGGCTGCTGGCTCTGGCTATACACAGTATAAGCGTACACCAACGCTGCGTTATCATTTTAAAATGTTAGTAAAACAATTGCGGACATTCAAGCCCAGAGGTCTTCTCAAAAGGCCTTTCCTTCCTTGAACTACAGTGTCAGGCCACAGGGGACACTTGTCATAGTGAGATACTATATATAGAGTTACTGTAAACAATGCAAACAATACAATTATACCAGCGAATAAGGCCAATGTTACAATGAACCAACGCAGTATCAGGAAACAGTAACGTGGTCCTATTTGTTCTTCCACAATCTCAACATCATCAATCTCTGACGAACAGACACAGCCCAGTGGAAAATGTTACTGTATTATCATTTTCTTTTTGTAGCCCATCCCCATCGTCATATCTTTGTGTTGAGTAACAAAGCAGACTGGCCACCGGCCAATCCAGAGTTTAATCTCATAATCCTGCACACTATCAGCACGTAATGAGCTGTGACTTTCTGTCACCGTGCTGTCTTCACTTGTAAAGATCCAAATTTGATGTGAATGTCAGATTTAACTCCAAAACACAAGTGAAACTCACCTTAACAGATGTCACATTTTACCAATAAATCAAGGTTTCTATGTCTGTGGTGTGTGTCTGTGCTTACTGTAAATGGTTTAACACAGATCCTCTTCTTCTGAAATGATGTATTACTATAGAGAAGTGCCATTTCCCTCTTTCTGTGGATCCGCAGACTTAAACAAAGCGACACATACACGCCAACCAGACAGTATGATCAAACTAATATTTGACCATCATAAAGTCTCTTTGTTTAAATAACAGCAACAGCATATTCCCTTTTTTGTATAAAGCATCACGCTGACCTCACTTTCATTTCATCATTTCAATTCTTTGAAAGTGACAGGCGTTAAAAAAAAAGTCTGCATAATTCCAGGAGCATCAAACACATACTTATCTTTTTTTAACAGATGACATCAGCCACGCGTTAACATGGACAAAACCTTAAGTGGGTGTTAGGTTATAAAAATACATCCACACGACATTCAGTGATGATGCCTCAAACAAAAAATAAACTTCCATGAATGAAGTGTATACACGCAGGTGTGTGTATGTTCTTTTCATTAACGGGGTCACTGTTTAGATATAAATGCACTCACACGCAGACATGTGCATCTTCGCGTGATCTTCTGGGTTATCGTGTAAACAGGTCACGCGCATTTTCTCAGTACTTTTCCAAAAACTTTTCGCAGAGTCAGAGCAACAGAAGTTAACGTGGAATAAACGACCACATCTTTCAAAAAGTCACGGACATTCTGCCAAATCTGCATCTAAGAAGAAATAAAGAAAAAACTCCTAACTGGGTCAATGATCGGCTGTTTGTATCCGTTGATGATCTTTATGATAGACTCGATGTGGAAAGACAATGTGGTGTTTCATCATCATTTACAGTCCATCTCTGTCAGGATGGTGCCTCTTTTTCTTCCACCTTATTCTCAGAAGACAGAGCTGACTGGCACTGGTGTATTTCTATAACTGTAGCTACCCTTGAACTCCCACGCAACTTCTTTATACTTCTACCACCCGAAAACTTGAAGTACATCATCACCGATCAAGAACCTGCCCAACTGTCGGGTGGTACATCAGGATGACTTCTTCAAGCCCCAAGATCAGATTGAAGCTTTAAGCAGGTGTATGATATCATGGACATGGACAGCATGGTGACCCCTGTGAAGTTTGGGAAGTCTCATGGCATTAATAATACCCTGGATACTGAGATCGTCCGAAAGTCTGACAATGAGGAGGAGGAAGAGACTCACATCCTAACTGTTGATGGCTTTCTGATTCACACCTACAGACCTTTGATCGATGTGCTGAAGCAGCGTTACTTTATTTCCATCCCATATGAAGAATCCAAAAAGAGGCCTATGTATCTAAAACACAGACTTTAGTAGTATCGTATTGATAGTTACTATTAGCAGACAAATGCTATCAGTGTTCTGGTACAAGATCTGATCCTGAGATCTGAGAAGTGTCTCGGGCTTTATGTCGGTAAAGACAGAACAATTTTGTAAACTCAGTACTGAGAAATGTGTGTTAAAGAGAAGTGTGACACCGTACCAGATACTACCAGGAGGTCACATGACTTCATAAAACTGAGTAAGTGTGAAAGAGGGGCAACCACAGAGTTGCGGTGTGTTGGCGTGTGTGTGTGTCTGAGTGTGTATGGGGGTGTATTTCTATGCGTGTGTGTTGAAGGTTGATTTATGAGTGAGACTGTATTTATTGGAAAGATAACAATGTGTGTGTGTGTGTGTGTGTGTGTGTGTGTGTGCGTGTGTGTGTGTGTGTGTGTGTGTGTGTGTATTCCTGTAAGTCATTCAGTTTATGCTCATGAGCGGAAGCAGATGTAGTATTATTGATAACTGAGTGTGTTTACTTGCACATAAGTATCCCAGTTTTGACTCTTTGCTGGGTATGATCCATTTTAGGATATAGTTTATGCCCATGGTTCTTAGTGTCTGTAGGCTTTCTGATCATCAGTGTGTACAGTAGGTGTGTCTTGGATCGCAGTTTGTTCAGGAATCTTTGCAATAACCGAGAACAGAGTAGAGAAAACATAATCAAGTGCCCTTCCAGTGGAGAAACTATGATGGCACCATCCTCTTCCCTGGACTGTCTGCAGGCAATGACGGAGGAGAGGATGCTGATCAAGTCCGAGCCCCTGCATCACATGCCCGAAGCTCCCAGCTGGGGGATTTTGCGTGGTGGAGTTTGCATGATCTCTCCGTGTCTGTGTGGATTCTCTCTGGGTTGTACAGCTTCCTCCCACAGTCCAATAACATTCAGGTTATACAGATATTTTTTAAATACGTAAATAAAAACCCTCTTTGCTGTCTCAGACTACATAAGTCGTGATCATGTGAAAGCACTTCCACATTTCCAAGTCACGATTTGTTTCATGTGTACTATGAGTCATCAGACAAAGACTGGATGGACATACGGAAATAGAGGTTGACACCTGATGCCCAGCACACCAAACAACCAAACAAAGCTTTTTAAATTCCTTCTTTACTTTCTCATGACTTGAAATTATTAATGACGCAGAGCAGTTTCTCTGTGTAAGTCGAGTGGAACAGATTGGATTTGGTTTGACTTCAGTGCTGACAGGATGATGAGTTTTCGAACCAGAAAGCGGAGCTACGTGCAAATCTAAGTAGCTGCTGTTTCCTTGAGAGAAACTGGACGAATCAGACAAAAAGAAAAAACATTTTTTTCTGTAGTTTGGAATAAAGACAACAAAGTGTGGCTTTAATCACGCGCTCACACAGATTTTGTGTGGTTTTATGTCCTCGCATGGCCTCATCCACACTTGACAGTCCGTGGACGAATTTCAGATTGAATCCTGGAAGAAGTGGGAAGAGACGCTGAGAGCAGACCTGCGTGCTTGTGTGTGTTTGCATGCACAGCACACGGGACAACGGACAACCATGACTTATCCGATTACCATCAAACGCACAAAGCATCACGGAAGGAGGAGGAGGAAACGCAAGATGCAAACAACACTGTTTGGACTGAGCAGCACATTGCATTGACATCAGCAAAGAAATAATCAAAACAATACTGAACAGAGACTCTCTTAATGTGGCGAGCGGTCTGAGGCGCACTACATTTATTAAAATAGATTGTGACCTTTATACCAACTTGCAAATGTTCCAACTCTTTCGCTTTCTGTTTCTTCAACAGCTATCTCATTTAACAGATAATGTTAAACGGTGTGTGTGTGTGTTTGTTTGTGTGTGTGTTGTGCCATCTGAGTTTAAACTTGCTGATGGTGGCACCAGAAAGACGACTCTGTCAAAGACTCTCACTGCAAACGAAAGAGCATCATCCTCCAGAAATCAGATAAAATGTTCAGTGTTGGAAATTAACCTCGTCGTGTCTTAAAATAAAATTATTAAATTAGTAATTTCCTTTACAGGAGGGATTATTATAGCACTTGTTGGTGTGGAAACTGTGACACCTTGTTTGATCAGATAACGTGAACCTCCTCTTATGGTTTTTTTTTTTTGGTTTCAAGAAAACTTTTTGATTGGACATGAAGTCCTTGTCCTTTGCTCTTTCACTTTACGCTGACGCGATGAATTCCCCAAAACTGCCCCAGCGACAACACAGTATTCTATGGAAGTCAAACAAGGTGACTTTTCAAATGAACCCGCCCAAAACATTTTCCTTTGTATCATGTGCTTTCTTTTTCTGGTCTGGTCTGTGACTCCAGGAAGAAACCCATAAGCTTAAATAACGTGATTTATAAGTTGATTTAAGTGATTTAACGTCAAGTAGGAATTCTGAGCAGTTACTTTCACTTTCGGATTCCTAGAAAAGTGGAGTGTTTCTTGCAGCTGGGTCGCTGAGGTGGACACATACCACAGACTAGAGAGAGTTATGTATGTTTGCAAAGACACAAAAACATTTACATGTACACAAAGGCAGTCATAGCATGCGTATGCAGATTAACAGTATGTGTGTGTCTGTGCTTGCGTGCCTGCATGTGTATCAGTGTGTTAGGTGCGTCATGTAATTGCTATTTGTTTGCGTGTTTACACTGATTATAAGTTAGACTACAGTCGAGTACAAGATGTTGTCTACACTCCTGCCGTTGGCAGTCGAGCTTGTGTGCTTCCATTTCTCAACTGTCACTCGGCCTTTTTCCTAGAAAGAGGAGGAGAAACAGGAAACTACAACTCAGGATTCAGTGAAGAATCACTGTAGCGATCAGAATTCAGTTTCATTCTGACAAAGCTTTTCTTGTTTCTTTTGGCACAGTTGTAATGTAACTTTGAAACCGTTCATTTTGCCAGCTGCATAGCTCATCCTCACGCTTCGTGCTTTTGTTATTAAGCGATGTTTTGGGAAGAGGCAGTTGCTAAAGTATCAAACCAAATGTTGGCCTGGGTAGACTTCATCGCAGCAGACATCTTGACGCCGAGTAGATCAACAACAAAGACACAGCTGTGTGCAGGGTACTCGAGTACTTGCAGAAAAAGAATCTAACTTAAGAAAAGAATCGAATGAAGCCTGGGTAAGCCAGCCTGCCTTCTGAGCTGCAGACTGTAAAGGTGAGCCTGCATGGACGCAACGCACTCCATGACTCCTGTCGACGAGTCTGTAGTAGTAAACACCTTGTCAGCACTTTGCAGATCAGATTTACCGCACTTAACAGTCTTCCTCACTCTCAGAGCTTTTACTGCATCAGCTTCCAACAGAAGCATATCTCCATTCACCATAACTGTGACCGAAAATGTCACTTTTGCTGGCAATGCTCTATATGTTGACATCCAAATTGAATATACAAGTGTTTATTTCCATTCCTAGTGCACAATAGCAGCAACAGTTTCTAAACCCTGATGTTTTAGTATTGAGGAGATGGTTTCTATGAAATCTCTGCTGGGGTTCTCACATGTCCAATTTTATAGAAACTGGGCAGGAAGCCAGAGTGTGAACAAATACAGCGGTGTTGCCAACTGGCCAGCAGAGCCAGCACTGGGGAAGAGGTGAAAGCAAGAGGAACCTTTGCAGGATCCTTGTTTCCAACATTATATGGATTGGATTGTTGGAATCATTTATGAGTGCATGATTTTCAGGAAGTGCAAACAGCTGGACAGAAGCTTTGAATTCATGTCTCATTCCTTACAACAACAACAAGAGCATGACAAAATTGTTGCTGTTGTGTAAACTTGGAAACTTTTTTTTTTCACACGGGACTTTGTGGCAAGACTTTCGGGAACGGGCCTAAAATGCAGAAATAAGGTTGATCGATCAGCTTGAAACAGGAGCAGTAGAAATAATATGAATGGAAAGGTACTGGCAAACCTCAGGAGTGGACTGGCTGATACACTAAAGTAATTGAAAGGCCAAATGGATTAATGTTCAGACCAAGCAGATAAAAGGACACTGTGATCCAGAGTTGTATATAGTGTAATGCTTGAATCATCTGATCAGATGAATGGATCTGACTCTGACCGGCCTTCCTAGATCATATTTCATTTCCCCAGCAGGCCTCCACTAATAGAGGAGATTTATACATTAATCAGAAACATCAATGCAGTGCAGGCAATGATCCAGCCTCTAGCAGAGAGCATGAATGAGCACAATGTTCTGCTCATGTCCTCTGCGGTCGTCATTTTCATTTTACAGCATAGTCCTATAAACAGAACTGACTGATTATGAAGTTACTTTTAAAAAGAAAAGTACACATGAAGGTGTAAGTCTTTGTGAACGTGGAAAGTCTAAGCAGATATCTGATGAGCTGGTGATGTTCAGGCTGCAGGGTTGCAGAGAGACTGCGTCACCTCATGTTTCAGGCAGTGGTGGAAAGTAACTTAAAGGTCCAGAGTGTAAGATTTATTTACAAAATAAAAGTATGTTTTTTTATTAGTGTATAATCACCTGAATATAAGAGACATAGATACTTCTAAATATTACACACTGGACCTTTGAATACATTTTTACTTGAGTATTACTCTTTACACAACTGTATTTCTACTTCTACTACTCTTATGATAAGGCTATAAAATATAAAACATTGTAAAATATTAAATGTGTGATTCCCAAACCTTTTGACCGCTTATAAAAAGCACTGTCCTGAGGTTCCTTAGTTGTTAACAGTTTAAGTAAGAGGTTTTCCAGCTAAACTTGGATTAAGAAATAAAGAGAAAAGGCCACGATGAGATCATTTGAGATATTAAGAAGATTAGGCAACTTATTTCCTATAAACCTGCTTGAGGATGTTTCTTTAAACGCTGATGTCAGCAATGTGAATAAAAAAAAATAAAAAATACAAACATAAAACAGGTTTCACTCATTGGTATTTACTTTTGCCAGTCATACGTTGCGCAAGCACCACTATGATAATGTGATTTTGTAATTATAATATTTTTTTAATAATTTGAAATAAACATTAACCCCCGAGAGCAGAGCATGGGAGCAGCATTATTAAGAAATTGACCTCTTCTTTCCCAGAATTTCATCAGAGGATTTCTCAGGACAGCCGCCAGGCTGGTTTCCTGCAGCCGCTTTGGCTTTTCAAGTAAACCTGCTGATTCATTCGCTGTAGCCGTTTCACCATGAGTTGCGCACCTTAACAAAAAAGACAATGTCCAACAATTCTGGTTTCATTGTTTCAAAATACTGCAGTGAATTACTGGCAGTGATTTCAGTGTCAGGACAATGGATAAATGCGAGAGTTATTTCGTCACTGTTCTGCTGCCCACAGCTCTGAAGGAGAAAACAATAATGCACTTGTGTTCTGTCAGGGAGGCAGAGGAAACACAAAAACCCTACAGAGGGACGACGAGAAGATGAAAAGAATAACTTGAATACATAAAGCTCCTGAGTGCTTTGGGTGTCATGTTCTCATATTCCAGTACGTACATAACAAATCCCTAAAAAGCAGCTGTTCTGTCCTCTGAGAAGATTCTGAAGAGTAAATGATATGAGCAGAAGTTTTCCTGTTAACATATTGAACATTAGGCAACACTGGAAACTATTAAGGCCACAGGGATTTTATTGGCTAGCTGTAAAATATAAAAGTGCTTCCCATAAGCACCAGGAAGACATTTGCACAATCGTTTTACACATAACTACCCCTCGTGCATAGGTCAGTTGTTAGTATATCATATAATCTAGATTCCTGCCAATTTGAAAGTAACATGTCCCAGTAGGTTTCCAGAGCGTCCTTGGTAAATTCACTGAAATGCAGCTCTACTTCCTCTTTAATCAGGATTTGATTATGTTTTGACAGATTTCTGGATTTGAAATTTAGTCGGGCGTAACCAAATATAGGTGGTTCTTGTCCTGCCTCCGCCGAAACTATTTCTCCCAATAACATAAGGCAAAATAAACCTATGTGATTTCCATCTGGTTGAGTTTGATATAAAGGTGCTTTGGGTCAGACAAAGATTTTGATCTGCTCGCCAAGGAATCTTTTGGGAAATGCCAAAATGAACAATTAATAACTTTTTTTTATGAGGTTTGGCGGAACGTTGGTTCATAAATATGATTCACTTACAGGCAAGAGTAACAATGCCCTTTCCCAACTGTGGTAGACTGTTCTCCTTTTACAGCAACAAGAATCCAAGCGATAATCAGCCAAAGTGCCAGAAAACACTTTAAATAAACATTCATGGTCTTCACTGTTTTTTCTGTTTCTGTTTCTTTGTTTTAGGCCTCTTCTGTGAAACTCTTAAACTAATTATAAGAAATGAAACTGTAGCACACACACACAAAAAAAGAAACAATAAAACTTATACAACCCCCACTTGTAAAATGATTTAGTAGTTGGTTTACCGCACAAGGGCACGTGAGGATTTACTGTACTGACATAACATGCCCGGCACAAAAGGCACACAGCGGGTTTACAGCCGTTATGAAGGCTCTGTGGTGTTTACTATAAGATAACAGCAGTCTAAGGTACCATTGATTCCTTATCATAGCGACAGGCCAATCAGCATCAGAGCATTTACAGGCAACGGATTAAAAATGAAACAGAAAGTGTAGATCACAATAAAATGTTGAATATTTGGATTTTTCAACATTCTTGGACTGCCCTCATATTGAAAGTACATTCATACATGGAGCAAGACCTGATGACCGCTAAGGGAGTAATGGTTAACACTGCGATTACTGGAATATGAGTTAATATCTGCAATTACAATGAATCATCAAGATAAGAAAGAAATCCAAATAAAGAGACTCAGAAACAATAGAACAATGAAAAGTCGATAAATAAACAATTCTGCTGAGACAACGGGAAATGATGATGATGATGTCATTTATAGACATTTAACGGTATCAGCAAAGAATAATAAAGTGTGACAGGAATCCAGTGTGACCAGAACGCCCGAGGGATGGAAATGTTTTTATTTACCAGACACAAAGTCTCATGTGTGGACACACCTACACAAGGAGACACAGGTCCTGTTCTCTAGGTGTGACAGTAAATACTGTATGAAACACTATCTGACCCTTTGTTAGCTGTAAAAAAAATAATAACATCAAACCTGCTGCAGAAACTGACACGTGTTGTAATAATTTCAAGCAAGGACAAAGCTCGTGTGGTTTATTACAACAGGCTCCTGCATGACTAGAAGCAACAAAAACAGATTTCCCCTGCTCTGCATTTTTCATCCATCTGTCATCCATTCATCGACGAACTCTCTGACTCTGCATGCTCTCCTTCAAGAGCTAACAGAAAAACAACGAGCTTAAGGGACCAATTTACCAGCAACCAACACTCTTTGATACATAAAACTGACTTCCACATCATTCAAACTGCAACATTTTCCCATATCAGTGCATGTGTCGGAGACTATTTTCTGCTGAATAAACAGTTTTTATAGCTGCAAACACATTCTCAATAGTCTGCAAGAATGTTTCTCTCTCCCCATTTTCATGCTTGAGCGTGTGTCAGTCAACAATGAGTGTATGATATGCACACAATCGGCAGACTGTTGCGTTCACATTGTACGCGCAGACACACTGTCAACATTCTGCAAGGATCTGTAATTAGACACAGCGTGCTCTGTGTTAAGCTGGCAAAGTTTCAGTCTCCGCATTCCCTCCCCGTTTCACAGAAATGAAACTCATGGAGTGTGGGCACACATGTAAACAACAGTGTAAACACTGCGCGCGTGATGATATGCACGTGTACTAAACATGCATACATCTGCACACCGTTACACACTGCATTTTATGCAGTGGAAGTGTTTATGTGAATATAATATGTCTGCATTGTATTGAGGAATTCAAAGAAAAACATGCAGAGAGAGAGAGAGAGAAGGAGAGAGAGAGCTTCTGGCAGACATCCACTGTTACCATTTGTGTGTGTTTCTGATTTAGCTCAATCCTTTAACCCATTACTAACCGGAGAGCAATACAACCAGTCTTCCTTCTTGAAGCCTTTCAACTAGTTACTAGCTACTAATTTTATAACCTCAGTTTTAAGATATCTAATCAAAATGAATTTATGATAAATTATAAAAAAGAGAAAGATATGAGATCAGGTCTTACAAGGATCTGAGTGCAGGCCCACATCTGGTTTGGTCTGGACTACAAAAGTTCACATAAAATGCAGTTTTTGTGAATTGATGTTTGGAGGTTTTGTACAGATGTGTCTCAGGTTTGGCTGCTCCAGACATCCATAACAGATTTCAGATTTCGAGCCATGACTCACAACAGTGGCCGTTTGCAATGCATCAGAAAGGCTGAGCAGAGTTCATGCCGGTACTAAAAACAGACAGCCTGTGGACTGATGCTGAAATAAGTTGCATGTTACTGATTTGAAAGGAGGCATCTGCACAGACAAAGATGCTTTTGCATTAAGGCCGCATCACCAGCACGTAGTTATTCACGTTTATGAGGATAGGCTGGTGATATCTGGAAACACAGATCTGATCTGGGAAACAAACTTCAGACTCGCCGGCAGTTTGAACGAAGCCGAACTCCACCGTTGATACTTCAGTTGCAGATTCAGTAGCTGCTAATGTTACCGACACCGCTCCCTCTGCAGCCACAAATAAAAACTTGAATGCAACTTTGAGTACTCAACAAGACCTCGGTAGAATAAAACTGGGAGAGATGGTTTTAAGTGACTGCCAATCTGTATTGTGCATATTTTGTAACTCATGGGTGCACAAAAATAAGCATCTCAGGGGGCATAGTTAGCACTATCAGGTACTAATAATGGAAGCAGCACGTTAATTTGAGTACAAGCTGAGTCAAACAAAAGTCTGCAAAAATGAAACTTACAAGAGGCCCCATGACCCATTCTATCCTTTGACTATCCTTTAAGCAATGCCAGCTGTCCTCGACTGTTCACTTTCTGTTTATCTGACTTTCACCATGACCACATGGGGCTTGGTTCATCCCTCGCTCTTGAAATCCATGTTTACACCGACTTCACTCGTCATGTCCATACAGGAGAAAAACAAAATAAATGTTATAAGGTCACAAAGGTCATTTTGCTGTTCGTGCACAGACAAATTCAGAACTGAACTCGTCATGTCGATTGGGTTATTTATTGTTTATTCTACTAGAGCAATACACGAATGATAAGGCTGATGAACACAGAAAGGAAGTCATTCACAATCGCTTGCCAGAAAAATAGTGCAGCTCGAGTGTAGCCGGCATTCAAATACTGCAGCCACAACAAGAAAGGCTCCTTAAATTAGATTAAAGATGTCACGAGCCAACTTTAGAAATCATCAAGCTTATGAAAGCAGTTCAGCTGAGCACACCTTAGAGTCTCAGTAATAATCTGAGGTTATAGTAAACACTACAGATCATAGAGTATAAGATAAAACAGGTCTGGCATTGGGTGGAATCATGGTGTGGCCTAGTTTTTGAAAGTCAAAGTAGTGAGATGACTGTGTGGATGTGACAATAGCAGCATTTCTGAGATGAGGTCATTCCAAATGTCACTCAGCAAAGAAATGAAGAAGTGCAGTGCAGCACTGATATGATTCCCCCTCGTGGTGCCGGTCAGGTCATTGCTGTTTTATATATAGCCTACATACACTTACTGTAAATAGATATCTTTCTTTAAAGTGTCTTCTTCTTATGTGATTCAGTGTTACACACATAGATGACCAAATGAAGTGGTCTGCTTATCTTGACATGTGATTTGGATGCCAAGCTGTGAAATGACGCATGACGCATGTTTAGACACAGAGAGAGAGAGAGAGGACTATCTGCGCCCCTACACGCCAAACATTACTAATCTAAATAAACTAAATAAAGCTGCCATCTGTCATGTCTGTCTGTCTGTCCGTAAACGTCTCGCAGTCACGTGGTTTTGCGGTTCACTTGAAATCCTCCTCCTGAAACGTACGCGCCCGCCGCGTTTGGTTTAGTTTCACTTTCGTTTGGTGTTTATAAGAAATTCGGTGACTGCACTTGAACTCAGCCTCGCTGCGCTTCCAGGAAGCGGATCGCTATATAAACGAAGAGCCTGCGTGTTCACGCACACACATGAGAGAGACACAGAGAGAGAAGCAGTGATGATGATCTGACGGGTGGAAATCACAGCCAAGCAGATCGATCACACCGATCTGTCCTGTGCAGTATACCAAACACCCTGATCCACCCTCACCTTGTGCTGCGTAACGGATTACCTGCAGGATTTTTATTTTTATACATCATTTTTGATCCTTTTTGCATTTTGGGATTATCCGCACGAAGGGATCTTTAAACCGGCGCTGCTGTTAGAACAAAACGGTAAGACACATTCAAACTGGATTTATCCAAATCTGATTTTGCAGCAAACATGGCTGGGCTTTTTCTCTGGGCTTTGCACCGTGGAAAAAAAAGAGTTATCTGCATGGATTTATTTATTTATGGAATAAGAGATCCATTCATGAGTAAATGAAAAACCTGGATTGAGTTTCACTCCTAACCTTGTTTGATCCCAACTGACCAGCTGTTGTTGCTGTTTAATGCGTAAATCAGAGATATGATCCTAACTTAAACCTTATCCATCTGCTGATCTGTCACCCTGTCACTGTGCGTGTGATTGCCTGGAATTAAAAGATAAACAACAACAGCAAAAAAAAAACAAACAAAAAAAATCCCCAAGAATTTACAACACATGTCATTACCTGGTAATCAGAATCAATAGTCATCACCCTTTCCTGGAATTTAAAGCAGCATTTAAATAGCACAAAGTTTGAAGAAGTTCACATTGGAGTGTACGGCGCAGAGGTGACTCACACACACACACACACACAGATGAAGCCTGTGGTTTGGGGCTTCTGTTAAATGTGCTCAGCTGATGAGAAGCTGTAGATCTGCATCACCTCAGTGGTGTGTACTTTTTAATGACCTGAAGGACTCAGCAGAACTAAAACTAAAACTTTTTTTTTTTGTTCTTTGTCATTGGCTTGAAAAAGTTTGGTTTCGACCCGAAGCGAGAAAGTAAAAAATACAGCTCTGTGTGTGTGTGTGTGTGTGTGTGTGTGTGTGGGTCTACAGACGGTGTACAGTAATCTGTCTGTGGCTGACATCAGTGTTGACTGTATTCTAGCCAAACCGCAGATTCCACTCATATCAAACACAGTACCCGTCAATGGAAACTAGAATGGAGTTTTGACCTAGACTTAGAGAAAGTTAGTGTGTGTCTCACACTCACACACACACACACACACACACACACACACACACACACACAGATGTATTTCTCCTTTTAAGGCCTTACATGGTCATTCCCTGAAACCTGGTAGGTTTCTCTCTCAGCTGACTTCAGTTTTATTGCTGCTGCTGTAAAAAAATAATTCAAATGAATGTTTGATGTTAACGCTTTCCTTTCTCCTCTTTTCTCTCTCAGGATGTCAGTGTGGTGGTTAGAGATGGGAGAGGGTCTGGGGCCGCTCTCCCCTGTAGGATGGTAGCCGACAGCACAGTCGAAGGCCATGACAAGACCCACTTGTCAAGCTCATCGTCGTCATCCTCGTCCTCATCATCCTCGTCCTCATCCTTGTCCTCATCCTCATCCTTATCGTCATCGTCTTCCTTGTCCTCCTTGTCCTCGCTGTCATCATCACTGGCCGGGCACGAGCTTGCTCTCAGCCCTCAACGCACAGAGTCGGAGCAGCTTCAGCGTCGGGCAGCTCCAGAGCCGAACCCGAGATCGGTGTCTGTTCCCTCCGTGTGCCTGACCCACTTCCCCACCTTCTCCAGGAAAGAGGACTACAACATCATCACAGACACAGCGGCCAAGCTCGAGCGCAGCGGCTTCTACTGGGGTCCTCTTGGAGTGGAGGACGCCCATCGCATGTTGCGGGACGCTCCTCTGGGAAGCTTCCTCATCCGTGACAGCCGTCAGAAAGACGTCTTCTTCACTCTGTCCTACCACGCCAAGAGCGGTCCGGTCAGCGTGCGCATCGACTACAAGCGGCAAAAGTTCTCACTGGCGGGCAACGAGCGCTCTTTCCCGACGCTTTTCGCCCTCTTGGAGCATTACATCAATTCTCCAAAGAAGAGCCTGAGTGTCCCCTATAGGAAATGGCAACCGTCTCTGCAGGAGCTTTGCAGGAAGCGCATCATGGAGGTGTGTGGTGGAGCAAGCCTGGTCTCAGAGCTCCCTCTCACCCATGTTGTCCAAGACTTTCTGTTGGAATTCCCTTACAAACTATAAGAAGCTTGACTAGAGTTTTGATAGTATTATTTCTCATTTCAAGGACGCAGTTTTTACCAAGTAGCGGTAAACGGGAGCGTTTGGTGAAGCCTGCCCATCACATGCCGGATGCTAAGACTGTATCGCCATGGTTACAGATAAAAACAGCTCCCTGGTTTCAGCTGAAAAACTGCAAAAGGTTTCACCACCGCAGTCGGGCACAGGCGGTCTCCAATTGGACAGGGTCCATGCATGACATTTCAACATACATTACCTCGAGAGACTCAACGTCCACTTGCACACCAACATCAACAGAGCACATTTTAGTCTGGAGGAAGCATGAGAAGTTGGAAAACGCTGCATTAAGAAAAAACTACAGACACGGTGGAGCCTTTACAGAGTTAACAGAACTGGTGAGGTCGACTGTGTCTCATCTATTGGAAACTGTTGGGTCTGTTGTCGCCTCGTCGTCGCCACCAGAGGCCCAGAAATATTTAAAAGTGGGTCGTGGAAGGACATTGAAAGCATCATCGGAGTGGACCTTTAGAAATATAGATGCATGTTGGAGGGTACGTTTGAAACCATCACAAGCGCCGGTACCAATAGGATTTATTTTTGTAGCAGATTTTAATACTCTAATGTTGTTGAATGTTTACATCACACATGAATGTTTGCCAGCACCGATGGCTCGAATACCACTTGATGTCTTTTTAAAGTCTGAGCGTAACCCAGATGAAATATCGAAGATGATGTCCGGTATTGGAGTCCTGAGGTCTGGTGTTACTGTAAGTTGTACTGTATGTGGAGGCATCCCACCTCTTGTTGAAACATCTCTGCCAGGCAGATAATATATTTTTCTTTACTGAATCAGATATATATAAGTATTTTTTTTTAAATATTTTTATTTCTTTATTTTATTTGAAATAAAATATACTTAAACTAACCTTGCTGGGTTTTAATCTTTTTATTTTCCTGACTGGTATATATCTCTTCCCCAAATTGTGTCATGTGCAGGAGTGGTAGGAGTTTGTAGGGCTGGAGATAGAGGTAGCACACACACACACACACACACACACACACACACACACACGCACACACACACACACCCTTCACACTACGTCGCAGACTATCGGAGGCAGACAGACAGGAACTGTGACAAGGTATCGTACTGTATCGTCACCACAGTGATTCATCTGTGTAGGGTAAAGTGACAGGTGGGTGGGTTACTTTGGTAGTAAATGGACTATAACACTTAGAAACACACACACTTACCAGAAACAGGGGCAGAGGTGACACATAATGAAGCATGTACGTACACGACTGTGTATGTGTGTGTGTGTGTTGTGTGTAGCACTTTTAACCTAATGAGGACCAGATTAAAATTTCCTCAAGAGGACGAGGGAAAGTTTTTGGGGTTAGTGGTTTGACAGAGACACATTAGATCAAGGTCAGGGTTAGAGTTAGAGTTCGTGTTTCATTTTAGAGTTATGATAAATTCTTTGCATATACGGGACGTATATGTAAATATGTGGGTATGGTATGAAAAAAGAATGAACAAGAAATATCATACGAGAAATATAAAGACTATATATACTGTAGAGAAAAAGCCACAAGACACAAAGATGAGATCTAAAACTTTTCTTTCTTAAACAATGGACTGCCATTGTTCACTATACACTCAGTAAATTGTCACCTTTCTGTAATGGGTGTGTCAGAACCAGGTGGGTATCTGGTTTGAGAGCATGACTCATAAGAGAGTGTGTGTGTGTGTGTGTGTTTGGCAATCATACTTCACGCACAATATTTGTCACACAAGACCAAAACTCAGCTGAAGGCTTCCCTGAACAACCATTCTCGTTTTCTCTAGAAGTGAAGCCAAGCTGAACAGGGAGGCGACGGCATGTGAAACACACCGAGCGCGGTGATTTAAACAGGAACCTTACAGACCTTTCACACGCGCTCTTACGCAGAGCTGCTGTGTTCATCCAAACTGTTGTAGAGTTGCGGCAGAAATTGACGAAACCTCGACAGTTGCACAGTTAAAAACTATTGCATGAGTCCATAGAACATTGTATAATGTCAAATGTACAATGAGGCTGTCAAACAGCAACCATGAGGCTTCTCGGCATCTTTTTTAAGGAGAACACTGGTGGTGTTGGGGGGGTTTCTTCACACTGTGTGCAAAGCTGGGGAACAGATCTCACTGTTTTCATGTCGTAGATGCAGAACACACTTAACCACGAGCATGATCAGCCGACACGAGCGGCCTGTTAGTCTAGCACAAAGGCTGGAGGCGGGGACGCGGATAGCGCTGTTTCCCCAGTGTTGTAGTCTTTGCTCAAAGCTAAAGTAATGGATCAGCCTTATATTTATATATTTAACATTAACGTACACAATAAGCTCCTAGGAAGTTTGATAGCGGCCAAACGGTATAATGACAGCAATGGTATCTCTCACGTAGGCCACCAAAAGACTTTGCCCCAAGGGAAGAAATGGCTGTGAAATACATTGATATCAGAATTTGATCCATTCAAGTCCAAAAACATTTGGAAAGTCGAGACGAGTGTTGATTCAAACTTTTTATTTCCATTTAAGTTAGATCTAGGTAATGTTATACCTGAAAAAATAACTTTTGTGGCCTCATGCAGCACTGAACAACTTCAGTAAGAGTCAACGGAAAATCCAGTTCTCCGTCCGAGTGATCTTCTCATCTCATCCAGGAAACCAATAACTGTTCTTCCCAAATTGTCAAACTATTCCTTTAAGAGACAATGACTGGGACAGATGAAACTCGAAAGCTGCCTTATCTTAAAAAGTTCTCTTTTAAAAAAGCTGAATCATTTTCTTATATTTGCAGTTTCATGACATTTGTGAGAGCATATGTCACTTTTTTCAGACAGAGCATTGTACTCGTCACAACTTGAGGTTTTAACCTTAGCTAACCTCCAACCCCTTCCTCATACTAACCAGAACTCCAACGCTCAAACCAAACCTTACCATAAAGCTTTGTGATCTTTGACGGGGATTTTTTTTTTTAATCTCTTGGGTCTAGACAAATGTTGCCATACGCACAAACAACACAAACAGTGTTGAGTCATAGCAAATACTCACTACTCGATTCGAGTAAAGCCTGAGTAAGTTTGAGGATATAATTACCTCAGCTTGAGGAAGAGGCTGAGCAGGGGCGGAACACGCCTGCATACACGCAGTGGAACATGAGTCAGTACAACACTATCATTGCCATATCTTAGTATTAATAGGTGTATACATGTTATCAATCACTTTAAGCTCTACCTAGACATTGATGTCATCGATTAAAGCACAGAATGTGTGTGAGTGGTGATGACTGAATCGTACATGTCGAAAGTTTCATTCGTGGCTTCTCTGATTTCAGGATATTCCAGACTATTTTGAGAAGTGATAGTGTGAAGTGAGGTGTTGTGTGATCACCTGATTTCTGTGGAATCCTCCGATCCTCAGGAGTGTTCTGCCCTGTAAACACACGTAGACTACTACGGAAGACATTGAAAACCGAAACCCGACGACAAACATTCTCACAAGAAGCCTTACAAGGGATAAGAATACCAGGGAGATGTTCTTTCTGTAACTGACCTCGACATTCACCGTGAATGAGATGCTCTGTTATTCGGCTTTGTGATCTTGTTACTCCCCTTTGGGTATTAGCTTTTACGCAGACTATCATCCTATCTAGCACTGCTCTTGTTATTTTGGATATAGCTTTCCTGTGACGGAACACCAACTCCTAACTTCCATGTAAACCCAGTTCACTGAAATAAAATCACACAGAATAACATTTCCCAAAGCACTCATTAGTCACCAGCTTCCTCTTCGTTCTTCAGGATTTCTTTTCCAACTAATTCATGATATCTCCCTATCTATATATGGCATGATACACTTTGTGGAAATTTGGCCAGCTGTTTCCCCTGTTTCCCATTCTGGCCATAGCAGAGGTCTTCTCAAGTCTCATACAAACCCGAGGACCCGAGACAGGTCCCAGAATGGGTTCAGATCCATGTGTTAAAGGGTCTGGGTTCTGTTACAGAGTCGGTTATGGATCTGGGACAATGACAGTATAAAGAATGGACAGAGCCAGAGTGACGGCATCAGTAGCGTTTTTTTCAAAGCTGAAAATATGCGACGCTGGCTGCCACCATCATCGGCTGACCTGAGGCCTCACATCACAGTTGTCATGAACGGGACATTAGCTATAGAGGCCAAAACCATTGTCTGAACCAGGCTGTAAAACATTTTTATTTCTGCTGTGAAATTGGACATTTTAACATGTGGAGACTGACTCACTTGTGCAGCCCGTCTCGAGTGGCCACTTGAGGAAGTTAAGCACTTCAACATTGGCTTCATTTCCCAGCATTGGAGGTTGCCTCCCGATCTGGGAAAAAGTGTGTGTGTGCGTAATAATTTGAATCTGTGGCCACAAAGTGGCACAAAGCGACCTGCACCTGCAGGAGGTGACAGGTCACAGAGCGGAGGTCAGATTCATCATGGAGGGAGCAAACTTTATCCAGTGGCAGATTCTGGCTGTTTAAAGAAAAGCCTCCAACCAATGGATGTAAACAACGAACGTTACAACAGATATTGATGTAGAAAGAAATTGGTTGCCTGGTAACGTATATAACTATATATATTATATATGTTATTCATAATTTAAAAAAAAGGTATGTTCTCAAATTTAATAAATTTCTGTTGCAACAAAACCAGAAATGGCAAAAATGTGACCTAGCAATCTTCAAACAAGATCCGTGTCAGTGCTGTGGCTGTAGTCGAGTACATAGAAAACACACTCACACACACATAAGAGCATTTTGTTATGGTTGCACAGTACCAGGAACCCATTCAAATGTTTACGCACACACAACCAGACTTCCATGAAGAGAGGAACCGAGATAAAAGCAACACGTACAGACCACAAGATGACTGAGGGCTCCTGCAGCGGCCGCAGAAACACGACGCAAAGGTAGAAAGTGTAAAGGCGACGTCACGATCTTTGCCTCCGACTGTCTCACATGCAGATGCAGGCGAACACGAACTCGAGTGAGAAGAAAAACACTTCACAGTAGTGAAGAGGCGAACACATTTCCCTGTAGAAGAAAGGATCCTCAGTCTAGATCAGGGTTTTACTGCCATATATATATATATATATATATATATATATATATATATATATATATATATATATATATATATATATATATAAAAATCACTGTCTGATGGCATGACTAAACTCTGGTGCTGTCTGAACAAGCCCAGGTCCCAGCTGTTATTGACTCACATCATGGAGTTAAGCATTCTTGTAATATTATGAGAAATATTATGACTCAAAGGTTTACAACTTTTCTGAAAATGACGGCTTACAAATTATTACATCTCTATATTTCCCCCCTGAGCCTCTACAAGAAGAAACCTTTTTTTTTTTTTAAGTGTGTGTGTGTGTGTGTTTTCCTGGTGATGGCAGTTCTTTTCTAATACTTCCTGTGGCTTTTCTTGCTCAAACACTGAGGAGAACCTCCTCTGCTGTTACTATCAGGGCGCCATTCTGAGAAAAAAAAAATCACGCGAGAGAGATAAGGAGGCAAACACACACAGGGTGAAGAAAGAAAAAAAAAAAACCCCTCCTCTGTGCTGTGTGCCAGCACAATAACAAGACTCACGCAGCAGTCACTGTTGTTAAGTAGAATAATTTATTGCGGTTCTTTATTTATTCCTCTGTTTCAGTTCATTAACAATAATTACAGGTTCAAAAGCCAGAAGCATTTACAGAGCATACAAACATATTACATACACACACACACACACACACACACACACACACACTACAATCAGAGACTAAATAATGGAAACTTGTCACGGCGTGTTTGGACAGAGGTTGCCAATGGTTACGGACGGCATGCCGCCATGTTCCTTTGAACCATTGGTAGCCGCTCCACAATTCTGCCAAGCCTCTTCAGCACGTCAGTGATCATCATCATCATCATCACTATCATCCATTGTATTTACAGTAGCAAGACGGAAATACTAAGAGACTAGACTCAAAAAAAGAGTATTGCTCTGAATTTCTCCTTTATAAACGTGTCGATGACTGTACAGAGTTAAAAATGAAGAATGATCCGAGCGTTAAGACTTTAGCTGTGTGACAATGGCACAGAAGAGGAGGACGAGAGCTGGGAAGCGAAGGCGGGAAACAAACGAAAGGAGGAGGGGTTAATAAAAGGATTAAAAAGGACGAGGCGGTCAGGAGAAGAATCTGTGACTGTGCTTTGTTAGTTACAAATAAAACACACTAATCCCATTCAAATCGATCAAATCACGCCACTGTTTGGAGAGACAAGCTGTCCTTTACATTCATCTCTCTCCTCATTGGTTAGCTCTTAACATTATTGCAGTAGTAAAGCTTTATCCAGCTGATTAAAGGAGGAGGGGGGTTTGCCCTTGACACTGACCTCAGATCAGTGTTTCCTGGGCTTTTAAACACGGCTGTGCGTCCGATCCAAAAACCCCATTTTCGGGATTCTTTTGGGAATTAACCGCATTATACTCCTACTTTTCCTGCAGAAAATGGGGATTTTATGGGTTGGAAAAAAAAGAAGAAAGAATCGTTTTCCGCATCCTGTTTATCAAATTACAAAAAGGATGCTCCCAGCAGCCAGTGAGAGCACTTATCGTTTTGAAGCCATTTCCAAATACAAGGAGCTCAGGTCAGTGCCTGAAGGGGCAACCAGCAGATACATTCAACCCAGTGTTGTCATGGCGCGGTCAGTCCGGTTGCTGATTGGCGAGTCACCTCTGAATCGACACATGATCTAATCCCTGCAGGTTATCTACTACAGAATGTGTTTGGGAAGGAAGTTGGAGGTTAAAGTAAAAGCCAAACCAACGAGGTCAAAGATTTGTTGATCACTGTTGCATCTCTGCTTTGTTACACTAACGTCCTGAACCGACGCGTCAGCTCGAGAGATCATCGTTGACAGTGATGGAAACCAAATGTCTTTCACACACACCTCAATTTGAATCACATCCAAATGTTTTTCTTTTTTACTGATTAGGTGTGAGGTACCGCAACACTTCACTGACATCAGTGAACGTTTACAGTGTGAGACCTGCAGATTATTTCAGACATTTTCTTTTGTAGACACAGATTACTGAATCGGAAACAAATGGATCCAGAAGAATGAGCAAGAACTAAACAAACTGTAGGGAACACACACACACACACACACACACACACACACACACACACACACACACACACACACACACACACACACACACACACACACACACACACACACACACACAGTTCTAGTTGCTAGTAACTGCTAACGGACTCTGATGCGAGTGTAACATGAACGTGAGACAAAAATAGAGTGAACAGCTCACAGCAGCAACACGTGGTGTGTGTGTGTGTGTGTGTGTGTGTGTGTGTGTGTGTGTGTGTGTGTCTTTGAGCTGACAGACAGAATGAGTATAAAACGTTGCTGGTTGCGCGCCTCTACACACGCTTGCTAAAAACACGACGGGACACACTCGAGCTCACAGAAAACCCAAATGTGCTTCGAAGCCTTCCTCGAGTTGGACCAGTGTGAGTCTCGTCCTCTGTCTGTGCGGATAAAAAGAGTCTTTCTTCATGTGCAAACACAAACGCTGAGATGCCTCCAAAAGCCCCTTGAACTATTCACGTCACACTACCTGCAGGTCGCAACAAGAAAACCTACTGCAGTCAAGCTGGATAGTTTAACTATCACCCTGTCCTCTGTGTGTGCGTGCATGTGTGTGAGAGATGCGAGTTTAAGTGCATGAATGTGAATGTGTGTGTGTGTTTGTTGATTAATCCAACTCAGGTGAGTCTGGTGTATCAGCGCGTGTCTCTGCATACTCTGTAGCCGTCGAGTCGTCTTCTTGCAGCTCTTGGTCTCTATTCTCCTCTAAAGGTGCGTCTTCACCTTCCGCCTCCTCTGGCACCTCATCAGTGGGCGTGACCAACTCCGTCGTCGTAGTTTCCTCTTTTAATGTTGCATCCGTCTCCGTCTCATCCATCGGCGACCCTTCTTCGTCTTGCAGCTCCTCATCTTCTTTCCTTTCCCCGTCTTTCTCTTCATCCTCCTCCTCTTCTGCAATGGATGTGTCCGGTCTCTGGAGGGTGTGCGTCACGGGAACGTGGCTGGCGCAGGGGTGCAGGTGCGGCGAGTCGGCGGGGGGCAGCAGTGTGAGCGACTCCACGCTCAGGGTATCTGCGCTGTTGTCGGTGAGGAGGGAGATGGTGGGCTGGGATGCTGGGGTGAGGCTTGGAGCCAGGGCTGGAGCAGCGACTGAGGCCGATAGAGTAGAAGAGACTAGGTTTACTTCTCCACTTCCTCCTTCCCCTTCTCCGCCCGAGGAGGAGGGCGGGGTGTGCTCCAAAAATGTACCATCATCTGGAGGAGCAGAGAGGAGAAGGTGAGCTTAGACACAAACTCCCTCTGATCAACCTTTAAGGTTTGATGATGGGAGCCTCGAACCCCTCGGGATTTGCACATGAACATAGGCACAAACGGGAGAGCTTTGTTTAGTTACTACAGAGGTCTATGCAGGGAAGAAATGCCACATGCATTGGGACAGACACAGGCAGACTGACGACTGAGCAGCACAGCGCAGTGTGTTCATCAGGTACCTCCTTTTGTTCAGAGTCACAAACAGGATTAAGCAGTAGGTTTTCCACATAAACAGAGCTGCAGCGCAGAGCGATCACGAGAAACTAAAAGACTGTAGACCTACAAGCACCGTTAAAACAGAGACCAGAATAAAAAAAGGTACGGGCGAACACACTGCACAGGATCATATTAGCAGCAGCAGTTGTGTTAGTATTTTCACAGCATGTTTGTGGACAGAATTACAAAATAAACTGCACTGCAGCATAAAATACTATGTAAGCATACTTACATTGTAAGAGTGTAATGGTGCAGAATGGAAAATACAACAGAACTGTTTTACAATTATCAATATTACATTAAACTGTGTGAGAAGTTCCAGTTTCCTGATACATATCTAAAACTAAACTAAACTGGAGAGAATGAATACAAGAATTTAAGAGCATTTTACTCGTGCGACAGATGAAGTTTGAAGCGGATTTCTGGCTGAGATGTCTGTGATGAAACACACTAGTACAGTACTGAAGAACAGTGCCTGACACTCTTTATGACATGACTGAGTTTTGCCTAGCTAAATTAGGACATGTTATATGAAACATTTATGTAAAAAAAAGATAAGGTTAAACACCTAAATGAAAAAGGAAACCCAACCAGTTCCTCAGCCCTCCTCACTTCTCATTCTGCTTTGCCTGCGCTGGTATTTAGGTCAGTTAAAGTAAAGTGAAAACGCTCTGCGTACATACATACGCCCTGATTATTCTATAGCAGGATGACTGTCGTCTGTAAACTGTTTAACGGGTTCTGCGATATGGGAGGTGGAACATAACTTGTGATCGTCTGTGCCACACCTATGCTACACTTTATGGCATATGCAAACACAAACACTTCACCTGAACATGTGAGATAAATTATGAGCAGGTGTGGTGTTGAGTCTATAACATGGTCTGCACTGCATGTAGAGGTGTGGCGCATCAGTGCAGGGCTGAGTGAAGCGAACCTTCATTCTACACCCTGTGTGCCATTAATACAAGTTTATGTTGTTGATCTAAATTATATACACATTTAATTAATGTTACCTTGAACACTGGCATGTTTACCTTTAATGAATGTCTTGAGGACAAAAGTAGGCTCTTACAGTTTAATCATACACATCAGACCGGTTGGCTGTAACTCGATATTCTACTTTTTTTTAACCACAGTTCATCATAGTCAGAACTTTTTTTTTTAGCAAAAGTAGCGTCTTAGGTCGCAAATGTTGTCATGTCACATTCATTCGACGGGAAAAAAATGGAAATCATTGTTTAAATAAAATTCATTTATCATTTTATGTCACCTACAAAAGCAACATACACTTTTGATGTGGACACACAGGCTTCAGACTGAACAGCCAGTTGAGATTCAATGAAGGTAAACACAATGAGCGACTGAGCGCGACAGTGCTGCACTCAGTCGTTAACTAGGTTAGGTGGAGTGCATGTTTGGCAGGCATTGTTATTATTTTTATTATTATTGCTGATATGATCCACACCCACACTTTTAAGGGTAAGCTTCACACATCAAACACTACACATAGGCGCCTACTCTATATGACCCTGTGCTACTACTGTGTATTTCGTGGTGTGTATGTGTGTGTGTACAGACACACAAGAGTACACTAAACTGAGGTGTGGTTAACACAGTATATATACATTACACAGCAGTGCCGTATAGGGTATATATACTGTGTTAACCACACCTCAGTTCAGTGTACTCTTGTGCAGTGTACTCTGAGTGTATCGTATGTGCTTACTAATGTACGTGTTAATGCATGTAAGGAACGTGCTGTGCGTAAGCTACCTGTGGGGCTCTGAGCTGATATAGTGCTCGCGGTAACAGAGTCACATCTTCCTGTGCTCCCACTCCCACTGGAGGGAGGTGAAGGGGAGGAAAGTGGCGAGGGACTGTGCTGTGACACACAGTGAGCCACTGCGAAACCTGGAGATGCCACACACGAACACAGACACACATGTACAGACACACAGGAAGTTATTCCACCTAACACATATCTGGCCCTAACATCCTCATTGCAGATGATGAATGTGTTTTTTTTTAAATCAATATGCAAGAAAAGAGATAAAAGAGACTTTTGCTAGTGCCTATAAGTACATCTCAATAAAGTATGACCCGACTAGAAGCTGGCTACCATTCTCACAGAGATGAAGTCTGGATTTCAGGATCTTAATTCCCATAAGAGCAGGTTCCCTTAGTGAGACAAACAAAGAGTCCCTTTGAGCGAGCACAGCAGGTAATATAAACCTGTGATTACGGGTTTAGCAGGAACAGACGAGGCTGCAAACAAGAGTGAAGCTCAAGTAAAACTATAAGGAATGGTGTTTAACAGAAAAGAAAATACATGAACTAAAGAAAATAAATAAAAGATCAGGGACGTTTCTGTATTTCGCTTCTGATAGAAACAATCTGTTAAACTTCCACACTACAGATCAAATCACAAACCCATTTCCACAGCTAAGGTATTATCACTGTATGGTTTGAAGGTCAGGACATGTCTGAAAACCTTTTTTTAAGACCTAAAAGGAGAAGCCGTAATAAAACAAAATATACCTGATGCTGTATTATTGATTGATATAATACTTCTCATCAAGTATCCAGTGTGTGTCAACGAGGGGCCTGTCAGGTTCCTGTCATTGTTTTATGATGTTTCTATCATCCTTTTAATGTCTACTGTGTCTAGATTGTAAACTGAGAGCCGGATTTCTGAGGTAGTGTACAGGTAAAAGCAATACGTGTCAACAGTGGACCCTGGTCACCTGGTACTTTATCAACGGAGGTGAAGACCGATCTGTTTGCTGTGGGGTCATTGGGCGCCCTTCTCGATTGCTCGTAGAATCTGAAAGGCAGGCCGCTGGGTGAAGCGTTGGCCGTCTGGCCGAAACCCAACACCTCTGTCGCACTGGGCTGCACAGGCAGGTCCAAAAGAGCTGCATACAGAGAAAACAGACAGTATAAGAGGGATATAAACACGGCCCCACCACACGGCTGATGTGAAATCATGTGAGATTACAGGTCTGTCTGCCTGGCTTATGTCACCAGAAGGACTAAATATCTAACTGGGTATATTTGTGTTTACTATGATTGGATTCAATGTGACAAAAAACCCCCACTGAAGAACATATTTTAAAAAAATTGATTAAATTGATTAACAGGAAATGACGTACTAACGCCAAAGCCAGGGCTTCAGCGTTAAACGGATTTCCAGGTACTCACCTGCAATCCTCTGCATCTTCATGCGTCTGGCCTGGATGCGACCCTTGGCCAGCCGCTGCTTGGCGATGATGCAGCGGATATGGTCAGCAAAGATGAAGTTGGCTTGCAGGATGGGCAGGGGCTTGGCGTGGGGGTTGGAGCTGGGCTTATGGATGACGATGTTCAATGCTCTGCTGTCGTCCTCAACGCCAGACACCTGCATGTCCTGTTGACGGAAGAAGGAGAGGGAGAAGGAGAGAGAGTCAAGGAGTGTTAGAGAGATTAAACAACAAGTAAGAGAGGGGAAGGAAGAGGAAACGAATTGGGAATGAAAAGAGAAAAAAGACAAAAGTGAAAAAAGTGAATTGAGAGACAGATAAGTGGCCGTTAAATTAATTTTCACATATTTTTTTTAAATCATAAACTAAAGCTAAATAAAATATAACACAACAGCATAATGCATATATCTGGAAAAGTTCTAATGGAATCTCAAGTCAACTCTGAGGCCACAGAGACATCGCAGATCGACTACACAGCATTAACATGTTAATGGGTATGTTACGCTAATGCTTTCTCTACTTCAACTAAGAAAAACAAAAAAACAAAATATGGAGTGAGACTGGACGAACTAGTGATAAAACAGAAAAGAAATAAAAATGTGTGTAAAGCAGAAAAGATGAAATAATTTGCCAACTAACTAAATAAAAAAACTAATCGGTCTTTAGTGCATCCACATAAACAAACACAACACTCTTCTCTTACTTGGAGAAGGCCGGCGAACTTGACTACACCCCATCCGAGGCGTTTTGTTTCTGGTTCGACCAGACTCATCTGGTACACATCTACAGCGAGGAACCTCTGGGCCTGGCCGCCGTCTTTACTGACCACCATGCAAGCTATGAGGTCACTGTTATCTGAGAAAAGACAGACATGACTGTGAGTGTACAATTCAGGTCAAAGTATGAATGAATAAGTGCCTCTGGTCTGTTTCTGTAGATCTTTATGAGATTTAGATGGTTGAAGGAATATATCAGCTAACAGTGATCGACTGAACAACACCTGGTTTGTCATTCCCTCTCTTCCATTTCACTATTAGACTTTTTATTTATTATATACAACACTGTATTTGCAGTGGAATATGTAGTGGACACACAGTACTGTAGACATGAAATGAACCACTTTCTAGGAGTTTTCATCCCAAAAGTCGCTAATAAAAACTATGAAATTAAACAAGGACACGATGCTGGATGATGCTAATTAAAAATACTACACCACTTGCTAAAAAGTCTCATAAGAGGCAGTACTAAACATGAACTTGATTACTAATCCAAAACCAAACCACAGAATGAGGACACTGTACTTTTAACTTCTGCTTTATGTTACAAAGGAATGCAATGATTCATCTTCTTTAGAAACAACCTATAGAAGCTCAGTGTGGCCAGTAATTGCTTCCCAGAAGTTTACAACCCTGTAACACTGAAAACTGACTGTTCTTACTGATTAACTACTTTAGACCTTTAGACCACATGCTACTTAATGTGCAATCATACTGTACGTATTGATACAGCAGCCATACTGAAGGACACTGTTGATCAAAACAGACAGACTGCTACACAAACTTGAAGAAGACATGTTTCTCCCACACGTCTAGCAGCACGATGAACAAATGCTACATCTAAGCAGCTTTTACTTCACCACAAACCCTACTGCACGGGAGTTGTAGTGCAGCAAACACTAAATGTGCAACTAATGATCTGATCTGACACCACTTGTTTTGGTTCAAATATCCACCCACTCTCGCTGGCTCCAAATGTTAACTAGTAACACCACACCGAGGTACAAAACATTTCTTTCTCTTGCACAGTCTTACTCATAATATGTAACCTAATATCTAACATTTTTGCTCTCTGGTCCCTTGGATCCTCTAATCAGACATGTGCCTCATGGGTTGGATCCATATCCGTGAGTACGCTTGTTTTTTTTGTCCGTTTAAGTAGCCCCATCAGTGCAGTATATGTTTGCTCTGTTTTTGGTGTCGGACAGCTGTTTGATGCATGTACAGTAGCTTGCAGTGTAACACATACATGTAGCCTTCTGGTTATACGACTTCCTTTCTAACCAAAACGACGAGATCAACCAGAGTTGCCAGGAACTTGACTATACCCACTGAAACTGTGTGGTGAAAAGTACCTCCAGATGGAGAGGTAGCACCGACTCACTTCAGCAGCAAAGAGATGCTGACAGACAAATGGTCATGGAAATTAGGGGAAGTCTTATAGTTTGAATCCCCAGACCAGTTGGGAAAAAACCCTTCCACCCCCAGTTTCTACTTGACTTCTGGCTACAGAAGGCAGGGATGAGTCCACTTTCCTGGTCCTAAAGGGTTGAAAATGTGGGAATAGATGACTCCATCCGGTAGTTTTATTGGGATCTCATTCAAACAGTGATGATTTCAGCCACTTGATTTGTTTTTAGAAGTGCTGCCATCAACAGACAAACAACAGGAAAGCCCCTTTTTATGAACCTTTTGGTTTCATGAGGTAAACAATGTTTCCACGCATCAGTCGAGTGAACTTTTAGATTCATGCTCCCTCCTGCTAGAAGGAAGTCAAAAACAAAAAGCACTGAAGGCCTACTGTTATGTCATGATTCATCAGAACTGTGTTACTAATACTATATATAAGTATATTTCAAAAGTTCTTCAGAAATTTGTTTTTTTTTTTGACTAATGAAGGACATCTCCGGTTTTATTACGTATAAAAAGCACCAGATAATACTGCAGTGAGTAGCTGTCTGTGTTGAACACTCCCTCGCATTCCCTCGAGTTATCAAGTGTCCCTGGTCAACCTGCCAGGTTGCACAAACAGTACTGAAGGTAGACAATGGAGCCACTGTGTTTACCTGCACAAATAATGAGTCAATGACAAAAACAAACTCCACAGAAAACTGAAGAACGACCATGTTAAACTGCATTTAATAAACTGCATGTCTTCACATGCACCATTGATTCATACGTTAACCTGATACACTCCCGCCTTTCATCCTTGAGGCAAAGATCATTCAACCACAAAGCTACTACTTTGCTGACACAACATACAAAATGTACAAACATTAGCAAATGTCCTGTGATTCAACGGTTAGCAGAGGATGTGGTGAAATGGAGGTGGTGGCACCCTAATGGTCAGAAAAAGGAGTTTGTGGGTGGAAGCTTGCAGGTTTAAATCCCCCAAGCCCACGAGGAAAAAAACCCACCCACATTTCACAATGACTCTGCAGAAACTGCTTGCTTAAATGAAAGTGACGGTGACTTGGTGAAAAAGGAAAAGAAAACCCAACAAGAGAATGGTTCCTTAACCAAACATTATCTTTTCAAGTGACCGAAAATTACTGGAAGTCATGTCATACTAAATATGATATTTCTTGATCATTACCTAAATCTGCCACGACTCTTTCAACAGGCGTTTGGAATCTTCAACACAGTCACAGTTTCAGCCACTGAATTAGATTTGAAAGTAACGTTGCAGAGATACATTTGGTTTCAATGTTTCCATCCACCGGTCAAGTGATTTCTCAAGATGACCCACCCTCCTCCCAAAAGAGGAGAATTAAGAAAACACTGGGTGTATTTCCTTCATCTGGGTTTGGGGAAAGTGCAAGTAGAGCTTTGACCACAGAACACACCCAGTGCAAACGTGGAAAGTCTGTAAAACGATGTTAGTTGTTGATATCAGCAAGTTATGGCAGTCTGAAGACATAAAGGAATTATTAAAGTGAAATTGGTAATATAATAATTCAGGAAAATGGCAACACAGACATGACACATCTCCAGAAAGCATTTTGGTATCTGACACTGCTGTGTCATTGGTTTGATCTATTCATTGGACCACTGTCAGATTAAAGCGTTTCCAAAATGTACCGAAACTGCAGCTCAGTCATCAAAGATTATATGATAACCGATAAAGGTTATGACTACCTGAAATTTGCCACAGCCGGTACAGTCATCACTGCTTAGTAAACAACCCAGTGGAATTTACAATGAACTCTTTTTCTCGTGTATAATTCTAAGAAGTGGTTTTCATGGTACGAGGGCCGCCATTTCAAAATCATATAAAAATCAGAAATAAGATTAAAAAGAAGAACAGACCATTTTACTTGTACAGAGGGGGAAGAGGTGTGTTCTTTCTTAAATGTTCATCCTGAGTCATGCAGAAAAAGAGTTAAGAATAGTGATGGTGCAAAGAAAGAGTGAAAGAGGAAAAGAAAACAGATAGAGGAAAAGAGGTTTTCTTGGCTTTCACAATAAGACAGACCTGATATCAGAACTGTATGAGATACTGCTCTGGGGAATTTGTGGTGAATAATTTCAGTTTCTTTCTGAGATGCTCTGCCAATTAAAATAATCATAGAATGAGGAATAGGCTCATTTCAAATAAGAGAGGGTGGCTTACTCTCTGCTCACCGACTCTCTTCTGAGAGCCATGAGTCAAACAGTATATACTGCATTAGGTAATGTGTGTGCAATGTGCATGGATGTATGTTATATCCAGTTAGGTATGCCAGCTGTTCAGCAGCAGACAGTGTGTCATTACCACAGCCCAGGTTGCCACACTCCACCTTACACCAAGAAGCAACTTAGAGTCAGCAGTCCATCTAGCCTTCATCTCTTTGGACTTGTGATTGAAAATGATTAGTCAGCCATACTAACTTAATTCCACAGAGGCTGAGCAGAAGACAGCGTGGCTTCTTGTCTGATTGCTTTTGGGTGGTTAACTGTATTCGGCTGAGTCACGCGATAACTTGGAATTGTGAAATTGAATAACGATGTCGTGACAATTTTATTATGATAACTGATGATGAGTATTTGGAAAGAACTACAGCACGACACCTGACAACAGTTAAAGAGGTATGATTTTATTTTCTCAAACCTAGATATTTAGTTGACTCAAAAGCTTTTGGTCTCCTAAACATGAGCAGAAACTGTACACATATTCCTTATAAACTGTCATTTGACTTTGTGTGATTTTAGGATCTCGAGCATCAAGAAGCCACAAACGCATGCAACGCTCACGTCAACAACAAAATTTGCTAACTTTGTGCGTGTGTGAGACAGTGTCCTCTCTCCTGTTCACATTACTGTGCAGACGCCTTTGTGAGCTCCTGCGAGGCACAGCTAACCACGTGTAAGTTTCCATAACATCATCTACACACCTGTGTACAGTAAGAGAAGATCGATCAGGTTTTATCAGTGTGTGGGAAGCTCTGTGTGTGTAGATACTAGACTGTGTCTGTACGCTCAGTTTTGCATCATTGCGGTTGTGCACATTTGCATGAGAATGTGTTAAGACGTGCACATACGTCTGTGTTATGGATTGTGTTAGAAACAGAGACTGAGGACTGCTTTACCACCGATCAGACTTGAACTCAGAGATATCAACAGAGAAGAGGCAATGTCCCAGATTCATTCTTGCTCTATTAACCCATGCTACAGGCAAATTCAATATAAGGCGATTCATAGACAAACTTTCCATCTGTGTCTCCTGTATGTGACAAGTGTTGTTCAGCCGAGGGATCACTATCTAGCATCTATTCTGGTTCTGCCTAACTCTGCATAGTTTTGGACTGCAGTCTTGGAGCGGCTTTCGCTAGCTTACTCCAAAGACATTCAGCCCAACCACGACCTGGCGGTAAAGTTATTCTTTGCTTTCCTGGAAGGTCTTAAAGTTTTATTTATTATACTTGATTTAGTCTTTTATGTTGAGTTTTAAAAATTATAACTAAATAAGCACGACAGCTGTCCTGTAGCATGTGGTCTGGTTTTGCACCGTATATAAATTGCTTTTCTTTCTGTGTGGGTGTGTCTTACTGAGGTCTAAGACATCATCTGTCTTGATAAGGTCTTCAGGTCTGGTCAGAGGCAGCTGTGTCTCAGGTTCTCCCTGAAGCTGGAGCGATAAGGACCGCAGCATGAAGAACACACGGATTGCCTGAACACAGACAAAAACAATTAGAGAGGTTATGATGAATCAACCTCCCTGCCTGAAAGCTACAGTTGCAACAAACCAATAAAAGGAACAATAGAGTGACAGCACTGCAAACAATCTATGAGAAAACATTAATCATACAATATTTATGTCACTGTCAGAATCAGGCTGTTATCTTTCATCTAACTTGTGTATCATGTAGCGTGTAAGACGAGAAATGTTTTTGGCAAAGCACAAAACCAAAAGTATGTAACTTGAGCCTTACCTGCTTCTTATATTATACTATAATATATACTATAATATTAGACGTCAGCTGTTACTGAAGTAAACCAGTTGATTTCACATGCCATGAGCTCTGAGAGCCATCAACTGGAGTAATACATGCAACGTAGACTGAGCTTGAGTGTGCGTGCACGTGTGGACGCACCCTGCGTGTCTTCTCCACATCCCCACAGGGGAGTCTCTTGACGAAGTCGATGCCCGTCAGAGGCGTCCCGGTGGGTGGCAGCAGCACTGAGGCATCCATCATTAGATACTCCACATTCAGCGGTTTACTCTGCAACATAAACGTGTACAGATGAGTAACATGTAACAGCAACCACAATATATATTTGTAAACTCAGATAAATCATGTTTCATTTCTCAAAGAGAAAAAAACAACATGACATTACATCAAATGAGGCCAACTAACCGTCATGCTCCTGTATTCGTCTTCAAACATGTCCAGAAAGATTTCCTCGCCCTGTGATGACAATAAAATTGGATGCCAGTTAAAAACATGCCAGACTTTAACCCCATTTTTGCATAAAGCTGTCAAAAGGCCAGATTCTTTCATACAACACATTTTATGTTTGCACAGAAACAGAAATAATCTGCTCATTTTCTCAGTTTGGCATCATTCTGAAACAAAGCAGCCACAGAGGATATTTTATAATGACACGTTACTTTCTATCAAAACTCACATTTGTGCTCATAATTATAACCATAAATTATATTTCATTACTCTCATAAACCACGATGCCAGTAGAAAGAAGGATGTTAATGCACACATGTATAAACTTGTTTAAAACTTGGATGATGTTTAAAAAGCTACTTTCCCAAACAGCCTCATGTTTTTCCCTCTGTTTACCGCTCATTATATCCTAACCCAAGTTGATCTCTTATATTCAGCTGACTCTTCTGTCCGTGCAATTCTCTGTGTACAAACAAACAGTGTATAGAAGCATACACAATAATTTATGACTTTAGTAACGTACGAGTTCTTTTGTGTGCTTGTGTGCTGGTCTATTGCGTGTGACAGTGACTTATCAAACAAGCACTGGTTTGTATCTCGAATATATTAAACTGTCACAGGACCCCCTTCTTTAAAACATCATACTACCAGCGCTGTGCACATATCTGACTCATCTGCTGTGTGTTCCAGCACATTACTAAATATAAATCATCTTTGAAATTCTTAAATGACACCACATAAATAACATGAACCAAAACAGGAAATGCTGGACAGATAGGACAAATAGTTGGACATGCACAGTTGAGCATCTTATCAGATGACACTAATTAATTATCAAAGTGTTTTTGAATTGGTGGATGTGTTGCTAAAAAGAACTGCACTCATATATTTTGATAAGAAAAAAAAAACAAATTAGATGATTTAAGATCATGATTATTCACAATATGAAACATTTGAGATATTTTAGATATTTAAACATCAAATGTTTAAAGTAAGTTCATTTAATCCAAAAATACTTAAATCAAATGAGTATTTCATTTATTAAGATTCATCATCATCAAGTCTCGCGTGTTGATCACAGTGATATTTTCTAGAAAGGTATGTTACAAAGGTACAATTTTTCTGTCTTGATGGTCTACGTGGTTGAAAGGTGACAAAGCCAGACAAACCTGAGTACAATGACTGATACCAAAACTAATATCCAAAGATAGTCAAAAAGAAACAGAAAGCATTTCCCCTGCGTGTGTAAAAGAATATAAAGATAAACAGAAATCACTTTCAGTTTTACCTGTTACACCTTAGTGGAAATCGTTTCAGTTATAATCAGTGGATACACCTAAACACCTGTAACTAAATGTCAGCCAAAGGAGACTTGTCACAGAGTGTGATTCAGCTTCTGTTGTGACATGGTTCTTAAGAACTGGTACTAGTTACTGCTTGTAACACCAGAGTTTCTGACTCAGCGTTCTTCTATTTTTCTAACTAAATTCTCTTTAATTTCCTGTTTTCCCATCTCAGAAGTTGTCCGAGTTGACAGACCAGCAAAGATATGACTATTAATCCCTATTGTGCTACAGTGGACAGCACAATGCAAAATATTTTACATTAATATAATTTGTGTGACAATGTTAGTCTGCTTCTCTGAGTCTGTTTTCAGCTGTCAGTTGCTCCTTGTCCTTTATGCTTATTTGTGTTCATAATACTGCACACGTGGGAGACTGGAGATAAGCACTTATTTTTGTAGGTTAGCAGTGCATGCGTGCATTGGGTAGATAAATGGTTATCTTAGGTGTGTGTTACTGTGTACACTCACCTTGTAGAACCCCCGCAGTAAATGGAGACTTTCCTCTCTTGCACCCTGCAAACACAAACATGTGTAAACAGCATAAACAATATGAAACAATGCAAAATACAGTCTGAGCATTCATGTGAGACAAACACAAACTTATTTTTATTAAATGTATTTTTAAATAATTAACAGTAAGAAACAAACAAACATGTATTTTACAAGCTGTTTACACATAAAGTAATATAACCTACAACCACTGTTATGACCCCATGTCAAATAAAACCTAGTCTTCATCTCAACAAACCAAATTCATTGCAAAAGCATTAAAACAGATTTTCCTCTTCCTAGGCCCTAACAAGCTTCACGGATTCACATCTCTGCTCGCTATCTTCATCCTATCTTTTTATAATCCTTCATAGACCACAAGCTAAAAATGCAGATTAGATTATGATTAGATAACAATATGTTTTCTTTCCATACGTCTTGGAACTTTTTAAACACCACCACAATTCACAGTACTGGAAAATGACAATACAATTGCATTACATTTTTTATAGAAAGCTGCTACAAACTCCAGCATTTTATGGCACAATAATAACTTGTGGATACTGGTGGGACTGACATGCAAATAATTAATATTTAATACAGTGAAATACACTGGAATGTTCCCTGAAGACTTATTAAGTATTACTCATCATTATGCTTGCCAGCTGTTCCTGAGAAATGATGATGGACAGCAGTCAATCACAATAACATGAGTAACTATTAGTAAGTCTACACTCATAAGGATACACAATGTACTATTTAATGTTAAATACTGTAATGCTGTCACTCCTGCATTCAGTAATGCAAGACCAAGATTAGTAACATAACTAATCTGCCATTTCCCCACAAAAGGGTGGAAAGAGAATCAGCAGGGTCAGGGTCAACACAGCTTCCTGTCAAAACCCTCAACATTACCATTTCATTTCAGAAGCACTGACCCCTTTAAAAAAAGGCTCTTCCTCTAAGAGGTGGGAAATTCTTCAAGCAGAAACCCCCATGTTAAACCGACTGATTAATACCACACCTGCTCAGAAACTACAGTAAAATGACCATGGTCAGGTTTCACTTTTTAATTCAGTCTGATTAAAAAAACAAACAAACAAAAACAAAACAAGTACACACTTGCAGTATCACAACTACTTCCTGTAACTCCTGTACAGAAAGAAAAGAGGAAACCAAATAAAGGGAGGGTGGGGAGGATTATTTGAAATGAGTGAAGAGGAAATTAATTAATTTCCCAGAAGGATGAGGAAAGAAAGAGGAAGAGGAGTTCATGTGAGTAAATGAGGTGTGGTTTGTGTGGTGGAGGAGCGGGGAAAGGATGATCAACGAAATTCCATATGCTAAAAAATGTCTCATAGATCACAAATTAGGAAGCATTGAGAAACCCTGCAGCTACAGATTCTGAGAAAAAGTTGACATCAAACTTTTGTGACTTTGTTGACCAAACTCTTTTTTTGTGTGTGTGTGGTATGTTGACAGGAATGTATGTATGTATGAGAGCTGCATGAACATGTTTGTAAGTGTTATACCTCCATGCAGGCCAGATGAACGTCTTTGATTATACAGCTGTTTCCAGACAGCACAGACTGCTTCAACAAAAGGCAGCTCAGCTCCAGGGTCGCTAGACGCACTTTGCCATCTGCACACAGACACACACACACACACACAAAAATAAGAGAAATATATACGATTAATTTAAGGTGGTAACTTACCTGTAACCTCATATCGCTTTAACAAAGTTTTTATGTCTTATATGTAAATTGACCAAATTGAGTTCATAATATTAAATATTATAATTTTTATTAACTCGTACATAACTTCTCACCATACATGTTGTAATTTTACAAATGTTTAACTGAGAGTAAAGAAATAAATTGGTGCCAGCTTTTTAATTAGTATTCTGGCACTCCATTTTTATATTGGTCCATTATGGAGGAGGTCCAGCAGTGCCATTAGCGTTACCTAACTCACCACTATCACTAACAACGAGTAAAGTTATATCCATTAGTAAACTTGTTAAATCACGGACAGTTGAGGCAGAGATGCTGAAAACTGTGTAACTGTCCTTCACAGCTGACAAAGCACTAGAAAAAGAGAAGTCCTGAGCAAACTTTGGCCACATTTAATATGAACATCCAACACTGTAACATGACAGAAAAGAAGGCACAGCACAAAAAGCTCCCCTTTATTTTATATTCATCACACAGCTGTGCACAGTAATAGGATTTTTAAACAGGAATTGGACTGAGAGAATGATAGGTAGATATTATAGATATTATTATCATCCCAAAGGCTGTGTGTTACCTGGCTGTGCTGCCTGGCTCATAACTCTAATCAATCTCTCAGCCAGCACCAGGCTGTAGGAGCTCCTCTCCTGATCAGGAACTGGCAACTGCAGACGCTCCAGAAGATCTCGGTTTATACCTACAGTTAAATGGATGGATGGACAGAGAGACCAGGTGAGGAAGAAGTTGCATGTAGCTTTGGTTGCACAAACATGAATACTGTGATGTCAGTACACTGTCTTCTCTTCAAGCAACCTGGGTTGTGAAATTCCAGGACATGTGGCTACTGAGACTGAGACCGAGAAGATCATGGAAAGGTTTTTCTATTATTTACTCATTGACAAACACATTGATGTAAATGGGGTGGACAAAATAATAGAACACATCCTCCAAAACTACCATGCAGGTGAATCAACACCTGTTCAGTTTAAAAAAAAACAAAAACATGTATTAGACTGCGTTCAATTTAAAGTATACCTAATAAACAGGCAACTGAGTGTCTACTGAAACAATTGTTCAGATGTAAAGAAGCTGATCTGAACACCAGCCAAGTCGTGTTTTTAGAAATACAAACACTTGTACACCCATACAGACAGACCCCTGATGTGGATGCCAGTTTACTTCATGTATGTGTATAAATGAAAGGGAAGGCCAACCTTTGCTGTGTGAGACGGCGTAAAGCAGACAAAGGACAAACAAGGCGTGGTAGTCATCGTTGGTGCAGTCAAGGGCACTGTACACCATGTCTAAGAATGGCCTGTAGAGAGGGAGAGGACGAACACATCAGCACACAGACACTTTTAGAATACTTCTAACAGTTCAGTGTGTTGAGATGTGTGCGTGCATGTACCTGCTCCTCTGTGTGTGTGTGCGGGTGGCTGCAGCAGTCTTCTCCTCATCTGTGATGTTCTGCTCCGTCAGCTCTGACACCTTGCACTTCTCCATCACCACCATCTCTATCTCTGTGTGCACACACATACAGACTTTGTACTTATACTCCAAACTATTAACGAAAACACACGTCATGGCTGTGATGAAAATGTCACCAATGATCATGACTGTAAATCTGAAGTGCTTCCTTCATTAGTTCAAAAATAAATTAATTGATGGAACGTGTTAAAGCAGCAAAATGGTCCGATCATAACATCGGTGTCTGCTTACTGTAGATTAGAGAGTTGATGTAAGTATGTAAAATGTAAGGAACCAATAATGTACAGCATGTCACCGTCTATCCCTGAAAAGGTTTCTTCTTTATCACTTTTCTTATTAATCAGTTAAATTGGGTAGGTGTTTTTCCACCTCAAGTGGTACATTTGTCATTGTGAAACTATCTGTTCTGCAGCCCACGATGCCATTAGTGTTAAAACTCTGCAAAAAACTATTCAGTCAATGCATGGAAGGAATCATTTCAGATGAGTGGAATGGTCACATTTTACTTAACACACACACACTGCACACACACATGCACGTGGAGCAGGAGTGAGAGACAGGCGGAGAGGTGAGGAGCACAGGATGGATGGTGTGTCACCGTGGAAATGGACACCGTGGAGATTGTGGATATGTGATTGGTGGTACCATGGTAACTACAGAGAAATTAAAGGTGCCAAACAGGGTAAGCAGCAGAAAGAGGAAGGCCTCATCTCAAAACTAGTCAAAGAGAAAGATGAAATTTACTTTCTTTCTGCTTTTTCTTCCTTTTTTATTCCGCATTTTCTTTCAGCCCTTAACTTTTAATTCTCTGTTCTTAGAATTGTGTTGTTTTCAACACTCTTCCTTTTACAGGAATGGTGCGGGTTCTTCAGTTGAGAAATGTATAACTACTGCTCAAGAGGTTGCACAATCTAATCTGAATTTGGCAATAAAAAATAAAAGGCATGGAGATGACAGCAGCAGTCATGAGCACATTGAATTAAGCACCCAAAAAATAAAAAGCAACAAAAGCAGAGCACATTTGGAGTTAAAGTTAAACCGGTATCATCCTTTAAGTTATTTAGTATTTTTAAGAGTTGGTCTCTCTTTTCTGTTTGGAGACGAGGGATGCTGCAGTGGTGGCTGTTGGGTAACCAGAGTGCATCATGGGAGACTGTGTCTGATTGATGGGAGTAAAGAAACACTCACAAAACACAGTCCTGTACTGCTGTGTCCAAAGAGACACACACTCACCTTCCGCCGTCTCCCCACTCGCTCTGCTTCCCTTAGAACTCCCACCTCCTCCTCCTCCTCCTAATCCCTCTGTACCTTTTCCCTTCTCCCTCTCTCGGCCTCCCTCCCTCTCGCCTCCTCTGCCTCCGTCGTCGTCCCAGCCCTCCTCTCCTCCTCCGCTGCCTCCTCCCCCTCCCCCAGCCCTTTCGTCATCCTCCTCCTCGCCCAGGTTCTTGTAGTTTGGCCTCTTTTGAGTTCTCTTGCGGCCACGATGGCGCGACAGCTCCAATGAGCGTTCCAGAGACTCAGGGGGTTTGGTGAAGCGACGCACCCCTCCTGCAATGGCCTGGGATAAAAGAGGGCAGAGAGGAAACAGAGAGGCAAAGATGAGAGATGGGAAGACATCATATGCCTGGAAGTGTTACTTCAGATTTATTTAATCAACTCAACATTATGCCGAAATCCTTTTCGACAACCCTGAAATCATTAAAATATTTGGTTGTCATGTGTCCTCAAAGTTGTTTTTGGTTCAAATAAAGCAGCGGATACAAAAATGGTCCAAAACAAGAGAGAGAAAAAAAATGCTATGGGTATAATTAGTAAAGTATTCAAACAGTCAGAGTCCGGATATGATAAGAAACTCTTTCCAGAAGCAGCATCTCCGCAACCTTTTACTGGTAGACGTGCATGCAAAAAACAGACATATGAACATGCATGAGAACACAGACTGACACACACCAAAACAAACTTGCATAACTGATTACGACTCTATCTCCTCATACATGCACACAAACGCACAGCCTTACAGTAAATCACCTCCACCATCTCACTGATCGAAGTCCGGTAAAACACACAAGCCACTTCCTTACTGATAAACTTTATCACAACAAAAGGAGAAACTGACCACTTTACACATATGCACAGATATGCACACACTCACACACACACACACTGACAAACACCCACACACGCACACGCACACACACACACACACAGGCTCTGACTTCTCTGAAGCCATACTGGAAATACAAGAAACCGACTTCTCACATATACTGTAGCCCTCAAAACTGACACAAAAACACAGATACGACACAGGAAACAGCTGGTAAATGATAACATGCTGAGCAAAGATTAATAAATACAATAAAATACAGTAAGGTGTAATGACAATAAATGGTACTACTCTTAATTCTAATAATGGAATTGAATACATAATCATTTTATTTGTTTGTGCTTCAGATTACGTTTAACAGCTAATTTCCACAGAACACAAAGAAAAGTCTTTTAAATCCGTCCTGCAGCCATCCATGCTTTAAAAACCATCTATATCATCTTTCTGTCAGACTGGATACATCTGAGTACTTAGGATTGTGCTGGAGTTGCTGTTAGACATGAAGTGTGTGTGCACGCTGTCAGACATAAACCACAGACTAGTATCAGTGTGTATGTGTGTGCATGTGTGTGTTGCACCTGTTAGCTGACTATGTTCTGGTAAACCGCTCACACTCTGAGCCTATGCTGAGAAATTAATGGAGGTCAGGGAGTACGGAAGGCAGACCTACCTACACATGTATGCACGCACTCACACACACACGCACACACACACACACTCTCACTCAGGCAAACCACACAAACACACCAAGCACATCAAAACAGGGCACCATTGCAGCTCAAAGATGAATGCAAAGACCTAAAACAGCATGTGCTTTGGGGAAAAAAGAGACATGCAACATCATGTAGCTAACTGGTGCACTTGCAAGTAAACACGTGTAGAAAAAAGACAGAGAGAGAAAGAGAGAGAGAGAGAAAAACACTTCTTCCAGGAAAGAGATTTGGGTTAGGTGAGCCTGTTCCATCATGTGACCTAATTTCCTGCCACATCACACACAAACAGGAAGTACCATTTGACCACCTGCGCAGAAAGAGAGGCCATGCCTCGTCAGACAGGCGTTTCATCTCCAATCAATCAAACAATAACAAACAGCTGTTCTATCTGACGTGAAACAGAAACTATAATAATAATTATATTATTAAAAATTATATTTAATTATATAATTATAATTATATTATTAAAAATAATAATAAGATGATAAGTAGGCATCATCAGGAAATGTCATGTGCTTTTTCAACAAAAATTACTGCCAGGAAAACACATGGTGTGCCTTCAAACATGCATCTGAACACAGGTATGAGACACTGCAGGTTAAATGCCAGTAAATGACGTTTGATTTAGTAACCAGTCTTTTATTGAGATTCAAGACAACCTCATTTGAATAGTTAAATTCTGTCAAACCATCAAAGCTCCTGTTTTGAGCTGATAGGTGGAAAACAGCAGGGAACCAAAAAAGGAGAAAAAAAAAACAAACAAACATCAGAACTAACCCAGAAATGAGAGAATGGGCGGGACTATCTGCCTGAAAAAGCCACATGACAGTGATGTTTGAGTAGCTTCTACACTATGTTTGATATACTTCTTGAATTGTTTGCAAAGTGCAACGCAAATGTTTGAAAATGCAAAATGTGATACAAAATGCAAACAGAGAGAAAGGTACTGCTGGAGGGTCTGACTGCTTCCTACTGCGGTATACCAACACTGTTAAGACATCACGCCTCAACACACATTCACTGAAAAGGTAGGCTGCTTCTTACAACAGCCACAGGACTAACACGCACACGCACACACACAGCACAGAGAATAACCACAAGGGTTCTCAGAAATGCTCCCTACCTAAGCACACCCACCTGGCTTCACAAACAGATGGTCAAAGAATTAACAAGAAGGGAGAGAGGGGGAATTAGAAAATGAGACTTGATTGGGGAAAATGAGGGGGAGGCAAATGTTATATAGAAGGAAAGAGACAAAAAAAAGAAAATAGAAGGCACAGATGTAAATATAAAGAGACGATGAGAGAAAAACACAATACAAAGACGAAAGAGAAAGCAGACAGAATGCACCTATCTGAGGCTTCGGCAGGAGAAAAGATGGAAATGAGGGAGAGAGAGTTCAAAAAGTATGAAGAAGAAAAACAGTGAAGGTATTTTGCATAGTGCTGCCTTGATGTGGGTGAATAATGGAGAAAACATGACCCTGTGATCTCATAACCGCCTACACGCACTTCTGGAACTCTAGTCTTTTTATGTGTGTGTGTGTGTGTGTGTGTGTTTATACCTAATGAGTATATTTATGCAATGTACAGTCTGCACTGTGTGTGCATATGTATATTATGCATCAACATCAAACATCATTGTGTTTCGGGACTGCGCTGTGTGTACTGCATGTTTGTAAATGTTGTTCGGTGTGTGTGTGTGTGTTACCGTGTTCTTGTGTGTGCTGTGTTTATCAGTCTGAGCGCTGAAGACAGACAGGTCTCCGTTGAGAATAACATTGGCCAGGGCGTTGACCATTGGCTGATAGTGGATGATCAGAAAAACCTGTAAAACACATAGAAATAAGAAAGTAATCAGAGTAGCAAAGCCTTGAGCATTTGAATAAAACAAAAACTAAATTTTACGGTAAAGTTCTTAATGCTTTAAGGTCAGCGGTCCAGATTGGCGATAACAAAAGAACATTTAATCAACTCCCCAAACACATCTCGTGACTGGGCCAGCGTGATAGCGAGGCAGACACAGTTCACACACCAGAAGTAGATTTATTCCTGACTCAGACATTTTCTGTCAGCTAAATTTACAAGTTGTAGATCTGATAGCAAATGTAACGCACGAACACAGCTGCAACAACAGTCTCTCCAGCAGTTAACGTTGCCATGACAACGATGTCATAGATAGAGAAATCAGTCATATTTAAACTGCATTTATCTGGGAACAAAATGTGTGAATAATCTCCAACAACAATGGATATTCAACGTCATGTTTAAATATGATGAATATATAAAAAAAAATGTATGTAACATATTGTTTTCATAACATGACTTGCTGTTTGGTCCGGCTGGATGCTTCCGAAAACTAAAAAGGACATAACTTGGTGGTTACTGCACTTTCAGATCGTGAACCAACTGCTGCATGTTAAATCAAAGTCTGGGAAGCTGACATTAAGTTTCAATCAAACTTTGAGGCAAGCATTGCAATTTCATTGGAGGTTTTCTTTCCATGGGAATGTACAGGAAATGCAGAACAATTCTACAAACAACACACATGAAGCTGAAATATTTCATGACGTTTGGGTCATATTCCATGTTTAACACATTAATAAAAATCTGATAAACAGGCAGAATGATTGGCAGATCATCCGACCACATAACTAAGAGTATTTCAGTTCTTTGGTGATGGTAGCATGTGATGCACAGCATGTGTGCATGTTCTGCTTACTTGCGACAGCAGGTAGAGGGAAACCTGAGGGTTGATCTTTCGGTCTTCGGACTGAAGAAATAGAAGAAAAAAACCCCAACAACTTAAAGTCAGATATGAATAGAGGAAGAAGTAGTTCTTATATGACAAGCTCACTGATTTGATTTTATCATCAGTGTAATCCATTTCATTTCAACATGCAGTTCAGGGTAACGTACCATCTCGGGGCTAACCAGAGAGTAGACATAGAGGGGCAGGAACAAACGGTTGAGGAGGTGGTCAGTCAAAACGTCATTAAGGAATTCACAGTTGATTATGAGGATGTCGTTCAGGTAGTGGAGATGGTCAAGGTGCTCTGCTACCAGGTCACTTAATTTCCCTCTGTTCCTATGTCTGGGAGACAAAAAAAGAGGGGCATAATAATAATAATAATCAGCAGGATAACGCTTAGAAACCAGAATCAGGCCTGACCCCTAGGGGCCATAATGAAAAACACAGAGAGAGAGATGGCACTTACTCTTCATCTGTCTGCACACACTTGTCCAGTTCGATAACATGGCTCCCAATAAACCAGACCAAGTTGCTGAAATACGGGACTGCTGTCTTATCTCGTATGTAGTGCAGCATGTGTTGGTTGTCCACTGGAGAGAGCAGGGTCAGGATCAAGATCTGGGTTAGTGATGTTACCAAGGCTGCCCACGGGTATCAAACACCCACAACACTCACACATACTCATATGTACATAGACTTTGTGATCCCAGAGAAATATCAAAATGTGACAGTTAAAATGTGATTTGAAAAACAAACAACACCATTAAAATTAAGAGGAAAATTAAGAAAATTACAACCACGTTAAGTCAAATTAAGCACATGAATTTGCCCAGTCAGTCTATTGTTAATACAGCATAAATGGAACACTACTAAAGTGGGGAAAAAAATGTGTTGAGTGTTAAAGTGTGTGAGGGGTCACTCGCACTGTTATTAGACGAGAAAACACTTTTCCAACTGATTTTCTGTCTAATCAAAGCCATCTGAGTCTGTGTTTATCAGTGTCTCACACCCACAGAGTCTCTGCTGAGGAGTTATCTTAAGAGCGAGATCTGAGCCACATTCGGGCTTTGTGTTCGTAGTGATGAAACTCACAAGATTAGTCATAGGGCAGTGGGCAATGTTTAAAATAATCTCTGTAATGTGTGCGCAAAGGTTAAGGGGAAACTCCACCAATTTCACACATCAAAGTATGTTTATGGGTGTCAAGAAGATCTGCAGCTCCAGAGGAAGCTGCATAAAGTCTGATAATTTGCCTCATGTGATGTCACTTGAACAGCATTAGTTTGGGCTGAAGACTACATGTTAGAAAATCTCAGATGTGGAGTTAAAAAGCAGTGAGCTGACCAGAACTGCTCAATTCTGCTTGAGGCTAGCAGCTGAGACACCTCATTAGTAGCAAACAGCATAGCACACTTAAATCACTGGTCAAACAGTTTGCAGTTTAGTTGCACTGTGTGTAATGCAGGGGTCAGGTTTTTAACCAGGAAATGGATGCATGGAATATAAAAAGACAACATCTCTGGTTCTGCTGCATCAGTGTTTTTAAACTAACCATGCAATCATACAAGAACAGCAACAGAGAAGCTTCAGTGAAGGGAACCAGAAGGTTGAGACATCAGAGAGAATATCTGAGAGGCTTCTGTTCTGTGAATGACAACTGACTTTAAATGTGAACAGTCCTGGCGTAGTAACACTATCCTCGTGTAGCTGTCCAAGCTGATAGTAATTTAGCAATGCCAATCAACAAACTGGGAAAAACAGTGAACGAGCAACCAAATCAAATGAATGAATCACATAACAGCAGAAAACAAACGGACGAATCACAAGCTGCCGCTAGTCAGAGTCACAGTATCATTCCAGCTCAGTCCATCAGTGGATGACCAGAGAATAATTAAAGCAGGGGAATTAAAGATACTGACTGAATAACCACAGTGATCAAAAACTGTCAAACCCATCAGCAAAAATAACAACCAAGTTGTGGGGCTCAGCTGAAATTAAGTGTGTGGAACAATTAACCCAAGAAAAACAATACAAAAAAAAAGGCATGCAGGTTTTTCTGCATATATGTAGGTGGGTGGGTGATACAGAATGGTTTACAAGAACAAGAATTGCAATTACTCATACCGGTACATTTATAACAAATACACCATTAGGTACAAATAGGGCTGGGTATCAACAAGTACTCACATGTCATGTGTAATAATAACTCTTTTTACAGTTTAGAAGGGAAAAGGGTCTCAAATTAACAGTAACAATATTTTTAAAACAGAAAACAGCCAACAAACTAAAACAATGATTGGCTTATAGGCTAATTTACCACCTGTTTTAGAATTGTAACTGCATCAGTGTGCTCCATGTAACAACTAGTAATCGTGTTTGAGAGAAAGTATCAACAAAACATGTTTCTAGGATACCCAGCCCTACAAAAAAGACTGAATGAATGGAACCAACTTACATGAAACTGGAGTTAGGCAGATGGGGCGCGCAGAGGGAGGAGGGGGAGGGAGAGGAGGAGAGAGACAAGGAGAGGAAGAAGAGGAGGAGTGGTTGTTGAAGAGGAGGAGAGAGAGGGGGAAACAGACACAGGGTTAACGTGAGTAAAGGGGCGATTGTGGAGGGGTGGTGGTTGGGAGGGACCCTGCAGGTATCTTTACTAATAAACTGCAAACAATGGCACGTCTGGCAAAGGAGTTCATGTTACCTAAACATTTGAAACGTATCTTCAGAACTTTGATGCTTTTTACTGCATGTCAACAAGAGAAAACTGAAACAAGCAGCTTCCTCAGAAACAAACTAAACATAACATTAAACATTTGACTAAAATATCTTGACGGTAGCTTAATGAGTATTGATGCGGATTAAAATCCTTTTCCAGGGTGTCATTTGTTGCATGATCCAAGGAATCAGGAGGAAGCATCCAACTGTGACACATTTAATGTTGTGATACTTTCAAAAAGTTTTCAGTTAATTTGAAAAAAACAAACAATTAAATTCATGTGATTTGAGGGGTTTTGAGTTTTGCCACACATTTCTCAGCCTGAACTCATAATGTAATGTTAACGTTGCGTCTCAGACTGTACATTAGGATACAGATGTTCTGCATGGTCCCCTGACATTCCCCAGATGGTGGGGAAAAACCGTTGCTGCTTTAAGTTGATGCTTCCCCTTTTTGACAGATTCCTTACTATAGCGTAGCACATAGCCAGCCCATCAATGATACATTTCCGACATCACTAAGTTAAATGACCTGTATGTCTTCTACTGTGGTTAAAGTCAGTTGTGCTGAAGTGTAATGACGTCAATGTTGAGAGTTATACAATCAGGACTTTATGGACGACATCAGACACAAAGTTGTAAGGCGCAAAGCTAACATGCAGGACTAAACAGACACGTACAAAGACAGACGGGATGCCAGAGTTGATATGTTGCTGTGACTGTGTGTGGAGGTAATGTTATGTATAGTGAAGAAGAGCATGATATGTGGAGGAAAGCCAAACCCGCTAAATGCACCACCTGGCTTATGTGGAGCGACAGCGACAAGCTCTGAGCCCAGAGAAGCTCGGAGAGACGGCAGGAAGGAGAAGCAGAGGCTGACGCAGCACATTGCAGAAAGTGACACAGCCTTTAGATGTTTCAGACTCACAGAGTCACTGCTCGTGAGAGGACGTTATCCCCAGAGGAAAAACCTGCAGTGCTAATCGGCAAGAGATTTTTGGGTGGGGGGATTTCAGTGACTTTGCATGCTGGGTGGATTGGACTTGCTGAAGAGTTAGTTCCTTTTAGTTTGTTAGTGAATAGGAGGACTTGAACCTTGTGGTAACGCCACCTTGGGTGCTGCACATACGCAGAGTTTAAATTAAGTTAAATCATGACGCTGCTGTCTCAGGAGACCGGTTTCAGAAACTATTAAAAAACAAATGCAACAATCCAACAAGTCCTGAGTTATGTTATTAGATCATAACCTTTTTTTATACATCTTACTATTCAGAAGTAAAACTGCATAGCATCTACAGAATTTACATACAAATGTAATTATTATTCCACACCTGAACTGGTTTAATAAAAACAAAACAAAAGGCAAAGGTTTAAACTTTGAGTAACAGCAGATTGTACTGAGATAACGACAATGTATAGATGAAAAAAATGTTTAAATCAGTATTTTACAATAATAATAAAAAAATAATTTATCCTCACAATAACCATTATACCCTAAAGACTCATCGAGCTGCTCGCTGACTGCAGAGTTTCCAGGGTTACAGCCACACTGTTGGTGTACAGATCCTGAACGTTGAGTATTTCTACATATTTTCTGCATTACTGTAAATAAACACTTCATAAAGTAAAAGGACAGTGTTAAATTACATTTTTTTAAAAAAGGTATATTTTGGACAACTTCACATTCCCAGAGAGCCATCTTTTTAAACTAGAATGATGAAAGTAGAAAGCAACAAAACATTTAAGGCCTGTGTGTGTTTGTTACAGCGTTACCTGTTAGTCATGCTCATGCACCAGAAGCAGCAGCAGCAAGAAGGAGGGAAGGAGTACAAAGTAAGACGGTGGGCAGTCCTAGCATCCTGCGACTGAGAGTGAGTGAGTGCATGTGTGTGTGTGTGCGCATGTGTGTGTACGTTTAGCAATGTGCCCATGCGTGTTATTACCACTCACCTTTGTAGACGTTGAGTGTGATGGTGCGGACTGCGATGCGGACCATGCTTTCAGGGTGGTTGAAAAACTTAATGGCCTCGGTGTACAGGGCAAAGTCATTAGTGTGCTGTGTGTGGGAGACAGAGAGGGGGCGCCGGTGAGCAAGGCACAGCATTGCACCTCCGCGCTCAGGCCACAAACGACCACAGAGAGAGAGAGACAGAAAACAGCTAGTGGAGACAGAAATTTGATAAGAAAAGACTACAGAGAGTATTCAAGTTGTGGCAGAATATCTGTAAGAATGTAAGCATGATACTAAAGGAGAATTATTTCTAGTAATCCTGCAGAATCTATGACAAATGTGTTATGACTCTCAAAAGTCAGTCAGTGATATACTGGATGAATAAGTGAGCCTAATTTGCTGGGGACTTGTAGAAGTTGCACTACATAGCAAAAGCATCAAGCAAAAAAAAACATTGTAAGTTTTAATTTGGGTTTTACATCACAGAGACACTCAAAAAGACTGAGCTGAACTAAACAGACTTGGTCCTAACAGTACTTTAGACGTATATTAACATACCAGCATGCTGCGCACAGTAAATTTAGGTATGACAAACCGGCAGCTCTGCATCCTACAGTCATCTCTCTCTGTGCCAGGGCCTGATCCTCTAGTTAAACATTCCTCAGTCACTGCGACCTCCGGCCAATCACAGTTGAGGGTCGGAGAGCAAAAAGTCGCCCAGAGGTCACAGCAAATGAAGAAATCCGACCCTGACACCAAACCCAAACCAGGAGTCTCTCCTCTGCTCGTAAAAAATTAAGTTGTGTAGATCTGACAGGAACAGAAGTGCTCAAAGTAATCAGCTATCCAATAGCGCCCTCTGGAGGAAAATAAACTGTAAATCAATAAATGAAGAGAGATAAATTCTAAATACAACTTTTGTAAATTGTGGGGGAAAGGCTGCAATGAGGTTGTTTATTATTTCAAATATAATTTGCCTTTAGAATGACTCAAAAGTTGCTAAGTTGCTTAAAACTGCACAAAAGTGTAAAATGTCTTTTGCAATAGAAATGCTCTCAGATCTACACATGGGTCTGGTTTTGGCTTCAGGGATAAAGCTACCATCAACAGTACACCAAAAACTTTTCCCCAGCACACACAGGCCAATGGAAGGACTACAGATACTGCTGTAACAATTAAGGGTAACAACATCATTACAGATCGCTCAAGTGGTCGATATTCTTTGTTGTTACCATCGACTACCACACAAACAGTCACACTCACGCATTCACACTCTCTTGTTGAAACACTGTTTTCATTAATATAATGAATGAACATTTGCCAATATTGACACTTGTATTTGTATAAGCTAGTGAAGAGAAAGATTAATTGAGGACAAGATCAGATAAATCTACACAGGAAGTTGATGTTTTGCTAGGGGAAGTGTGCTGCTCATAACTCGTGGATAGAAGTAGGCTGATAAGTACAAACACAGGACTTGCACAAATTGCAAAAGAAAGCCTCTTTTCTTTCATCTCTTCCTTTCTCCTTTTTGTTTGTCAAAGTGAGTGCACAAAAAAACACTGACATTGAATGACAGATCCTCCATTTGTCCCCCCTCCCCATCTGTGTATGGCCTCACCTCATTGTAGAAGAAGTGCACGGTATGGTTGTTGAGTTTGAGTGACAGGGTCTTGAGGAAGGAGATATAGTAGGCCATGATCTCCTCGTCCGAGAAGTCGAACTTGTGGACGATGATGGAGTTCACGTGGTTGTTTGACAACAGGTAATCTGAGAAGAGAAGGAGAAGAGACTGGGTCAGCAAATGTTTTACGAAGATGCTGTCAATCTTACCATTTACCATCTAGGAGCCTAATGATTATAGAAGAGCATGCTGAGCACCTAAAACCAAGAGTGTGTAGCTTCACTGCTTTCAGTTTTGCTCTCCTATCATCAGATCTGTGAGGTTGGACTGCAGTGACTGTTGCATGCATTGAACATGAGAAACTTACCATCACAGCTGTCACTTTTTTAATACCCCTACAATTTACCGAAATGCAACCCTCACTTACTTTATATAAAGATATCAGCCCACTGTATGACAGTGTATCATCTCCTGAATCATTGGTTGCCTAGCAACAGGTTGCAAATGCAACAGGCTGCAAATGCATTGTACATTTCAGCAAAGAAAGGCAGTGCAACATTTCTTGCATTGTTTAGCCTGCAAAATACATCTACACGCTGCATATTTCAGGGCAATCCAATATGCAAAAACATCATTCTCACATTTTATGTGGACTTAAAGAAAACATTGTATTCCCAACAGTAGCACAGGCTCAAAATATTTTAAGAAAGGTATTCTTTGTTGCATTACATCGTGTTTCTATTTCTCCGAGCAGTGTTGATTCAAAAACTTACAAAGGGAAGTCTCGTGGCTGATGTTCTCAAACAGTATGTTGAGGGTCTGGAGGAGCTGGACACACACGTAGCGTCCCGACTTCTGACGCAGGATGTTCAGGAAGAAGGCAAACATGTTCTTCTCCAGGAAGAAGCTAAACACACAAACACATGCATGATTCTATTCATGATGACTTGATCTTGAAATTTAGCCAAAGAGAAGAATGTTTCTCTTTTGCAGCATCCTGGTAGAGTAGTTGGTAACATGCCTGATTTTATTTCTGGCAACAGACCTTTGTTGTATTTTATACACTTCAAATCTAAAACAGCAATGTGGCAAAAATTTATCTTGTTTCGATACTGCACTATGCTTATATCCTGTAGTCACACACTGCTCGTTCCACCCTTACAGTTCATAGTACAGATCATTTAAAGCAACCATTCATTGGACCAGATCTCAGACTGAATACCTCGTTATAAAAACTCTGTAGCTCATAACTACAAAATACCAAACATCTACAAGTCCAGAAAACTATGAGTGATCATAATGTCATGTATATTCTGAGGGTTTCCTAACACCATCAAGTGCACTCTCAACATGTGGCTTCTCAAAGCCATTTCCTGTTTCACATCATAAAGCCAGAGGTGGTGAAATGGATATACAGAGGTGATGACATACAGCACAGACACAAGCACGACGGTCTCATGAGCTTGACTTCCCCCAGAAATGACTTTGTGCTCTTGAAGTCTTTTTATACTAAACCACTGAAGCATTTCAAAGGATTCACTTCCCCACCATATTTTTTTTCCTGGCAGAATTAATTACTGCTTTTTTATACAAATATGTAACTCCCATTACAAGTATGTTAACGTTTTCTTCAGTGAAAACAGGCTAAGTCGTTGCCTTGTTTCAGTATGATTTTCCATCTGTTAGCTATGATATTAAAGAGAAAGTTGAAGTTTGCCTGTTCAAACATTTCCAGATCAGGTGATAAAGCATAAAAATAAACAGGGTGCAAACTGTTCACAGGTCAAGTGTGCACCTGCATGAATGTCAGGTTTAAAAAAAGAGTGTGCACACCAAGCAAACCATGCCTACATGAGCACTATAAGCAAATACAAAGCTTTCACTCCCACACTGGAATCAAAATCTGCATAGTAGTAGCTACAGGCGAGGGATTTGGCGTAAAGACATTTGACTGGTACTTACTCAAACACAGAGCTGTCATTCTGGTCCCCCCAGATGAGGATCTCTGTGATGGAGCGGATAGTCTCCACGAGAAGATTTCGGTTGTGGTCTGTCACTGTGGTGTTTTTGGTCAGGACATGGTACATATACCTGATAGGGAGACATGAACGAAGGTGTTGAATCCTCAGCTCAGTTTTTAAATTTGCGAATATGTACAGATCTATCTTTAAACTTGACAGCAGGAGACATATCCGGAAGCAGAATAATAAAACACCTGACAGGACATTGACTACCATAGTGGTGAGGTGGTGATTGTCAATTGTAAACCATGTTATTGCTATGTGCGGCCTCTAATTTAGAGTCAATAAAACATCTCTAAATACTGTTATACAATATAATGTATCTTCAACCTTTTTCAGCTCAAGGACCCCTTGGACAAGAGAAAAACAGAACAGAGACCCCCCCCACATGTGTCACATTTTAAGCCTGGCTTATAATAACAATTATATTTACTTTATTCACCTTTTAATTCACCTTATTACTATTGCTATTTTATTATGTATAGTTTTTTCTTTATATTTTTAATCTTATGTTGTCTATCATCACTGTGTGTAATGCTGCTGCTGCACTGTAACTTGGGATAAATAAAGTATATCTATCTATCTATCTATCTATCTATTAAAAATATGCTGGGTTATTAGCCTATATGTGTTTATAGCTGATAGAACATTCAGGCATAATGGAATAATTTGTAAAAATATATATAAATAGTAACATTTTTTGTCAAAAGTAGCTTTTTATTGTATAATAACGCTTGCATTGAGTTTTCTCTGTCATTTTTGTTATATTTTTTAATACCTCTGCTATAATATAATAACATATACCGTACACACACGCAGGTGTTTCACTTATCTCGCCTGATCATGCTCCTCAGGACTCTGTTATGGGTGTGTGTTTGATTTACTACAGTTCATTTGTTGCACCTGTTGTGGTGGCACAGCTACACTAAGTCCTGCCAGCCTGATTGGTGCACGGACATCGGTGACCTCAATAATTTCCCCAGCAGAGCTCCTCCCTGCTTCAAGCCACAGCAGACTTGGTCTAATTAGCCAGAATAACTCAAACACCTGTGCATGCTACTTGGATTTTTCAGCTTTTTAATGTTGGATGTTTACGCACCGACTTTATCGTCCAAAACAAATAGGACAGGGTGGATTATCACTTTAAAAGCTTATCTATCAAGAGCTAGCTCACATGGTATTCTCAAGCAGAGCAGGAGCGACCGTGGGTTTAATTAGCTGACTGAGCTATAATTAGTTAGCTGTCGCTACTGTTATTTTATTTTTCTAATGAACGCAGGCAGCGTCCCCAGTCACAGGACAGGCTAACGTTAGCATTACTCACTTCAAATGGTCCAAGGAGTGGATGTTTTTCGTCTTCCCCTGTCCTCCAACCCAACTCCGTGACCGGCCAAACATTGTTGCGGTGTTTAAAGTGGGGGTGGTATTTCGCACGGTGCGTTTAATTCACTCGGGTTAGTGTCCCCGTTTGTCCATTACACCCACTTTCCCGTGTAGATAGCTTCTTAGCAAACAGAAGGTGATAAGCGGCGATAGCAGCGCCGAGGGGCGTCATTACGTAAACAGGTTTAGCGGACTGGGTTCGTCTGGGAGTTGGTGTTCTTTCCCCGCGGTGGACTCATTTACACAGCGGACAAAAAAACTACAACTCTCACTTCCTGCGTTAGCGGTGACTATAAAAGCAGGCGACGCGTCCTCGCGTGGGCCAACTGACATCTTAAAGACCAATCAGAGTAGAGCCTGCCAGAGCGGCGAGCCAATCAGCTGCCGAGGCTTCAGGTGTCGGTTTGTCGTCGGGACTGTTTTGATGCAGTTGGGGGAAAATGTTGGACGGGACGTTTGTCCACACAAACATCGACAGGAGCGTGTGTTCGTGAGTGTTTTACTAATTTCCCACGGACGGATATGTACGCAAGGAAAGTCTTTTTTTGTAAAAACGTTTGTTTTCACTAGCACTAGCTACTGTTTTTAGCCGTAGCCAGCTGGCATGGCGTGAATTCCGCAAAGAATCAATGTCAAGAATGCGTCGAGCTCACTAACGTGATATTTTGACACCGTCCCTCCCGGTTATTAATAGCTAGCTATGAGCGTTTCACCCTTAAATCCACCTGTGTTGCTTTCGCTTTCTTCTGAATAAAAGTGGCACTCATAAAGCTACCTCCTCTCAATCACTGTTTGCAGGTCGGGACGAGCCGAAATGGACGCCCCAGCCCCATCATCATCAGCAGCAGCACCCCACACGGATATCTAGCGGTGTCACAAGCAACTCCAGTCCAGGTCACATCCTTGCTTGTTTCCAACAAACGCAAGAAACCCCAAAACCGTTATTTTGTCTTCTATGACACATCCAATTTATGCCCAGCTAGATTCGGTAGAATCGCTGTTGGACGAACTCCCATATATGTTTTATCTGGGCCTGTTCTTTGTGAACGTCCTGATCCTCTACTATGCCTTTCTGATGGAGTACATCGTCCTGAATGTGGGGATAGTGTTTCTGCCTGAGGACATGGACCAGGCGCTGGTGGACCTCGGGGTGCTGTCCGACCCGGCGTCTGTCCCTTATGACACAGACACGGAGCTGGATGTGTTTGAGGGTTATCTTGAGTGACGAAAGGACGAAAAGTGGATTTTCTTTTTCTTTAAAAAAAAAAGGTGGTGATGATGCAGAGGTCTGAGCTCAGCCTGAATACTCCCTGGTCGGTCATGTGGGGAGAAAATGCCTCAAGGTGGATGCTCACGGACATATGGGTGAAAAAGTAAGCAAAGCACACACAGTACCTCACATGTTCAAACTTCTGAATCTGCTTTCATTATATTTATTATTGATAATCTGTCGTAACGCTTGTGTCTCGTGTTTCTAGGCTGTCTCGGCTCAAACTAGGGTAGCCTGAAGTGATTCAGCACCGCCAGGCCCATACGATCAGCGCTGGGAAGAGCACTCTGCACTGGATCAGCTGTCAGTCAAATCAATCTATTGCCCATGCTAAAAAACTGCACTGGCATCCGTGCCCCCCTCACTGTGGTGGACACGATGAAAGATACAAAGGGAAGGAGACGGCCGTGGATGAAAAATGAATGTCACTCGAGATGTTGAGCACGATTCAGATCGATACACCTTTTAAAGTGATCAGTTACCAAGGCTGCGCAGGGATCTGGTAGCTGACTGCTGAAGGAAGTGAATAGAAAACTTTCCACTTCAGTCACGGTGTGATGTCTTCCGCGGTGTGAGTCAGAAGAACTTGTCCACATGTCCACTATAGGTCTGTCGCATACTTAATCACCCGCAGAGCAACTTGTTTCAACCGTTTGTCCTTTTTTTTTAAAACGCATCGCTCGATCAGCAGGCTCACTCATTCCGGAGGCGCAAGTTTAAAATGTGTCTTTCGAGGTCACCCATATTGTATGTCTGCTTCAGGGATGTACACACTCTCAGGAGCACAGTTAGGAACACAGGCACTGTAAACAGGACATAGGAAAGCCCCAATCACTTCACATGGTCTCATAAATCAGGAGCACCACCACACTTTTCACTGTAATGTAAAAAGTATTAAAGTACCTAGGTAGGTTTTCTGATAATCTATAGTACATCACATTAGTAATTTGGCTTATACACAAATTACAATTTAAATCCACTTAACAGTAATGGATTACTAACGACCACAAGTGGCCAAATGTGTCAAACTGTTATGAGTTGTGTCAAAGGCTGAAACCTCATGAAGACGCCCTGTTTTTCATTCTGTGTTGCGTACATGTTTAGTTTTTAAATGCGAGTTAGACACATGGAAAAACTCTGCGTGATATCTGTTCGGTTTAGTCGTCAAACTCTTGTTTTTTATCAGACCTTCTTCTGTTTGTTATGACTTTAGAAGATAAAATAATTATTCTTGGCAGCAATAATGAACTGGAGTCAAGCGAAGAGGCGGTTTCAGTAGTTACACAGATGAGATCATGCACAGAATCATGTCTGTGATGCTTGTTAAAGAGGAGCTCAGTTGATTTACTAGAATATTAAAATGTAGATATGAAAGTACTGTACCCGGACAATTTTTGGAAGCAATACAGAGGAACAAATGTTTTCTCCTCGCGTCGAGTACTGCCCACCAGAATAAGCAGATTGTGCATAACAAGCGTCACAATGTGGTCGTGACTGAAGCTGTGGAGGCCGTTCCAATTTGCACATGCATGTTTCATAATCTCAGTAAGTTTTTGTCCCGTCTTTTTTTGCCTGTCAGCGGTTTAAACGTTACAGTCTGCAGCTAGACGACCTTTCACCCACATGTTTGACCATCACTTGGCCTACTCATCTCAAACGGTATATTTAGATACAGTCCGTTAATTGTCCACAGCAACTTTGTGTAGTAATGAATTCAAAAGAAAAATGCAACTTAAGAGCAGGGATGTAAAGAATAATTGTGTGCAACACTTTGATGGCTGTTCTCCACCAGTATTAATTCACGAAGGCTGATAACCAAATTGTTTCTGTTTGGCTGCCAGTAAGCAATGTTTTGTTTGTGGTTTGTTTTGATTGGATTGTTTATGCCTTTGTATAAATCAGTGTCCATTAAAAAGAAATCTATTTTTGGCAGGATTAATATATATATATACAGTATATATCCATCTGAAAGGCACTTAGATCACATGACACCAAAGCTCAGGATACTAATATTCATTAAATATTGTAAAACATGTCTGTGTGGAATTTGATGATAAAGTTATTGAATGAAGACTAAGTAAGTTCGTACTGTAGATGACAAGTAAGTCATCAATACCTATCCGAGAAGATGCTGGAGGTGGGTGACAGACTGACTTTTAACCCATTGTCTGAATGTTAGGACGATAATTTGAGAAAAAAAACAAATGTTTAAGTCGCTCCCCATACTCGAGTGAAGTGGTGAGATGAGGAGGATATTTATAAATCGCTGGTGTTGGTCGCAGGTATCAAACTGTTCGAGCCATTTTCCCGGGCACGACACCACACTGTGCTGGTCAGGTTCTGATCGACTCTGCTCACAGCATCTTAGTTTAGTGGAAAACACATAAGACGTCACAAGGACTTTGACGGAATAAGCTTCTGCCCAAGTTGTTGGACGTTTAGTCATCAACATACAGCCTTTACCCAACGCCTGTGTCATCCCTCCACATGTACTTCTTTGCAGACACGCACACGCTACAATAAGCTACGGATGGTTAACAGAGTTTTATTTTCCAATGTGTATTTAATAAACTTTGAGCGAACGCCAGCTTCTGTTTGTCTCTTCCTCCAGCCATCACCAGCTGTCATTTGAGATGCTTATCGAAGATCACGCTGCGGCAGACAACTCTGTTTACTTGTCACCACGCGCTCTTTTGGTGTCACTTTACATTTCGCCCATAAGAGAGCATCAGCACACCAGAAAACAGCAGCAGCAGCTTGTTGGCATGTGTTGATGCCACAGGTGCTTCATGGATAAAACCCCCCCAACAGATCAGACCGCAACCTTCTGGTTAACCAAAGTACAGTATGCCAGGAATGTAGTCTGTAAAATGCCTTTGACTGATAACAGACACTACCTGGCGTGTCCGGGTGTGATGCACCGTAACCATCTGTCGTTTCTGACTGAGGAAAGGGTTAAAAAAGTTCATCTGTGATACCAGTGGCTTTTTGCTGTGCTGTGACGCGGCCATGAAGTATGCCAAGACTTTTTATGGTTATTCAAGTACTGCATGATCTATTTACACAACACAACATTCTATTTTTATATATTAAATCAGAGACTGTAATTGTGATTTAAATCACTGATATTGATAAATGAATTATATAAAATTAACACTGTATCGAGCGCCTGGGGGCACTAGCGAACAAAGAAACTGTGGCTTGTTTTCTTCCTACTTCCTAAAATGAATTACACAGCCACAATAAATAAATAAATAAATTCTAGATGTAGCTATTTCTAAGTGTTCGTCTTAAGCGTTCCACATCTATGATGCACTTGACAAAATGCCAAAAATGAAACAGTTGAAGAGCAGCAGAGTTTTGAAGTCAAACAAACAGACTGATTTTAATTGATAAACAAATGTGCTGATGTGGGTAGCGCCTCAGAGGTTTGCAGTGATTCTCTGATTGAGTTCTTATCTGATGTTTATTTTTATTTTTTACTTTTAAAGCAGCGCTCAAGTGATTTAGTATTACATTTCCATAACTTTACAGAAGAGAAAGATCAAGAATATTTATAGCATAGTACTTTATGCACCCCCACTCATTTTACCATTACGTCAACATTCGAGAAAGTGTCCCCCCACTCTGTACAGTCAGAAAAATTCCGATCAAAGCAAGTAAAGTAATGCAATGGACTATGGAGTTACACACACCGTCACCTTGTTAAAGGTCAGTTTTTATCAAAATACAGAACAGAAACCTGTTGAGAAGGAAGTGAAAAGTAGTTTATAATACACCAATGAATTCAAAGAACACGGGAAATGACGGCACAAACCGGTTGACAACGTAAATGAAAATGATTTTGTTTACATTAAAGTGCAGGATGATTTTTAATCGATCTGTAATGTACAGCTCGTGTACAGAAGAAGAACACACAAAAATACTGTTATTACTGCGTTACAAAACAAAACAAAACAAAATCTAAAAATAGCACAGAGTATAAAAACTATCCAGCATCATGAGAAATATCATAGTGCAAATATGCTTCTTGAATTTCTATCAAACAAAACCACACGTCTTTACACACACACACCCTGCGTGGCTCTGAAGGATTTATTACTTCCTTGTAGCCCTGCCTGGAATCGTTGAAATCAAGCTGCCAAACAGACGAATACAGTTTGTTTTAGTGCTCACTGTCTCTTTGCTTCTTGTTAACCGCTGTAGGTCAAGCAAACATGCTCCAGATAATGCATTGTGTAGTGTAAACATATGCATGAGAAAAAAAAAGCTCGTAGCTTTTGTATTGAGAGGATTCGTGTTTTTAATGGCAAAGAATCCGGTTGTCCTGCTGCTGAAGTCTCTCGAACACTCCGTATGGAATGCACTGGTTCCACATCCTGCAACGAGATGATGGGGGAAAGAGAGCAACATGACATATCAGGGAAGGAAATTCCAAACAATGGCTCGTTTTGGTTGTGGAGCATCTTTCCAAAAAAAACGTGGACAGGATATGAGGCTAATCATTGCCATACAACACACACACACACCCAAACGCACACACACACACACACACACACACACACACAAGTCGCAGGTGCAAACGAGGCTTTCTCACCTCAAAGTTTTCATTCTTTTACAGTTTCTTAGACTGACTCCCAGGCTCTGTGCTCCGACATCTGTGAGCTTGTTATACTTCACGCTGTCAAACAGAAACAGTTTACACTTTCAATGTGCACTACTGATAGTGACAAATCAGCGTGAATAACACATTTTTATCAACTTATTAGTCACCGTAAACCAATACATCAGCTGATCAACATTCCACTGGTTCCTCTTTTTACATGTGCGTGTGTGTGTGTGTGTGTGTGTGTGTGTGTGTGTGTGTGTGTGTCTGTGGTCCAAATGTTATATAGCACAAAATACTGATAACACAGTATATTTTCTCATTAATCAAATAAACAGACAGGTATTATGTAAGATATTTCATGCTGGGGTATATATAGGGTCAGGTGAGTGCAACATGTTATCACAGCAGGCATAAATACACAGAAAAAATTCTAATGAAAAGAAAAATATATATGGAAATATATGAAGTCTTACTCAAGATCAGTGAGGGAAGCCACATGTGGCAGGACAGCTGCTAAACTCTCTGCCCCTTCGTCAGAAATCACATTACTGTAAAGGCTGGGAAAAACAAAACAAAGGGGAGGAAAGGGGAAGTGAGAATGTGTGGGTTTACTGTGTCACAGTTTGGGTGTCAGCTATATAATGTAGTTATAAACACAATATATACCTTAAACAGTGCAGTTTGGGCAGACCCTTCAGCGTGGTTGCCAGTTTTTTCACCCCCTCGTTTCCGATGCAGTTCTGTGACAGACTAGAAAACAGAAGGAAACGTTTAGTTTAACCCTCATACAAATCTGACTTTTTTGATGATTTGTTATGTAAATGTAAACCCAACCAGTGAAAGAATTAAGAACATTTTGTACTTACTTGAGTACCTCCAGGAAACAGAGTGAGACTAAAGCATCAGCCAACTTCTCTGCTCCTTTGTCCCCTATCTTACTATTCTCCAGACTAAAGGAGAATGAGAAAGCTATGGTCAGACTCTAGAAACAAGTATAAACAGAAAATGATCCACTGAGTGATAACAAGATGTAAATGTGTGTATACTTACTCTAAGTGCTGTAGGTTGTGTAGGCCTGGCAGGAGCTCCCACAGCTTTGGCAGAGCAAGGGGACCATTCTCTGGACCAAGCCTATAGGGGGAAAGATAATGCCATCATCATCATCATCATCATCATCATCATTGTTGTTATCATCATCATCATAATTCAAATGGCAGAGCTACTCACTCAAACTCCAGCTTGTGCAGCTCTTTGACAGCTGGTACTCCCTCTGCCAAGATGGAATCGAATTGGCTGGGACTACAAGTAAACACAACACATAGTTCAGCAAGCAGACACATATAATTTGTATGTTGCAAAGTAGAACAGAGTGAATCGGAAAGAATGTCTGGTATTATTACCTGTCTGACAGCCTCTTTTGCGTATGGATGTTGACCAGCTTTGCCAGGTGCTCTATGTGACACCTCTGTGTGGCTTTCAGGGGGTGAATCTTGAGTTTGGACACCGCCCGTTGTCGGAGCCCTTCGTCATCACCTTGCTCCAGCTGCTCCCATAAGGAGATGACATCAGCAATGCATGCCCTAAAAAGACACCCGAGAGTTGACACACTTGAAAACATGGTTTGTCTCTGTTGTGAGAATAAAGGCTTTAGGAATGAGGACTAGTCAATGTTTGGTAACACTGGCTGAGATAGCTGGAGTGTAAACCTCCCTAAATCAAATAAAGAGTAGGGCAGTGCCGCTGACATTGGCCTTGATTCTGACAATATCCAGGATTAGCTTCCACACAGTGGGGGAAATACTACACATTAGATGTTTTTGTCAAGAACGGGGCCTTTTCTTTTCTTTATTAGGACATCACCAGGGTGCTTTTTTGTCCCAGTCTGTCCCTGGACGTCACAAAGTTAGTTAATTACTGACATTTTTGGCCTTGGAAGTAAGTAGGCTTGTTAGCCTGACATAAAAACAAATACATGAAAGCAATTAGACAATAAATTTACTGTTGTTGTTTGGCAAGTTCACAAAAAACACACCACCATACTTCAGTGCCATAAAGATCAGAATGTGGAGATATCCAGAGCTTGGCAGAACTGGCCTGCCTTTTATAGTGTTGCTACGGTATGATTGGCCAATCACTGTCTAGGGAAGGGGTGAACAAACTCAATTGATACCAAGCAGCTCTTTGAAATGTGGATTGTGTACCTGTATGTATTCAGGTTGTTGAGTCCCACCAAAGCTCTGAGTCCAGAGATCTGTATCCCAGAATCCTCCAGATCCAAACAAAAACTTCTACCCTCAGTTCCAGCCCTTTCGAGAACGTTCTGCACAGCGAAAACGTCCGCTGGGTTTAGTGGAACTCCACGAAATGTGAGGTCTTCTGGGAGATTTGATGCCAGGTGACCAACTAGTTCTGTGCTGCCACTGTCTGTGCTACCATCCCCATGTGTGGAACTTGCCTCATAAACATAGTGACAAGCCTCCAGGACCTGGGCGGGGCTTAGGTCACTGTACAAAAGACCTTCAAGGTGCTTTGTTACTAAAGTCTGCTTGCCGACCACCATGTCTCTAAAGGCAGTCGCTGTTTGTGAGTGAAGCCTCTTCAGCTCTCTCCTGTCGTGGAAAAGAAGCCCGACTGCAAGTCGTTGAGTGAGCTCAAGCTCCTCCCTATGAGGGCGCCGACGTGCCTTTGGGCCTGACTGGAAAGGAAGGGTCTGAAGGAAGGTGCGATCTGAAACAGTCCTGGGGAAACAGGAAATGAGAAAGAATTAAGGAAATCAGAACAGCAGGGAACTAGAAGTAAGGCTAGGATGAATCAACCATTTATTCATATTAGGATAAAGGATAGAGGAACTATTTTCTTCTGATGAATCAAGTGACTTTTACCTTGACAAAGACAAATGGACCCCTGCCAAGTAACTCTGAAGGAAAGGGTTGGCCCACAACATGATGTTGTCATCGCCAGCATAGGCGTTTCCACTGTCTTCTTTCACTTCTCTTCTAATGTCCTCTTTGTCCCCTCTTCCTCCTCCCTTTGTCTCACCACTGGAGACAACTTGCCTCCTCAGGTGGTAGGAGGTGAAAAGCCCTGCCCTGTGGCCAAATTCCTTGAGTTTGGTAGATGTGAGCCGCCCTGTCTGGAGGATGGAGGAGTTTGCTTTGACACACTCCCAGGCCAAAGAACTCAGCTGGGACAGCAACTCTCTCTGCTGTGTTCTATCTACATCCTCACTCTCCATCTCCTCTTGGTCCACTTCATCTTCCTCTTTCTCCTGTTTTTTGGTCCTCCTTGCTCTTTGGGGACGAGTGTGAACCTGCGCTCTGGACTTTGTCCGGGTATTTCTTTGACACCTCTTCACTTCAGAACTACTTGAGATCCGTGTCTGGGTCTCTTCTCCAGATTGCACGGGTATTTCCGTTTGAGGTTCAGCCTCTGAGTGTGTGGTTTCACTGTCCATTTCCATTTTCAGACGAAGCACTTGATGGCAGAGCCCGGTTAAAGTTCTCGGTAGGACCTCCAAACCTTTGGACTCTTGTAAAAGCCAGCAGACCAACTGACATAGTCCAGGGTTCCAGCACAGGAGATGTAGGTAGCTGCAGTTTTTTAGGCAGTCCAAAGCAGATGCTCTGAGGGCAGGATCTGTGACGTACTGGGACAGATATGTCTCTATATGTGTCGGGGTGAAGCCACACATCTCCAAAAAGCTGTCCGTCCGCCGGAGTAGCTGGCTGGCAGTACCTTTTGGTCTGGTAGAAAGCAAAAGAGTGCAGCCTGGAAGGAGGATCCTCTGAAGGATGGCAGAGTATAAATGTCTTACTGTGTATGTCTGTGCTTTGCTGTCTCTCTGCAATGATGTTGTTAAGTCTTTTTCTTGAGGTTGGAGTAGAGATTCATAGTCACGCAACTCATCAAACCCATCAAAAATGATGAGCACACGCTTAGGGGCTGCAAGGATTTGAGCCAACACCGCCTCTGGATCCAAACAGGGAGGAACAAAGGAGGAGACGTTTAATAGGAGGGACTGAAGGCTAAAGGTCGACTCCGTTAATGTGAGTGCTTTGCCGTCTAATAAGAAGACAAAGTCAAACTGTGGAATGCAGTCTCTGGACCAGTCAAGACACAGCTTCCTGATCAGGGTAGTCTTTCCCATGCCAGCATTGCCAAGTAGCAATATGTAGCGTTTGAGTTTGTCTCCATTTGAGCCTTCGAAGATCTAAATGGAAAAAAATAAACATATAGTGAGCCGCCGCCAGTGATTTGACTACTCATATAAACTAATCAAAATGTCCAGCTTCATGGTATGTTAAAAAATGTTCATGTTCAGTAGATGATAACTGTTTTTCGATGCATTCAAAGTTAAACTTACCTGGCTTGGTCGCAACAAGCTCTTTTGTCGATCTGTATCTCCCATAATAACCAGCTCTTTGTCCAGGACTTTGTTTGTGGTTTTTGCAGTGCGAACTATGTCTCTCTGGCTCACTTGCACATCGACGTGATGAGAGGTCAGGCTAAGATTTGCCTCCAAATCCTGACACATACGTGCTTTGGCTTCCTGTATGTAGCCCTTTACCGCTTCTGCAAAAACAAACACAGATAAATACCAAACTGCTCTTCCACGGAGCATGATTTGTACTTTTCAGGAAATTATATCAAAACAGAAAAGAGGAGAAAAAGCATCTGGTGACTTACGTGGAATATCAGGGACAGTCGGAGACTGAGGAAGAGGCGATTCCTTACATGCAGACATCACTGAAATGCAACGTGTCATGATATTTGTAACATGGCAAGGATCATTTCTGCACATGGAGCGAGAGGTGAGATTTACTAATACTTACCATTGCTGGGGGAGACGGGTGAGGTACAAAGGGGAGACATGGCTTTGCTAGCAGTGTCTGACAGAGATCCTGGTGGGGATGAGCTGGCTTGAACTGGCACTACTGCACCGTCCACTACAAACACAAGGAGAGAGAAATTAAGAGCCTGTATTGACATGTGCAGTGGTTTGTAGAAAGTGATCGCCATGTTGCATGCTTAAAAAAAGGAGAACCAAAAGTGTAAATGTGGAACCTCTGCGTACATGTACATGAAGTAGAGTCAGCAAACAAACATACATGCATGCACATCCAAGAAGTGTTTTTGACTCACCTGGGGAGAGGGGAGGCATTTGACGTTTGCAGGATGGTGAGGGAGCAGGAACTATATCAGAATTAGAGATTAGAGTATGTTCAGTTGATGTATATGCATAATAAACAGACGTATGTAAACCAGCAAGGCTTTGGGCAAGTGTTTTACATGCTGCAGAGAAGGCATGACACAATAAAAGACGAATTTAACACACATTTAACAAATAAGACACAAATGAAATGGACAGAAACAAAATATAAGATCAAATTTACAAATTTCAAGGTTCAGGGTGCAGAATTAAAATTACAACAAATCTCAGATTTTCGAGGAAGCTCATTCCAGGTATGTGTTGCATAATAACTAAATGCAGATGGCCCCTCAGTGGCAGCCATTTTTAATACAAGAGCTGAAAGAGGGGGAAGGGGTGGGAGCTTCAAGACAAGATGATGATCACCTGTCTTTCTGTTATGCCAAGCAGTCCCATGCTAGTGGTCAACATGCTTATTTACTCTAAAGGCAGCATAGGATTCAAATGAACTACGACTGAAATGTTGCAATTATTTTACATCCAGATACGCAGCATTTGCAACCCAATGTAAGCGGATACTTTACTCACCGAATATATAAGTAGGTGAAGCAGCTGAATTGGGGATAATAACCGGAGGTGAGAGCCTCAGTGCCTGAACAACCTTATATCCCGTAGTCTCTGGAATGGTAATAAACTGAATGGAGGGAGGAAGATGAAAGATTCTTTGTGGAGTGTTGGGCAGGCTCGCTCCCTCTGCTGGACTTGGCTCTGATCCTGTATCAGTTCCTGTAAAAAAAAAAGAAGAAAAAAAAAACAAACAACCTTATTGTTCTCTGGCCCCACATTTGGTTAACCTTGATCATATCAACAAGGAAATGAAAAAAAATCAAGCTGATAGTTTACTTCCCGATAACATAGTAAGGGGATTTATCGTCCTTGAATAAGAGATTTTTGTAGATTTGAAAAACATAGCTCATCGACAACAGTTGAAGAATACACATGGCTTACAACTGTGTACTATAAACTATCAACAGCAGGTTTTTTTAGTTTATGGTTCTCGTTTATCGAAAAAGCTGATCTGGTGGAAGTCAAGTGAGGTGAGGCTTCTTCTTTTGGCTCATCAATGTGACCTCCTTTCTCACGAGCTCAAAATTAAACTTCCTGTTTCTTGGTGTTGGTTAGTTTAGTTGACAGAGCATCCATCCCATGTACACAAAGGCTCTGTCGTTGCTACAGCGGCTCAGGGTTCGAATCCAACCTGTGGCCCTTTGCTGCACGTCATTCCCCACATTCCCGTCACTCTTCAGCTGTCTATCAAATAAAGCTTAAAAGGCCCAAAAAACAAAACTTCCTGTTTCATTCTTGTTTTCTATTGCCATGAAGGAACCAAGTCGAGCATAGCTAACAAACATCCCTTTTTCTTGTCCGTAAACAAATCTGTTGTGCTCACGTTACTCCTGTCTGTTTGACACAACCTTCATTGTTACTTTCCTCCAGCCCCTTTAATGTCCGTAACCTGAACTACTGTTGTTTCTTACCACTGACACAAATACATTTTTGTTATTACCTTACTTTAAATGTTTTTTAAAAGAAACCTATAGTGTCTATATGTTCCCCTAAGAAGAATCAATTCACAGCAGGAACCTCGGAAACTTACGTTGGCTGATAACTGGCTCAGCCTGTCGCTCTTTGGGTTTTGGTTGACCTGCAAAAGTTGAAGAACCGACATTACTACAAACAAACTTAAAAGCACTGGGTAAAAATTTGGCCAGTATGGGGCCAATATAGCAATACTGACACAATACTTCATTAATTTTACCAAGAACCACTTAGAAAACCACCTAACAGAAGACTCATTTTGATCCATTAATCCAACGTTAAGCATCATGGATATATTGGCACCACATTGGGTCAATTTTAGCCCAGTAAGTCAGAAAAGAACCTCATTCTGAGCACTATATTTAGACCAAAAGGTGAATGAGTGGTTCTTTGGAACAATCTTTCTATGGAGCATGTTATGTGCATCTGTGCATCTTTAAGGGAAAGTGCTGCTTAAAGGACAATATCGCCGTTTTGGCAAGTCTGAGCTCCATATAAAACAGTAACACAATAAATACATTTTAATAATCTGTACATCTATTCCAAAAATGTTGATGAAACTTTAAAATGTAGTTATTACGTGCACCTGGACTCTCTGCAGAATAAAACATTAGCTATGGATAGATTATATATTTCACACATTTGGTGCCAAATAGTTCAACAGATCAAACCAACAGTCCGAGTAGGTCACCTGCTGTTCTTTGCCTTTTTGGCCCAGATGGCGTGTTCTCATTAGTGCACTGTTTTGAACGTGAAGCTGAAATGGAAAAATATAGAACATGTAAACCTGCTACACAAACAAAGTTGCATGAGTTCAGACTGAAGCTGAAATATTATAAAGCTGTGTATGACAAAGAGGCGATCAGGTTCAGGTTATCTACCTCTGGTTCTTTTCCTTCTGTTATTTATTTGGCCCGTTAGTTTGTCCTCTTGTCCCTGCTGGCTGCTGTCTGGGCTGGGTAACTCTGTTGGCATGGGAACCTCACCTAAAGTGCATGAAAGAGGAAGCAAAAGTAACCAGACATGGTTGTTATTTTCATGAAGTTCAGTACTGAACTGAAAATCTTGGCAGTGAAGCGTGTTTCTCCAAACATCTTGAAGAAAAAGGAAATGACACACAGGATGAGGCTGAACTTTCTTAACCCTTTAGCCTCGGTGGCATTGGCATTATTTCATTGTTGTCCGCTTTCCTACCAAACTTCTACTAACCCAATATGTATAAAAGTACTGAATTTTGCATTTGCTTGTTATCTCCATGTCTGAATGGGTTCTCTCCCACTTCCTCTCACAGTCCAAAGACAGAAAATGGATGGATGTCTCTTTTATTTACCAAATAGTCATATATAGACAAAAAGAATGTTTGGGGTCAATCATGGCTTGTGGATGAATATGAGTAACACATTGCATCTAACTCAGTTGCCGGCCCTATGCTAAGGGCGCCGTCCATCCATTTGTCCATCTCAATAAACAGCGTAAGCTTGTTTTAACGTTAGTTAATGTTACAGAGAGGCCTAACAGCTGTTATGGAAAATAATAATGTAGGTAACTTCTCCCGCCTTACATTTCTCAGGGTCATTTGTAAAGATTAGATCTGTTCAGCAGGAGTTCACATCCCTCATCCATATATTAGAGCTGCAAGGCTGGTTGTTTGTTGTGTTACAGTTTATATTGTCTGAAGTGTCTTCATAGTGTTAAACCTGTTAAACCATGTTTGTATGTAAATTGGCAGTGCTGCGATGCAAGGGAGGCACCACCTTAAATCTTGCCTAGGGGGCCAAATTGGTTAGGGCCGGGACTGATCTAACTAATAAACGTTTTTAATCCATATCAGGGGTACTCCAATACAAATCTTGCGTTTCCCTAAAATCCACTAAGTGAGCACTTTGTTGCTTTTTGTTCTTGTGTCATAGATGTGACAATGTGTCTCTTCAAAATTCTTATGCTTCTAATGCCGTTTCAAACTGGATATCTTCATCACAGCTATAGTCTCCTGGCATATTAAGCAGATGGGTCTTGTGCTGGTTGGAGGGAGGAATGCAGTTTTCAGTCCATTCTTCTTTCGATTGCCGATTTTCACTGTTTTCACTTGGAACACGCCATTTTCATGCAATCTTTTTTTCTCGTGCAATCTAGGCTCCTACAGAACCGCAGCGCGACCCAGTAACAGGCTGTCTGTGTATCGTTGGCATGTGCTGACCCAACCAAAACCCGTAGTGAAGAAATAACAGTTCGGGCGCCACAAATAGGTTGCCGGCGGGCGCCTATTGAGTACCGCTGATCTATATGTTTTAGTGTGTCTGTATATTATTCATGTCCGTTGTGTAGCATGTCTGTTTTAATGTTTTAGCCCTATTATTTTTCTCCTTTATTGGCTGTCTGTTGTCAGCAGCTGCGAAATGAAAAGTGGAGATCCTTACTGCTGGTGACTTCTTCCTCACAGTTAAACCATGGGTCGCCAAAGAGCACATCTGGATCTAGATAAGAATATGCACAGGGAGGATTAAACAATAGATCATCTTTATTATTGTTGCGTTATTACACACGGTATACTGTTAATTAATAAATATGTGTGCAGAGGTTTTTGTCACTTACCTATTGTCGTGAGGCAATCTTCACCTAAGCATAGATCTAAAACACAAATAATGAGCATTATCAGACAAAACAGCAACAGCTTGCGTTCCAATTTTCATTCATGTTTTCCAGTGAACTATTTCAATTCATTCGCCATACGTTGAAGGTTCGTGTGTGTTTCTGTGGCTACTTTTCTAAATTCAAGTCTTAGTTATGATGTTTATAATATATTAGTTATAGTATGCAATGGACTATCAGATCTACCAGCAGCAGCTGCATATATCAAAACAGGAAAACGGCCCAGTTCAGAGGAGAACAGGAGGAGAACAAGAGGAGCCCTCATCAAGAGTCTTACAGGAAATCTGGCCTACTTTGTTGTTCCTGAAACAGACTCAGATATTCATCTAAAACCGTCATAATGAATGTGTGTAGTACAAAAAGGCAAAGCTGCAAAGTAGTTGTGATTACTCTATAACTTCTAGAACTTTTCAGTATCTTTCAGCAAGTTCTGGCAAGTTCTGCATTTGTTAGATAACACGGGACAAAGGCAGCACACATCTTAGTCTACTGAGATTTCATATCATATACAGGCTTAACCAGTCACCAAGGACAGATATTTTCCCAGTTACCCGTCCAATTCAAACTCAAACAATACTTACCTAGTAGACTGTCGAACTCAGGGTAGTTAAACGGGACCTGATCCAATTCCTGCATCTTGCCACCTGCTAACACACAAAAAAGAAGTGAAGGAAAATGACATTTATGTATGAGGACCGAAAGCATCACGTTTGACTGGAGCACTGGATTGACCTGATCGAAACGTCTTTACCTGTGCGCATGATTAGCAGTAGTGAGTGTGACTGCAACCACAACGCTTTTTTTTTTTTGCCGTTGTCCTATTTCATTTAAAAGCGCGTTAAACGGGCTGTGGTGAAATGAACGATCTATGACGACGACGCTTTGCAATGCAAACCGTGCTATATTAGGAAAGGCATCAACATTTACATAATGTCGGGTACTGTTGAGGTCACGCGCCTCACAATATCACCTGATGGATCAGTTACAGAAACACATTTATTTTTCATTGTACAAATTCATTTAACTGTTCTCCTTTAGGTTAGATCAATATGCGTACTATAACAGATACTAAAACCCTGTCAGGATACAGCTGGTTCTGCAGACCGCAGCGTCTTGGTAGGGGATTGGTGACTTGACTTGATTTGTTCTTAAAAAACTGATTTGCTTGAACCAAATGACTTGAGTCACATGTCTGGTTTCCATGAAGCAAACTACAGTCGCCTTTCACATCATCAGCGTGTTCACTCATGTAGAACCATTCTGCCTTACACAGTCTACACATGTTGTTTAAACTCAAAGAGGACTAACCTGGTAATTCTCCAATGCCAGGACACATCAATGGGTCTTCATCCACTTGCTGCATGTTGGCACCTGATAACACACACACACATAAAATGCTGTAATTAACGTCATTATAGGGGTAATTTTAACTTCATCCAATTGTAGTTAAACTATTTATTCCTAGTAAAAGTCCAGCTGCTGATCATCAGGTGAGAAAAAAACAACCAGCCACGTTATCAAAGCCAAAGATTTCCTTAAGCAACATTATGTAACTTTTCTACTATAAAACGAGAGGCTACAGCATGATTGTTGATGTTCTCGCACTATGTAACTTTGTACGTAGCGCGTAGCATCTTAAATGACCGTCACACACCACCAGCTGAGCACTTGAAGGGACAGAGCAGACTTCTTGAGGGAGCTTGCGTCCTTTAATGTGTGCAGCAAGCTGTTGCAATGTTGAATCTTGTAGCTCCATTTCAAGGAGGAAGTCATTCCTGCCACCAGCTATTACACTTTATAATAACTCCCCTCTGTGCATCTATTTCACTGATTTGGGTGAAAATTTTATGAAGATGTTACGTCCTCTGGCTGCTCCACCTCATCTCTCAGTTTCTTCAATAAACAAACTGCTGCTTCTGTTAATTTATGTTAGGTCTGGGGAGCTCAGGACACAGTTAGTAGAGTTAGTGTTTTGGATGGCAAGAGGATGGCATAAGAAGCCAAGAAGAGAAAAAGAGAGACTGACTGAACTAATGGCTGCCAGATGAAAAGTAAATATGGCGAGAGCTTGGTGAAATTAAAGGCCTTATTGTCCACAGCAGTATGATAAACTTGCGGTTGCTAAATCACATTCATGACTAACATAATGTTGCTTTAAGATGTCAGCTAAGGAAAAAAAATAAAATAAAAAATCACATTTTTGATGCCAATAATTTATACTCACCAACAAAATGAAAACAGTTTCACTTTCTCTCTCTTGTTTTGAGGTAGAGTGCATGTGTGTACATGTTTCCTGTCTGTGAGGTGAGTGTGGTCAGGATTTGATGTGTGTTTATTGGTTTGTCCTTCAGAGACGCAGAAATATATAGTTATAAATATATAGTTTTGTATATGGGACCCCCACACACACTTTTATTTTGTAATATTTCATTTTATTCACACGTGCACTCATGTCTCCTTTTTTTACATTGGCAACTGGTTTTTGATCAGGTAAATTTTTGGTGCCTATGAATGAAGTTCATGCAGGCACTGTGGAAAAGAGGGGCCCTTTTAAGGGAGACCGTGCACGACCGAGTGTGCAGCATCGTGCTGATGTGCTTGCTCGTTTTGTGATCAAGATTACACCCCGCCATGAACTGCAACATCTAGTTCAGCCTCTACTTTCTCTTCAGTGGCCCTATTGAATCGAGGTATGAAATGGCAAAAAGCAACAATAATACAAATACAATATAAAGGAATATAAAAGTAGCTATTCAGGAAGGTCAGGGGGGGAAGCAGAGGAACCGATGATGATGGAAAAGAATGAAGAGGTTGTGCCAATCGTGCTACAAATCCTACTGGTACCATTGTGTTGTTGTTTAATCTTTTCATTCATAATGTCTAAATGTGTGTCAGAATACACCACACAAGCAAGACTGACACGAAACATGATTTTGTATTCAGGATCTAGCATCAGCTAAAGGTAAAGCTACAATTTTTGAATGGGAACAAACTTTTACATGCAGCCTACAATAAACAATTCATCATGTTCACAACACATGGAGAAGTGCATACTTCTCATATTTTTACATAATCTCTAACTCTGAAACAGGTGATAAAAGTGGGCTGTCACTATACATCAATAATCCTGATGCAGATTATTTTAAAGATAGGCTGTCCCTCATTTAGACCACCATCAGTCTGTCTGTCTCCTCCCGGACACATCCTGTAAGTTAAATAATGCAAACATGAAGTATTTTCCCTCCTTCTTTCTCTCCATCAGTTTAACGTCAAAGCCAAGCTCAACATGGGACCCGATATCAGTAGTGTGTTTTGTAAATGAAAGTTCATGATAACGCCACTTTTACCTTTGAGTGTCTGAATATGAATGTTGGTACTCGCAAACCTGAACATCTGTTCGAACGTGGGTAATATTCAAACTGTAATGAGCAGTTTGAAATTAAAATATTTACTGGATGTAAATACAAGACTGTTTAAAGTAGATAGCTTATGATGCAGCACTATCGGCTTGACCTATTGACCGCAGTAAACTAATTTTATGGTGTTTGCTCCAAAAATGGAGGACGCAAGGACAATCGCAACACTAAAGCATCTGAGATATGCTGCGGGGATTGGTTTGTACTTTGGATCCTAAATGGTTAATAGTAAAATAACTTATAAAGATAAGGTTGTTAACTTTGTATGGAGCTTCTGTCTCGCTCTACAATGACAACACATCTGTGGACCTGCACCTGCTGGCTTGCCGTCAAAGAGCGACAGTGCAGTCAAGTGTACAACCTCTATTCAGAAGCAACGTTGACTTGCTCCTTTGAAGACCACGCAGGATGTCACAGGGTCTTTGCAACTGGCGGTTTCTGATGTCAGGTGACCTTTGGGGGGATTTCACTGCCAACTTTTCCCTCTTTTCTGGGGTCGTTATATCTCAAACTGAAGTAGCTTAGTAAGAAACAATCAAAATGTGGGTGCTGCTGATAAGGTAAGGGGACATCACGAAGTAGAGTGACCGTCAGCCGCATGTTTGGTACCCTCTGGAATGCCTCCTCACCCTCTGTTCAAAGCCCCAGATACATATTTTACAAGTATTAACACATATAGAGACACACAAAGGGTTCATACACATGCAAATGTGGAGATGTGGTGGAGTGATGGGCAGCCATGAAGTGGTGCCCTGGGAGCAGTTAGGGGTTTGGTACCTTGCTCAGGAAGTGAACAGGCACCTCTCCAGATAGTATTACAGATTACAGTAAACCAGACAACAGAGAGAAAAACTTATCTCTGACCTACAATAGGTGGAATTTGTGCATATATCAAAAGTCTTGCCACACTATCAAAAGTTTGTTTTCCCGTTACACCAAGATTATCGTCTGCACATGTGGTATAGGTTAAAAAGTGAAGACAATACAACAGTTCCTCACACTACTTTTAGTACATTACAAAAGAAATAGCAATGACACACCCAAAAAAAAAATGCCTGAGCTATGATAAACATTAACTACACAACACAATTACAGCACCATGTTGAATGCTCTGTCACAACAAGTTCATCATTAAAACAGAGACACATCGCCAGGATGCGAAAAGCTCCAAAAAAGAAAAAAAAAAGTTTTGAAAGTTGCTCAATTTAAATCAGACTGAAAGTTTCTGTTGCTGCCACACACACCCCCACTGTACGCGCGTCGACGCTGTCTATTGTGCATGCGTCTGTTTGGGTGTGACAATGCAGTGTAATTGAGTCACTTTCTTTTTTACCCCCCGAAAGTCCCTACAATCCCCACAGCATCCCCTGACAACAATAAAATGAGATCACCTTAGATTCAGTCTTGATGCACCATTTACGCATGGGGGGGGTGGGGGGGATGAAGTTTACTCGGCTCGTAATGGCTGAACCTTTTTTTTTCTGAATGTACATAAATCACAAACACAACAAACATGCAGTCCGCGCAATCAAAGTGATATTAAGCGTTTTTTGGGCATAAATAAGGTGATTTAAATGCAGAAAATTGCGCACAAAATGATGCATTAAAAAAAACCGCTTATACCAAACGATGAAAATAATGAAAACTGTACATAATAAGCAAACTAACATAAAATCATTACAAGGTAACTTAAATAATTAGAAAAAACATATGAGGGCAGAGCCCCCCCACCCCCGTCCCCCGACATCTTTTCCTATCCATGCTTGCGCACTTTGGATAAACGCGCCCAAACCACCAACATCAGAACCAGGATCACATTTTTACCTGCCGGGACGACCTCACTGGAGGATGCTCTGGTCCTGCTGTATATTTCGCAAAAAAATCTCCACCTGTGGTAAGTACATTAATCGTTGTATATGTCCTCGGGTGACCTACAGTGTGAGTGCGCACTATACTGTACCATCACGCTCTGAGAATAACTTTGCCTTTACTTTCACTTTGTTGCACTGGCAGTAGCACAAAAACAGGCACAACCAATGGCGAATTAACTGTAGTTTTTATTTGAGCCTAAATAAACTGTAAATAAACCTCCCTTTGGATGTGAGGACCTGACTCAAAAAACCCCCCTTCTATGCATGTTCCTGGCAGATGTTTAGACTTTTAAGAAATATTGGTTATGTAAAGATATTATCATTATTATAATATTATTATTAACTCATGTCACTTCCCCTCTTTTCCACCATTTTCCTGTATGTCTAAGGTCTTCTTTCTTTCCTATCTAGAATACACCTGGATAGAAATGACCTGCTCTGACTGCATGTTCATCTTTTGCTTTTAGACCCAGCAAGGTGCCCTCAGCTGTGATGGTTTGTATTCCAATCATTATGTCGCAGAGGTCACCTGTGTGAGTGGTTGTTTGTCTCTGTGTGCCCTGCAACGAGCTGGCGACCTGCCCAAAGTCAGCTGGGATAGGCTGGATGATGGGTGCACTATGCACTAATGCACTATTAGCCCCTCATACCACAACCACACACACACACACACACACACACACACACACACACACACACACACGCACGCACACACACACGCACGCACGCACACACACACACACACACACACACATGCAGCATGGGGAGTTTTACACTGGAAAGCACCTGCTCTACCTGTTTATTAATTCTTACCAGATTATGCACCATGCCACGACATTCCATTTATACCAGCAACTATTTGCTTTAAAAACAATGGGTTTGGGAAATACAGCTAGTACTGGAAATGAGTAAGATGTAAGGAAGTGTGAGAAAGCGCTGACAAAGACAGGGGGCAGAGGAATCAGTGCAGGTCTGCGTAATGTGACGCCTTAATTAAGCTGTGATTTGGTTGCCGTGGCAACGTAAACTAAACAAGTCTAAATACCAAACTCTGCCCTTGTAATTAGGCCCTATCACGCTAATCTTCACCGAGATTAAATCTTTTCAGCCAAACAATCTTACCCTCTGACAAACCTTCATGTTATTTACACTGATATCACAATGAGGCTGCACATTGCAAGCAACTGAGTACCCCTCACCTCACATTTCCCCTTTAAGTTTGTAGGAGGAATTACACTGGCAAGGTAACTTGTGAAAAGCCCTGTCTCGAGCCGCTGTTTGGTTTGTCCTTTCTGGGCTACTGTAGAAACATGGCAGACTGCATGTAAGAGGACCCTGCACCCTCTGTAGATATAAAGTGCTCATTTTAAGGTGACTTATTTTCAGGTACCCAAAACAAGTTATGCAACATGTTTTATAATGGAAGACTTTGACTTAACAGTATTTGTTTTTTAATATTAGTAGTATTTAGTATTAGCAGTATTAGTACTATTACTCCTACTACTAATACTAGGATCCAAATGCTTTCTCCGCCTCTTTGCTCCCACATCCTTTGCATGTGCGTGCACTGGGAATAACTCAAAATGAAACTGAAAGTAAGGCACACCCTAACTACCAAACCCATTCCAAAACAATAGCCAAATATACCATGATGATACAAGGATTTTTTTCATCTAGCTTATGAAGCAGACTTTCACTTTGTGATATTTGACTGAAAGCACCAAAAGAAAAATGGAAAGCACCTGGAGATCCCTGCCAGTGAAAGAAGGTTCTTTCAGGTGCTACGGTGATGTTGATGCCTGTACAACAATAAAGGCTTCGATGTATTTCTATAACCTCAGACAGATCATGAACAGAACACAAAGAGACAAAGAGTGATGATTGAGTGGAAACTCACCCCATTGTGAATCCACTGCATCAGTGCTGCAAGTTTTTGTACCGTAAGCAGCCCAGAAAACATTTTCTCCATCGTCCGAGTTATCTTGTGCTTTACCGCGAATGTCATTTGGTGCACAAGAAAAAAATAAATGTGCATTGTCATCTGCAAATCCTGGAAAGCCATACTGTACTGTGTCTCCCATCAAACTGAGCAGGTCCTCACTCGTGTCCGTTGTTTTGTCCGTCATCCATGTGTTGTTGTTCGTGTCTGTTGCTGCGCAGGCCTCAACAGGTGAGCCATTTCTCGCCGCTCCTGCAACATCCAAATGATCCGTGTTCAATCCCATGGTCACCACACTCTCATATGTAGGGAAAGAGAGACCTTTTGGTGTGTCACCGGCTTCTTCTTCATCCAGTGTGAAGTTTGGCAACGCAAGTCCTGTGTCGATGCAGTTAAAGCTGTCAGAATACAGATTTAGTGTCCTGCAAGCAATGGCAAGTTCTGTTTCCTCATCCATGTTCAACCCATTGCATTGTGCTCCACTGTCCGTCACTGTGTTTTTACACCCAGCAGTCATAGAAGAAACCAGGGGAAGCAACATCATCTGTCCTCTGTCCCAGTGTTGCCACAGAGGCATGGCAATCCTCCTAGCCGCCTCCTCTACCTGCTCTAACCACTCCTTCTCACCCTCTGAATTCCCCTTATTTGCTCTTTCATTATCACTTACTTGCTTCTGCATTGATTTTGCGCTTCTCAGCAGTTCTGTTATTTCGTCATCTAATCCTAGACTGCTTTGGTATTCACATACCAGCGGCGTAGAACAGAGCCGGTGATTCAGGTGGTGTTGATCCATCGATGGTGGGCTGGTGGACCATGCACTGTTATGTTCTTCAACAACAGATTCTTGGCACACCTGAGTGACTTGACCGTGGCTGAAGTGCCGGTGGGTGGTTGATCCGGGAGAATACATCTGATCAGATCCTGGTTCCTTGCGAACTCGCTCAGGTGTCACCCCCCTGGTAAGTCCGTGCAAACTCAGGCTATTGCTGTAGGCCTCCGAGATGATCCGCTCTTCCACCAAACTCTCCAGCAGAGAATGGATCTCGGCGAGAGGTGCTGAAGTCAGAGCCAGCCGCACCCCGTCCAGAACCTCCTCAAACTGGGTCATGGTGATGACATTCGCTCCCCAGACATTGAAGTCCACCATGCGAGACAGCTCATCAGTAGATATGATTGAGTTTTTATTTTTTGAAGGAACACAATGCTTTTGCTTCGGGAGGCGTTCTCATTAAAGGAGGGAGGTGTTTGTGTGGTTGGAGGGGGGTGGGATTGTTTGCTAAAGTTTTTTTTTTATTTTTTATGTGGGAATGTATGTAAGAGAAACTTCACTCGAGATGTCATGATTAGGAGGTGTGGTCACATTACACTTACACAGACTGAAACCCTCTCCTGTTGATTGAGCATTAACGCTGCCTAATATTTTACTAGTTTTCATAGAGGCTACACCACCGAGTGCCTTAAATTTCTACTTTCAGTTAAAAGAGGAATCTGAGGGACTTTCTTCTTCGTGCGACAGAATATCACGAATGGAGGAAATTCACTTGTTTGTATTTCCCTAATTAAAACCCCTCCCACTCTCCATCTCGAGGCGGTCATGATATAACGTTTTCACACTTTTGCCGTCAGAAACACGCAGACACTGTTTACACATAAACTGAGCAATGATATACAATATGTGACTACTCCTGTAATCACTGTAAACACTAACGTGCAAACCTCTAACACTACAAGTATTAAATGAGTTCTCATTCTTTTAGCGGTGAAAACCGGTTTTATGCCATGCCCATGTTTGCTATGCTTTAGTTGCAGTTTCGGCATCTGCCTGATAAGATGTGGCTTGGATAGACAGTACATACCTCAAAATTGGTTGGTGCAAGAATAGCTGTTACTCTTCCATATTACAACAGTTCACTGAACTACTTTAAATGTTTTTAGAAATGTATTTATTTATTTCAGTTACAGCGGTAAGGACGAGGATAAGTGGTTAGAGACAATGGACAGATGGATGGATGGAAATCTATTTCCACTTTTATCATTTGAGCATCACGACTTTATAGAAGTAATACATTAGTTATGGGTTTCTTATATTTTAGGAAATGAAACCAACTGCATGCCATTTTTTTTTTTTCTGTACTCTGTATAAAATGTCAGACAAATGTAACTCAGTGGGCTGCGACCACCACTTATCATAAAATATAAATAAAACTACACGTGTGACAAACACTTCATCTGTGGGACTGCTGCTTGTTTTGTCTGTTGGCAGGATGCAGACACAGTTTCACATGTGTTTTTTAGTGAAACCCGGAGGAACTACAACTAAGTGCGGCATGTACGAATACAGATACAAAGAGAACTAATCAAGAACACAAACACACAAATAAAACATTGTGGCTAAACCTGGCAACCCGGACCAGCTGAAACTGGCACTGAGGCATTTACATTAAAACTGTAGAGACTTTAGTTTCTAAATTAATATCTGACTCTTTATGATCAACTTGAGATAACATAGACTGGCATCGACTAACAGATTTCATGTTTGATAATTTATTTTATAAATCACTTAAAGCAAGTACAATGCACAAAGTGTCCAAAACAATTGTTTACAACAAATGAATTCTCTAACTTTACATCTGGTCAGTAAGCGCACACACACCATGAGACAAACGTTGTTGCCCTTCGTCTCGTTTTATTTTTTTTTTTAATTTTACGTTTTCACATTTTTACATTCACTAAACGTGTGTTGAAAACAAAGAAAACAATCTGCATTACTTGAAGGATTAACATCTTCATACAGTCCTCTCATTTCATATGTGGAACGATTAGAATTAGAAATTGAATACTACGCTGACGACACAGCATTGTTTAAATCTGACTGACGGTACCGTCATTTGAATTTCTCTCTTTGCCAACTATTGAGAAACTGTGGTGGCCGATGGAGCCATGAATACAACTGAGGGTAACAAAATATACTGGTAGGAAATAGTTAAATATTTGATACTAGGTCTTGATATACTAGAGATTTAACTTCCTCAAACACCATTAACGCCTACTGAAGCACAACTGGGAGACATAGTACTCTAACAAAGAGAGAGTAAACTACGAGTGCAGCACGTGCTGACCAGACTGAATTAAAGGATATGTCTGGTGAAATTTAATATTCTTCTCATTAAAAAGACCAAAAATAACAGGTAAAGTATTGTCTGTGTATTGCAGTATTATGTAGCATACTCAAATAACAAACGTGTATTAATCCCCAGCTGAAAATAGTCCCCTACAGACGCATTATTTACTTTCATTTGGGCGACATTTAATGCAGCAGTTTTTAAAGTCTGAGACTAAAAACGACGTACTGATGTTCAAACTATGAACAGTCATAAAAAAAGCTGTGATTATTTTTATATATTTATTACAAATTGGAACTAGTCTCGATTATATTACAATGAAAGATAATTCTGAAGGACTTCATTAGTACGAGCGTTCCTATGTGTGGGTTTCTCACTCAGTAGCTTCATTTCTATCACACTCTCATCGTGTGATCTGTCTCAGTGTTCTGGTCCGATATGGCCGATCATCAAATTGGGCTCAGTCGGTGCTCTGCTCATCTGTCACACGGTTGGAACAATAGTCCTGAATACCTGGAGGGAGAGAGAGAGAGAGGAGAGTGTTGTGATGATGATGATGATAGCTTTAACGAGCTTGATTTCCAAGGACACAAATCGTTATTAGCTACTGTTATTAAAGATCTGTGTGTGTGTGTGTGTGTGTCTGTGTTCATCTGCTTCGCAAAAACGCCCTGAGTAAATCATCCATTACACAGACCACATTCGATTGTTCAACTTTAATCTCATGATGCAAGCACAGTTATTGAATATCTCTTCCTCTTTGGCCCACTGCTTCTCATTTACGAAGCGAACACTTCTTCTTTCAGAACATTTTAATCAGGAATCCGACATCAAGTAAACCACGTGGTCATCAAAAATAATGATGGACTTCGCTGGAAGCCGGAAGGCGTGCGTGTGTCCCACTTCCCTACCGAGTAATGTCACCAAATTCATCAAACTAGAGAACGGTGGCAAAGACAGCTGAAGACAGTGCCATGCATGTCATGGAAAACACTTACTCTGCACTATACTGTGGTAGGCTTTAGCAGCTGGAGAGTCAGGTACTTCGTTGAGGAAAGACTTGCCCTCGTCGCAGCTCCGCGCTATCCTCGGGTCCAGAGGTACCTTTCCCAACAGCGGTAGCTTTAGATTCTCACACATTCGCTCAGCACCGCCGCTGGTTGGAGGGAAGATCTGGGATGTGTTCTACAAGAAAAAGAAATCTCGAGTTATGTATGCACTTTCAGATTCAACACTACTGTGCTATTAAAATTCACTCATTCAAATTCATCAATTTAAATTTGTATAATTCAGTTTCATTAAGGCCAGTCATGATCATTAAGGCTTCACTGAGCAAACACCATTGCTACTTTTCAACATCTGGTTCATGTGTCACAGTGTTTCAACGACTTCGAGTTCACAAACTGAAGCTGCTTTTCAACTTCTTTATACATCACAGGGTTCCCACACCTTTTTCATGAACAAATTCAAGCACTTTTCAAGTACCTTCAAGCACCAGTTTTTCCATTTTTCCAGCACCTTTAAATAGGTAGCCTACTAGTTGTGTTTGCCATGATGGTCATGGGAAGCGCAGCGGTGCCACTGTATGGCATAATAATATGGGTCTAATTAGCATCATTTCATATGGTGGTAGATTGACTGTTTTGATTTTTAACTAATTGTGAATTGGCTTGTATTCTCAGCTTGTGAGCGGTGTATTGTGTAACTACCATAGCGCAATAACAGTGACCAACAGGTGTGGATAGTAGTCTACTGTTATTTCTCTGCAGAACACCAAGCGAGTATGATAACTGAGTTCTGCATGTAAAGGCATCGGATCAAGCGCGTAGCCGCTTAGGAAACATTTTTGTTTTCTCTTGGTTTATTGAGATAGACATCACACAAATTTCAAGCATTTTCAAGCACTTCACAAAATTTTCACAACCTTGAAAACACTGAATTGAAATTCAAGCATTTTCAAGGAATTCAAGCACCCGTGGGAACCCTGACATCAAGATGTAAACCAGTATTCATCTCTTCATTAGTGATAGGATATAGTCATGGTTAAACCTTTGAACAGTAAAAAAACATACACAGATATTGGTTGGTGTGTGTGTGTGTGTGTTTACGGCTGCACGTGGTTGAAAAAGCCTGCACACCGCACTCATTTGGTGGCTGTGTGACTCTCACCTATTTCAGACCGAAGGGGAAACACATTCACGTGTTCAACGCGCATGTACAGCTTCAAATCACACAACGCAGCTCCACCAGCGATCAGAGACAAACTACACAAACACAAGGCGGCTCTGTGGTCAGTGGGAGTCTACTGCTGAATTTGCAGCGTAACAACGTAGTTGTTTCATGCAGCTTTAAAGAGAGACGACCAGACCAGGTTTTCATGTTTGACTGTGCATCAGTTAGTAACCTTGCATGAAGGACAAACGAAGCCACTCATGTTCTCCACCACTCCGATGATTGGCAGCTTGACCTTCTGACAGAACCGGATCTCCTTCCGCACATCCTGCAAAGCTACCTCCTAGAGAGAGAGAAAGAGAGGGTGAAAGAGAGAGGGGGGAAACGAAAATAGAAAGAAAGGAAAAAAAATGCAAACGAAAAAGAGTCAGCGAGACAAAACAAAAGCGACACGGTGGAGAGAGCGAAAGAGAAAGGATTGGCGTGAGTTGTTTTCTCTTCCCTCAAAACCGCGATCATGGTATTCTTGAGAAAAGCAGTTAGCCCCATAAGGGGGTCGGGGTAAGCTCCCACCAACACATACGTGAAACAAAAACTCTTGATATTAAACGGTTTGGCTGCTTTGCTCGGGTAATTCCCGTCCCTGTCTGTGTGTGGTTAGTTTTGGTTAAGTGAGAGCCCACGGAATGAGGAAATGACTCCACTGCTGTCTGACCTCACGGATCCAAGTCTAATTTAAGCATCAGGAAGGGTTCAGCTCAGATTAAGTCTTTCAATCAGAGCGGATCAAACATTAACTTTATTCAAAGGACACGCTTTGTGATCTGGGTCACGTGTCAGGAATACTTGAGCACCGTCTTCATACTGTTAGCATATAACACTGTATTGGTGAATTAAGTACATATATTAAGATGATAATGTGTGTGTGTGTGTGTACAGTTCTAAAGATTAAAATCAGTACTGTTGCTAAGGTGACAGTGTACACCACCACCACCTAATGCTTAACGTGTGTCTTTGCCATACAAACATGCCAGAAGTCAAACTAGCTGTGAAAGAATGAGCAGTATTGTGTTGTGTTTATGTGTGTGTTAATTAATAAATACAGTTTCTATGATCATAAACTTAGACTGTGTACCTAAGAACGAGCACTTGTAAAGTATTTTATGGACTGTGTTGATGCTTTTGTGTAAACGAATACTAAACAAGCCGGATTATAACTTTATAAAAGGTTCCATGACAGCTTGTGTAGTCGCACAGCTGTTTTGACTTTTATGGTTTTATGATAAAATAGCATCCTCTGTTGGTTGCTTCATTGTTATTGTGTTTGGCAGATAGTCACACAAGGAGTTTTTCAGCCTGACACTGAATCGTTCTGCATGCACATTACCTAGTACTTGCAATTCCTGCACAGCTGTACTGCTTTTTTTAAATTTTAAAACATATTGTGTATGTATATATATTTATATTGTTTGTACTTATACACATTCAGTGGACACGCCCCCACATGCTCACCCGATTTTGACACCTGATTTTGTAAAGTCGTCGATATTTTTAATAATTTAATCATCAGTTTTTATTTCTTACAGGCTCTCAATACGCCTGATGTGTTCAGACTTCACAGAATTGATTTCTGAAACCCCCCAACAAAACTTGTAGCTGTGGGTTAAACATGTAGGTGGTGAGACGACTGGTGACAGTCACCACAGTGCAAGCTTCAACGTGTAATGGACCAACAGGATTATAGCTCTTTTATTAAGTCTGTGGTTACTGGTACATAATCTCGACACAGTTTCATCCAGAGGGAAATTAAAACAAATATTTTTGTTTATAAAAAGATTTTTTTTATAAGTGTGTTGGAAATATATTGCTGTGTCATGAAGAGGCGGAGCGCTAACATAATGCAGCTGTATCAATGTTGCGTTCTGAGAAAAGCCTGTCATTGTTCGCTCTCACTCTCTGACGGTTAATATCGTTGTGACTTGTCAGTGTTACGATCACTCTCATTATTACTGTCTGGAGAGTGCCACTAACTCCAGGTGGTTAAAGAGCCATGCTGGGAAATGTAGTGAATTACCAAGTGAAGTTAAGGTAGTCAGATCAGAGAGAGCGAAAGTAGACATGGATGGAATTTCCCTTTACAGTTGCTGTAAATGCTACTGATAATACTAATATTGGCCATAAGTTTTATGTCTGAGCATGTGTGTGTGTGTGTGTGTGTGTGTGCTACCTGGGGCGTGGTGATGATGACAGCTCCGTCGACGTGGGTGGAGCTTAGATACTGGACAATTGACAGGTGTTCATCAGAGGTGCCAGGGGGCGTATCCACGATGAGGTAATCCAGGTCCCCCCAGTCGACGTCTCTCAGAAACTGCTTGATCATCCCTACATTTACCACACAGATTATTTAGTAATGGGACATTTGGAAGTTTACACACACACACACACACACACACACACACACACACACACACACACACACACACACACACACACACACACACACACACACACAATACCATTCTTCTTGGGTCCTCTCCAGATCACGGCATCATCAGGGCTACTGAGCAGGAAGCCGATAGACATGACGGCCAGGTTTTCCTCGACGTACTGCGACATAAAAACACAGACGTTATGTCACGTGCTATTTCGAATCGAACATTTGAAAAAATCTAAAGCTTGAAAAACTTGAACTGACTTACCACAGGAGACCAGCCTGAGCCACTCTGGTGAACCTGTGCAAAAAAAATACATTTTTAAAAATAAATGAAAATAAAAGGAATAAAAGATAATAATAAAAAATAGACCACATAACAAAAAGGAAACTCTATAAAAATGAGTTTTAAGAGTTCACTGATTCAGCGAGCTTCGTCTCCTCAAAAAGTGTAAGATGACTTTATTCATGCGGGAAGATTCTCATGAGTGTTAACATTTCACCTGTTCTCCCTCTAAACCCATGATCCGAGGAATGGATGGACCGCAGATATCTACATCCAGCAGGGCGACCTGAAACCACACAGAGAGAGAAAGCAGAGAAATAAAGAGTCTCCGGTGTAATACATTATGTAACAGGGTAAACTGATACTAAACATTACACCATTTCATTCCTATTACAGTGTGAATGTTGGCTCATGGCTCAAAGTAATCTGAAGTCCAGAGAGATGACATAACACTAAGAGAGAAGGAGGAATCTTTTTTTTTAGATCAAGTCTTTTTTCTGCAGCCAGAACAAACAAATCCAGCATGGTATACGGTTTGCAGGAAGCATGTAGTTTATCATAAAAACACTGGGCAGAATGGTGCTTAGCTATGGTTTACAACAGGTCCAGCTGAAGTAGGACTTCTAGTGGTCATAACAGAAGCTACACCGGGCATACGATTTCAGCTTGTAAGAGTTTTTATGACCTTAAACCTCTGTCAAAGCAGTGCCCTCTAGTGGCATTTTGTTGATGTACCCTACGATCTATAGGGCACAGTAACCAAACCTCTGTGGTGCACAGCATAAACCACAGCTTCAAAGGCGGCAAGAGGCCACAGGACTTTGTTCCATACAACATAAACTTAACCCTGAAGGCAAAACATCTTCCCAGCTGCAATATTTTTAGTCGTTTTGACTTTTTGTGGTTTTGCATTACCTCCTTTGTGCCGTCATTTGCCAGGGCGTGTGCCAGGTGAGCGCTGAAGGTGCTTTTCCCCACTCCTCCTTTTCCAGACAGCACGAGGATCTTATGTTTGACCGTCGACAGCTTTGCTCCTATCTCTGCGATAGCTGCAGATGAGGCGAGAAGGAGAGAGGAGACGGGTTGAAAGCTACTTAACATTCCCTGTTCAACTGAAATCAGCCGTACTGTATAAATCAAATGATGTCATATATAGTAGTTTACCAGGGTCGGGGGCCTTGGTGGCTCCAGAAGCACAGTTTTTTTGGTTGGGACATCCCTGACATGACGACGTCTTTCCTGCCTGCTCACTTTGTGTACCCGGGCAGTCTGAAAGAATCAAACACATCAGTTATGCACAGCCAAACTTTGACACAAACTCACAGTTTTTAGTTCCAGTTTCCAGACATAAGATCAATTTTGGTGGTAATGTGTAGAAAATATTACAAAAGGGTTTTTTGGGTTTGAATATTTCACTCAGTGTAGCTTCAATAAAAAGATGAAGAATTGTCTTTTACCAACATAAAACATGATTAAAATGAAAACTAAAACAAACTTTATATACTCTATATTAACTATATAAACTATTAATAAAAAAATACTGGAAAGAAGTTGTTCTGACTTTATCTGAGATTGTTGGAGAGGCAGGCAGAAATATGAACTTTATCGTCAATCCTAAAGAGTCAGAGTCAGCTTAAAATTGACTTTGGACGATGGTCTCTGGATAAAGGAGACGGTGTCTTGTTTGTGTTGGACAAACTGACTTCTATAACCAGGGGAAGGAGCGCAGAGTGTGTGAAAACAAAGTGCACAACCATCTTCAAACTGCTGCTGAGTGTTTGTGTTTTATTTAATTTATTTTATTTGTCTTGTGGAAAATTGTGGCTGCTTATTTTATGGATGTTATTGTTTTGATTGTTGTCCATTTATGTGAAATATAAAGTTCAATAATGAGATAACACAATGTTAGTGATGTAACTTTCCACTATGATTATGTCAGAGTAACGTCAGTTCACCAAATACATTTAAAAGCGTCAAACACTGTGTCAGGTAAAAATGCCAAACTTCTTCAATGACATTAACCAGCTACGTTCATCTAACGTTTATCTAACGTTCATCTAACGTTTTAGTAACTGCGTCACTGTTACATCATTTAACAACCGTTTAATTAGACCCAAAAAATCTCCAGCAGGGCCTGTTAGCAGCAGTATACGTATATTAGATGAATATTTATTAATATTTTTAATTTATTTTATCATTTCTGTCGCGTCTGGAGATTAAAACACTGAAAACAAACACAGACTTCCTGTTAGCAACAGTAACCATGAGACGTTTGTCTGAAACCCGCCATAAACATATAATATAAAACCACGAACCGTGAACTAACTGTATTGTGTTGTCTTTGTGTAAAAGTGATAAAAAAAACACATTAAAATTTAGAAACTTACGCTCGTTAGCATTGTCTGGCACGTCCGACATGTCTGCAAGCTGTCCACCCGTCTAAATCTTCCCCCCTTCGAAGGTTCCGCATTACGCACAGCATGAAGAGTTTGTCATTGTGACACAGCAAAGAAAATGTGTGAGTAAAAGTTTATATCATAATATTATATATGAGTTATTTTTAATATATAAAGCAAAGTTAAACTTGATTTCAGTCACATTTCTCCCCTTTCGTCTATTTTCCTTCTTTTTTCAAGTGTGAGTGAAACATTTACATCAATTTAAACTGAATTCAATCCACAGAAACATTCAATAATAAAAACATTTCATAAATATACAAATTAAAATTGCCACTATTCCCACAGCAGCGAGACAAGGAGTATAAAAACTGCACTAAATAAACAAACCAAAAAAGTTCACTTGGAAAATGAATATGTCACATTATTATTTTTACTAAACTGTGTGTTTTAATTATGCATTGTAGGTAAACTGGTGCTGGGTTTCTTTGATAACAACTTAACAGAATACAGGCACCATTTATTTAGAAGACTTTATGTTTTTGTTAGTTTGTATACTGGAGTATTGTAACAAAAAATAATTTCCCCCTGGGATTATTAAAGTATTTCTGATTCAGATTTATCTATTTGATAAAAGTAGATAACTTTTTTTTAAAAACAATTGAAAACAATTCCCTACAATGATTACGAGTCTCTTGTAATGGCAGTTTACTTCCTTTAACGTCAGAAAAGTAGGTATAGTGTCCAAAACTGCAACAAAAACCGAACATTAATTGACATTATTATACATTCAGAAGGTGATACGTTGGAAGATCCCAGCTGGATTCCAAACAAAAAACACCTGCGCAGCTAAAAGAGTTCAAAATGAAACCTAATTTAACCAAACAAGATGTACCATCATTTTTTCTATCCACATTTTAATTCTTCCTAACTTTTTTGGGGAACTGCTCTGAGCTGGAAAAACTGTTTTACATTATTCCATTGAGCATTCAGTGTTATACAGGATCTGTCAGTGCTCAGCATTAACACAGCATCATGCATCCATCAGCGCCGTGTTTAACACAGTTACTTTACAATGATTATTAACTTGAAATAGTAGCAGGGCGTTAATAGGTAGGTGATGACTGGAGCTCAAGATGACTGAGCGTGTCCACTAGAGAGTGATGTTGAGTCATGGCACTAAATACTACAGTCATCTACAGTAGAAAAGGAGACAGGCAGGTGACGCAGGCAGCAACAGCTCTTATTTAAGTTTCATACTAGTTTGAATTAAAGCAGATTGAATTAATATTTAAAAAGATGAATTAGACCTCTAACAGTTTATCCAACAAATTGAGGCACTTGTGACTTTTTCCACCTCTCTATCTTTTTTACACTCAGCTCAGATGACAGCTGTGTGTATGTGTGTGTGTTCCATGTATTGTCATGTTGGCCTTTGTAGCCTGTTATTTCAGCTCAAACACATTCAAACTTTGTGACGGAGCTATTTCATTGGCTCGGTGGCGTTATACGAAAAGGACGATTGGCTGACAGAGTATCATTGTCTGGCTTTGCAATCGAAGAACAAAAGGAGAGGGAAACGTTTTTGGTGTGCATGTGTGTGTCTGTGTGTGTCTGTGTATAACGTGTGTGTGTTAAACACACAGACATTTCAGTATTATTTTTACATAGGTAGGTTTGTGTGTTTAAGTGTGTGTGTGTGTTTGGTGTCTGTGTGTGTGTTCCTCCCCTCCCCCAATCGTTTGCCTTGTCGAGAGTGTGTAATGTGATATTTTCTTTGTGTTGTCCCACTTGTCATTAACTGACAAACGTATTCACACAAGCTAAAAGCAGCCTTCATTCACTGTTCACCACTTCATATGCACAACACAGTGTGTAAAAACCAGATTGTCTTGTCTGGGCGACACAATAAAACTATAACGAGTCCAGCTGAGGATGCATGTTGTCCATGAAGACAAGAGAACGAACCATCAAGCAGGATTTCAATCAGTATGCTTTCATCAAATGTGTCTGATGTGCGATGGCTGTGCAAACTATTTTTGTAGATAATTGGGAGAATATTAAAGGAGACGTTTATTGATGCAGAAAGACAAAAAAGTATAAAAAGTCCTCGGGACATACGCTGAGACAGACACACACACAAAGATTTAAACAGATCAAGGGGTGCAGCACACAGAGACAGGCGGGTGTCATCAGGTGTGTAATTCATCCCCCGAGGCTGCACAAAAGCCTAAGCAAAGGAAAACAACAGTACAGCCGGAGAGTTTGGAAGAGTACTTTGTGAAATGGCAAAAACATCTCCATCCCTCACATGTCTCTCCACGCCCTTTAATGGAAGTGCTAAAAAGGTCGAATTAGCTCTTTGAATGGAGAGAGAAGACACTCAAAGCAGACATTATCCACTTTACAATGCTCCGCTAAATCTCCAGACAGACACAAAAACAAACTATATATCACTCATTGTTCACGCTTATCCATATCAGATCATGCATTTTTGGACTAGGGGAGGATTGTGGGAATCAAACTACTATTATATACTATACCTCAAAATGTTATTTCTATTTCTTTAATGACACAAGAATGTACAGTTACACCAAGAAGAGTCTAAAACTGCACAAGCAAGTTTACAAGTATTACATGTCGTATTCCAGGATTAAAGGAGTCTGGAGCATCATCTTGCCCTGATTTGACACGGGTGTTTCCGAGGACGTGATGCTGGTGTCTTCCAATCTTGGTGTGGCTAGAAGGTCACCGAGCTCTGATGTGTTCAGCATTTATTGTTGATCAAATTATTAATGATTATTTATATAAATGATTTGTTCTCTGTAATAAAAACAAGAGGTTTTCTCATCATCATCAACCTTAACTCACTTCAAAAGTGTTTATTTGAGCGATGATGACATCATCTGTCAAATCTCACACACGCACCACACACACACAAGTTCAGCTGACTAGATGGTCCGTCATGAAGTCAGAAGACACATTCTGTCCATTCAGCATATGGTTTAAAACACACACACACACACACACACACACACACACACACACACACACACACACACACTAGCCTAACACGTTAAGCCTTGGTTGTAAAAGCAGTCATCACATTGTGAACAATGACACACACACGCTAGCCTTACCATAATTCACACTTTTTTCCTCTAAGGATTAACGGAGCGAGGTTTGCGTGGGCGTGCGGCCGGGCAGAGATGACATACAAACGAAGAGGAAAGAGGAAGTCGGTCGTTTATGGAAACAGATGGGTGTGATCAGGACACGGTGCTGCTAACAAATTTAATGTGGAAGCCAATTAAGCAGTAGGAAACAACGTGTTTATGGATTTCGTTTGATTTTATAAAGATCTTAAAAACCAATGTGAAGAGTTCACTCATTTCTTTCTCTCTTTTCTAAGTAGAATACTAATCTGCGGCGGGAAATATTAACCCAATGAGGCCTGTAACTTTTTTAGCTCAATTGAAACAATTCAATTCATTTGATCTGTTTTAATTCACTTGTCAGGCTTAGCTAATGTGCATAGATTGATATACTACAAGTACTGACACAGAATCTTCACGTTCCATACATCACATCTTAGAAGTGAAAAGAATTTATGTTGAATGTGAGGGCAGACATTGTTCCTCGTCTCCACAGAGATTTCAGTTTCTGCACACTTTATTTTTAATCATTGTATTTGTGTCTCGATTTGAATGCTCCACTGAGCATCTCAGTCCTCCACTCTCCTCCTGCTTTTATCTAACGCTATAAGCGCAGATTTCAAATTGCCCTCTGGAAAAGCAATGCAATAAGCTGATAAGACATATTTGTACTGCAGTACAAGGCAATCGCCTTTTAACATAATTTGCTTGCGTTGAAGTGACAAAAGTTTAAAAGATTCTTGTGTGAAGTGTCATGGTGAATGGAGAGGAGAACAAAACCCGGCATGGATTTCCTACCGAACAGTCAATGCTCTCACTCAAACCATAACCAAGTGGTCATTGTTGTAACCGTGACAATGATCCCTCACTTTAACAAAGTAGTAACTGAACCCAAACCATGATCTTTCCTGAGCCCTAACCAAGTCGTTTTGATCCTAAACCTAACCGAACCTTAATCATAGCATTATTGCTGACAAATGATGTCGTCCTGTCAGATCAGATTGTTCTTGATGAACATGTACTTTCTTCATTTAATGTGGAGGAGTTGTTTGGCTGAGCTCTGAGGTACCGTCATAGTGAACCAATAAATAAATAAATGAGAGAGGAGAGGGTTGGCCTGTTGGTCAGAGACGCTGTCCCACAAAAAGAAAGACAGAATGTCACAGGTTCAGACCTTTAAGCAACCACGTCTGTGTGGTTTGGGTTCCTCCTCTGTCATTCCTCTACCTCAGATCCTCCCCGCTTCCATTCTTCCTCTTTCCTCCTCTTTACTCCCTCTCTTATGAAATTCTCAGCTGCTGCAGTCATGTGGGGTCATACCCTCTGAGAATTTTTTTTTAAGCGGTTTTAACTGCACCTTGTTGGCCGATGTGTGTGTGTGTAGAGAGTGACAAAGATTTTGACATTTGTGTTCGTAGATGAATAAACTGCAAGCAGGTTCACCTGTTTTGAGAAGTTCACCTCTCCCCCCAGAAACAAGAATGTTTGTTAGACAAGCCGCACCTAACGAAAATATGCAAAGTAACACACATACACCCACACGCGTCAGGCGTATGCAAAATCATTGCTCACCATCATAAGGCGCATGCTGTGTTCATGTACATACATACATCTGTGTGTGGACACTCCCTTAACGATAATGCATGCAAATCTCCATTAGTCATTCGTCCAGATCACAGTTTAGATAAACGGACCGCTGAATGTGCACACAGACAATTTGTGGATATGCTAGAAAAAATGCTGAATATTAATAATACATTTCTCTTAATTAGCAAAGACATTTGAAGGAACAGTTCGACATATACTTGCAAATATGAAACTACAGCCAGCAGCAGGTTAGCTTAAGGCTATGAAGGTTACAGTATCACACACACGCAAATGCAGGAGAGTGACCATCGGCTTTTGCGAATGGTTGATGCAGTGACTTTGCATTGCTAAAATTTGAACTCCATGTGACCGTACTCTAAAGATTGCAAATGGGAAAAAGATAGGCAGGCCAGTGCCTCAATAAAATCAGAAATAAACGTGTTATATCTTGTTTGTTTAATCTATATGCGCCCAATCATGGAATAGTACATACCCCCCTGTAAGACTCACACTTTGGATACGGATTTTGACAAAGGAGATGATGGTAGGTTGGACAGAGTAATGCTTTCATCTAAAAAGAAGAAAATAAAAGGTGATGTTGAACTATTTCTTCAACAGGAGAGAGTAAAGCATGTAGAAGCGATCCAACCTCTTTCTACACAGGCTTCCCTTTGACCAACCAGAAGCCATTAGAGCACTGACAAGGGCATGATCCCTCACTGGCTTCCCACACACACAAAATCCAGTTTGTCGACGCTCATTTCAGAGGCAAGAAGAAGATGTAACTGTATTTTTTCCAACCTGAAATTTAGTTGCCCTGTAAATACAACAGTTAGCCTATCAGTACTGTACAATATAGTTGAGCAATAGGCTGCATGCGTGCACACACACACAAACACAGAAGAGGAATTTCAGAAACTTCTTGGAGTTATTCTGGTCAGGCTGCAGCCAAAGGAATCCCAGACATCAACTCTGTTTTCATGCGTCCATCCCCCAGCCTCCGTCTCACAAGCATGGCAACCTGAACCACTGACCACATCACCCAGGCCCCAATACCCCAAATAACTAACTCAACCCTCAGGATGCTGCCATGGTCGATGAAGGTGGACTTTATCAACATCTACGACATCTGGTTCTCAATCCTGCTCTGCGATCATAAGTAAGACAATGCCATGATGTAAAAAAAGTGCTTGGTTTTTTTTGTTTGTACTGTTCATCTGTGTGAATATGAGATGTCCGTGTGTTGACCCACCAACACCTTTGCACTTTAAACAGCCTCCATGACAATGCTGGAGGCATGGAAGTATGCACGCATGTGAACAAACACTCACACACACACACACACACACACACACAGTCTGAAAGGGGTCAGAGGTCCGTTAGGGAGGAGAGGTCGTGTGTTGGCTGATAGGAGGTGTCTCCTACTCCCCCTCAGCTGTCCTGACTCACTGCCTAAACAGAAGAACCCAAGAATAACCTTTGTTATGTTCGTTATGTGCGCTTCTGTGTCTGGATTAGACATTTGAGGGGGCAGTTGGGATGATGTTGAAAATATCTTTGTTCCCACGAAAGGAAGCCAATTGTGCGTCCGTGGCAAAGTGTTTGTGTAGAGGAAGGAAGATTAGCTAGGCAAGCAGCCTATTTATGGTCACCACAGTGTTAGATAGTATTTTGCACACACACACACACACACACACACGCACACACACTTTGAGGACACAAAGACAGGAGAAGAATCTACCCCTGTGCAGTAACTCTACCAAGAAATACACACGATGATAAACAGGAACTGATTGCTGCAGCACAGTAACGCTGTTTATCCTCAACTCTTTCCTCTTAGATGTGCAGATGTGACATGACAGTGCGTCTGAGGACATCACACATCTTTGGGGATATTGCTGTGTGCATCAGTTGTGCTGGAATGCACTTTCAAAAAATCTATAAAAAGTCCAAAACAAAACATTGTGGTAAAAGGAAATGTCTTTCAAAAATAGATTGTGGGGGGCGGCTATTTTTAGTTGGTGGTCAAAGGACCTGTGTCATGCACTTGTGGCTGTAAGTACATTGCCATCGGTATCTATCAACTTATTTTTTCTAGCGGACCATTTAGATAAAATTGGATATAAATGTGATTCTACTCCGACATTCAGGTAATAGTCCTCGTTATTTTTTGTGTTGACATTGATTTTCCGTTCTTATAGCCGAGATTGTTTGACACGCGTGGTTAGCAAGCTTTCTCTGATCATAAATTATTCGGTTTAGATTGATTATGTGATTAAACAGTGTGTGTTAAAATGCATTGTGTGTGCATGTGTTCAGCAGCTGAGACAAAAAGTGCTGACAATCCGCGACGGCTGTGTGAATTTCAGCTCCTTAATGATTGTTCTTATCAGTGCAATACTTGTGCTGGTAGTCATTTCCTTGTTGACTCCTTGGGCTTGTGTTTAGTGGCTGTGCCCTGTTTGATATGTTTGTGGGACAAACCCTGGCCTAAATCTTACAGTCAGTCCCAGTTTCTTTTCTTGCTGTGTTTTTTAAATTTTCTGTTTAATTCCAGTGCGCCTCTATTGTCTGTCCAACACTGACTCATGTGGCCAGGTGCTTAGGCAAATGAATGAAAATCTGAGGATGCAAATGCAATGAAAAGTAGGATGTGTCTGTGTGCGCCATCTTTTAACTTTACCAGATCTGATCTGGTTACACACACACAGGCAAGAGTGGTGAGAGGTGTGTGGCTAATGAATTTTTTTGAACTACTTTCTGTTTGCTTGTTATAATGTGTCTCCCCCAGGCTGATGACAATGGATGACTTGGATGTCAACTTAGTTACCTTATTAAATAAAGCACCTATTTTTTTTGTTGTTTTTCTGGAGTTATTAAAGATAACACACACCATAAAGCACATCTTCCTCTTTTCATTTTTACATAAAACAGCATAGTCTTGACAGAAAAATAGCATCTCTAAATTGGAAGTATTTAAAAATGTTTGTTGCTTTGTCTCGTATGTCTTCGCTGTACTATTTCTGACCCTTGATGAAACAATATTTACTGTAATACAGCAGCTGTTTGAATGTAAAATGTCCAGAGAAATCCAAATTTTCAAATATCTCTGCACCAGTGTGAACACAGTCAGCGCCTCTCCCTCTCACCAGCAGAGCAGAGGGAGGGAGTGAGGTGTAGAAAACAGTTTGACCGCCAGCATTGTTCCACAATCACATCTTTCTGACTCGCTCACTATCTCTGCTTCTTTCTCTGGGTATAATTTTCTTTATATTTTTTCCTCTCCAATAATATTGCTTCTATCCGCCCGCTCTCTTCTATCTGACGTCTTCGTGTGGTTGTTTTCCTGTGCTGTTCCATCTGCCTCCTGCTGATTGCCTACAGTAGCAGGCCTCTTCAGAGTGAGCATGGACACACACACACACACAGACACACACTCGTGCACACACTCAAACACACGTGCATGCTGTTAGAAGCAGGAACAGAGGAGGTGGAGGGGGGGGCGCTTCCTGTCTGGTTGTAGACCTGTGTGTTTCTGGCATGTATCCAGGTGGTGGTTTGAATTTAAATGGTCACACAGGCGGCGTTTCTGTAGAAGAAAGAAGGTAACAAAATATATTTTATTTAAACTCATATGACTGACATTTCAACTACTATTTACAAGACAAGTCGGATTAAATATTTTCTAAATGCTCTTCACAGGATGTCACTGCAGGAGGAGCTGCATAGATGCAATATCTTTTCATATATTTTGAGTCTTAAAGACTCAAAGTATAGTTAGAGTGATTATTTGCTTTGCAGATTAAAATTTTAAACAAAAACATGTTAATTATCTCCGCCGAGGAGGGTACAGTTGCAATGTTATGTGCTTATTTGTCTGTCAAAAGAATTATAGGGAGAAAAAAAAGTAAAAAGAATTGGCCTGACTTCCAGGAAACTTTGTGGAAGGGTGTAGTGTAGGGCCAGGAAGAAGAAGCTGCTACAGAATGAACTGAATGAACCAAAGCATGTGTGTGTGAACCTGAAAGTGAATGGTGTGCTGTGACTCAGCATACAACAAACCACCTCAGACATAGAAACAAAAGACCTTGGCTCTCCGAGTGCCTCTCTAGTTTTAAAGAGATAATGTATTGAACTGCTCAACATTATTTTACGTCGCGCTCACCCAGCTATTAAAATGTTGCTCATATACACGTGTTTGATGTGTGCATGTGGATTTGCACTTCCACTTTATTATGCAATACTCTTTTCCTCTGGGCCATAGACTCCAGAAAGGGGAAAGTGTTGGTGTTTCACAACATGGGCTAGGTCTGTCTTGCTTCTGAAACTATTTGATTCAGCTTGTTTGGAGGAGACACAGATTCAAGCGTGGAGCGGGAAGATTCAGAGTATACACTGTACATGGTAATATTTCTTAATATACGACTTTGTGTTGATGCAAGATCACAGAGAAGCGAGTGTGCGTCACTACCGAATCTCTGAAAGTTGAAAACTAGGAGAGCAATTATCTGTTTTTGCCTCGGGCGAGATACTACACCATACTAAAAAGCCATATTACAGAGTTCATGGGTGGAGATGTGGACACCTCATTGTTACCACCTATAGGTGCATCACAATAGCAGGTAACTGATATATATGTCTACAGTGACATACAGTATGAGTAGGTTTGCAGTGTGTTTACCTGTGTGGTGGTTACCTGACACCTGGCAGAGACGTCAGACCTGTTCCCACCACTGCTGTGTATGTGTGTATATTTGTGCATAAAAGTGTGTTTGGGTGAGAGCAGGGTTAGGGGTGCTGACATGCCCGAGCAGCTGAGGATGATGGGATTTCTTTGTTGTTTCAACAGGTACTTGCTGTGGGCCTGTGTGTGTGTGTGAGTGCTGTTATGCGCAGGGATGTTGAAAGGATCAACAGCAGGCTGACAGACTATCTCTACACCTGGTGCATGTGGACAGAGGATTATGATGCTACTCGAGTCGCTAAGATCTAAATTATTCTCCAAATTTGAAGTATGATCCTCTAGATTAGAGAACATTTTTTCAGGCATTTATGATTCTTTCCAAAAGGTGAATAAAATAACTAACTTTTGTTTGGCTGTGATAAACGTCAATAATCAAGAAGCAAGCGAGGAAGAGAGCATCCATTGTATTATGTGTTAATGTGGCATTTTCGGCTTGACATACAGATTCCATCCATTCCTCTGCACAACACATTATGTGTGCGCGTTCCTAAAAGCATGTATATGTCATGTGTACGGGTACGTGCACAAGCATGAGCATTCTCAGAGCAATTTGTGGTTTAACGAGAATTTTTTCTCCATGGTGACCTGCTGTTCTTACACAGCAACGCGAGCGGAGCTTCCTGAGGCCTTTCAAAGGAATCCTAACAGCTTTCCTCCCCGCTGTCTGCTGCAAGAACACGCATGCAAGGAGAGGTCAAACAAGTCGTATAGTAACTGATGGACTTTTTTTTTAAAGCCTCAAAGTCTAACATGTGTGACTTTAAAGTAAAGTCAACTCTTTCTTACTTTCAAAACATTAAATATGTTGGGAAATAGTTGCTGGAAACATGTGAAAAGACTTATTATTACTGAAATGTGGAGTCAGAGGTTAAAACAGTTTTTCATCAGTTTTCAGTCCAGGATTTTGTGGGCGGTCCTAAAGGGTGGCTCGATGACACGCTGAGGCCACCCTGAGCATACCCCTGCACCCCTAGAAGAGAGATAGAGATTAATTAATCTCAAAGTTAGTCATTTTCTGAACTCATCTGACACGTTTTAGATGCTACAAAATGACTGTGTGACTGCTCCCATGAGTGGGTGTGGCTTTAGCATATTCAGTGGACACGCCCCCACAGTCCTGCTGAGAACAATGTTCATTGTTACCTGATTTTGACACCTTACCATAAACTTGTTGATATTTTTAATAATTCAAATTTGAAACTTTGTTCTTTGGTCTGACAAACTCAGAACACATAGTTATTCTTACTTTACACTGTGAAAACTTGCAAATAAGTTCCAGTCAGTGTCAGTATGGTGTCCTTTTTTGGTTGTAAGGACACAGAATGATATTTCTGCAGGTACTGTGCACATATATTCAGTTTTCAAATGACAATAAACCCTTCTTTGGACATTTGTGGAAGCAGTGTCCAAGCCTTAGAGTCAGAAATGTCCCAGAGTGTCTCAGAGTGCCTCCTCTGACTAGCCAAATCTCACCCATGCCCTCGTATAGTTCACCTAAAATGTAATAAATCGCAAACTCACATTTCAGACTTAAGATTTAAAACTTTAAATGTCATCAGGCTGGATGAGTCATTCCAGCAGTGATGGCAGTCCCGTGTTGTGGCCGCCTGAAAAATGCGATGAATTATGTGCTACAAGCCTTGACAATGGCCACTTTATTGCCTCGTGCCTGTCCTAACTAACTGTCTCCTTATGACCCCACAGAAGAATCCCATCCCGTCATAACGGTAACATCGCACCACCGATGGGGACAAATGTCCTGACATCATGTTAACTTAGTCAGCTATAAAACAGCAGACTCAAGTGCTGATTTTTTTCCACTTATACTGGATGTTATTTGCCAGTGGCAAGTCTTGATGGGAAAGCTGTTTGCCGACTCAGCCCCAAAACTGATATGCCTTCAGAGAAAGGTGTGGCATTAAACACAGGCTTTTTTTTTTTTTTTACAGTATTAAAAAAATGAATACAAACAATTATACTGTGGCACCTAAGAGTAAAAAATTGAGTTTTAAGAAATAAGGTTATTTGCTTTCTGATCACATGTTAGGTAGGGAATATATGCCACCATAAACTCCTGTCATTCATCAAGATTAAGAGCAGACAACGCCATAAAAGAAAGTCAGGCAGTTGGCAGCTTGACGCCGAGAGGAGGACAGAGAAAAAAGAGGAAGAGGAACAGAAAATTTTCTTTTCTAATAAGTCGCTTGCACTTGTATGAATTCTTGTTGTCGTATCCATGGAAACAAACCACACAGAATGTCAGAAATGATTTTACGTGGAAGAAGAGGAAAAGAGATGTTGTAATTATAATGAGCAAAAACGAGAAAATCCAAACCAGCCCCTCAGTGCTGCCAGTGCTGCACAGTAACAGAAAAAGTGAATAAAGACAATATTAAAACTCGAATAAAGAAGTCAGGGGTTATACAAACACAGGAAAGTGATTTGACCTGTAATATCCACATTTCCGCCCTTGCTCTTTTTTTTTGTAATCCATTTCTCATTCCTTCCTCTTCATGACTTTTGATCCCCTTTTATCTTTTTAATTTCCTTTTGTCTCCCTCTCTGTCTGACCTCTTTTCTCCTTTTCTGTCCGTCTGCCCTGAGAGGAAACAGACTTTTAAACTTCCACTCTCACAGCTTGGAATTATTATTATTATTATTATTATTATTATTATTATTATTATTATTATTATTATTATTATTATTATTATTATTATTATTATTATTATTATTATTATATAGAGATATAGATTTTCCCGCCGAGCTCCAACGCCTGTTGTCACCAATCCTCTCGTGTGTCACTTGAAATACACACACCCACACATACACACACGCAGCGGGCACGCGCATACACACACTCCATATTAAATCCCAAACCACACCCAGCACCAGCTCTCGAGCACCTCCCACGCGCGCTCGCAACAGCCGGGAGAGCCAGAGTGCGTGCGTGCGTTTCTAACTTTGTTTTTTTTTTGGAGGGGGGACTAGTATTAAGATCTCCAGCTGCCGTTTTCTCACGTTTGGAGGCTTTTTTTTCTCTCGCAATATTTGTGGCACTTCACTACCCATAATCCAACCTTTCCTACAGACTAACACTGTGGTTTCCTTTCCAGTCCAAACTCGGTGAGTAAACTCAGTATTTAGTTTTTTTTAGTTTACATGCTGTTTGAATGCTGCACCAAACTTTCTCTATGGGATTCATGTCCCATTCAAATGCAGTGTGGTTGTGAAATGTCTCTTTGGTGAATCCTCTCAGAGATGGTAACTATCTTTCAAATATTCCTAAAATAAATCTGTGTGTAATTTGTTTGAGCTTTAAGAAAACTTTCCTGTCGTGTTTTTTTCTCCCCCCTCTCTCTGTGGGTATTTTTACACAGATCATAACTTCTGCTGAGTGACTCCAAACTTTTCAGACTTTGGAAATGAAAGGGGCGTTGTCAGCCGCCGATGTGTGCGTGTGTGTTAAATGTCTGAGCGCAGTGAATGAATGTTAAAGTGCGTTTCGAGGGAAGATAAACTTTTTTTTTCCAATGGACACAGGAAATGTGTGTGTGTGTGTGTGTGTGTGTGTGTGTGTGTGTGTGTGTGTGTGTGTGTGTGCGTCTCATATCTGCTGTACTCATTAGACCTTCCACTGTGTCTGCTCATGTGGTCATGGCACTGCATTCAAATGATATTCCTACCCCATTCTTATGCCTTGAATTAGTTTGTTTCATTGTGTTGCTTCTTTTCTTGAATTGTACTGATGCTTGCATAGTTGTAGAGCATCAGGTTGAAAATGTGCTCACCTCTAGTGCACTAAAATGTTGCATACCATTATCCCTATCTTGCATTTTGCTTTTAATGAGCCTCTTGCATCCTCCCTTCATGGATGGGCGCCCTCTTGTGGTTGTGCAAACCACAACATCCAGGTTTTCCATGGTTAGAGGAGGTTTTTCAGTACCGGGCTGCAGAAATGGAGACTCGTCCTCATCAGGCAATGTTTGGAGAATGCAGTCTGAGGAAAGCCCTGACATTTTGGCAACGCGCCCGGAGGCTGAATATCAAACGAAGTGAACAGTTTGCTTGGAAACTCATTTCCACCACCCCCCTCCTGTTGGCGTGCAGTTATAAACTGTGGCATGCAATGCATGGAAAAAGGCAGAGATAGGTGAAAAAAGAGTAGACGGGAGATTATCCTGAAACATGAAAGTGTAATCCACTCCTACGCTGAGGTCGCGCATATTGTGAGGTTCTCGTGTGCGCTGGTGGTCTACGGATTACGCTTTATGAAGTCTGGAAATGAAACCTCAAAGTCCCCTTATATTACATTACATGGACTCTAAGTGAGGAAGAAAGTTAGACTTAATGATACATCAGACCGAGTTTGATGAGCACCACAGTCATCAAACGTACAAATGTGTTAAACAGCCACAAAGGAACGCCAATGAATGAACGCTGTAAAGTTGCAGCATGTAATGTGGTGCCTGATTCGTGCTTTGCAGAAGACACACTGGCGGTTAGAGAATAGAAATGGCGGGATGAGCGGGATTTTTTTTTTAACCTCTCTGTCAGGTGTTCCCCAACCTCGCTCTGCCATGTGGAAGTCATTACTCAGCGCTGTCACTTAAGGAATGTGATGGAAAAACGTACACACACACTTAAAAACCATGTTAGTGTCCGACATGAAAGGATTCCTGTGTCAGAGGGATGCCTTTAAACCCAGCAGGAAAACACTTGTGTGCATGTGTGTGTGTGCACGTTCCTGATTCTTTAAGGAGGCATGCACTACACACACACACATACTGTACACTTTACAACAGTGTGCACAACAATCTGTAGATTCTGTATTCCCTCCCATTCAACAAACGTAGCACAACAACATTTTTATGTTAATATGTGGGAAAAGTCAAGTTATTAAGCTTGTGTTGCCAGTAATAAAACAGTCTCATGACCGTTGTGTTACTTACTGTGTTGTTGTCAATTTGGACTGTGAGTGCGTCATTTGTGTGCACTTATCATCCAAAAAATTAAATGTACATCAGTCTTTTTAGAGAGGATTCTCCACTTTACTCTTATTAAGTCGAGTCGGGATTGTGAGAAATGAAGTGACAGTGTTTGTATGCGAGTGTCTGTCCGGTGGATTTAGGTATTACATTTGTTTCGGAGCGTTTCGCCTCCATCATGCTCGTTGCAAACATGTTAATTGTAAGTATGAGAGAGCACGCTGATACAATTTGTAGCAAAGATTTGCCTACAGCAAAGTGTGTAATGCTTGGAAGATGTTTGACAATATGCCATTCAGTAAAAAAAGCTGCATTTCTTGTCTAAGGCCAAATTTGTCAAATTTTTGGTTTGGTAATGTTGGCTGCAGTGAATTCAGCCCCTTAACTGGGACAACGTGAGGACATACTCAGGCCAAACTGTCAAATTAATTTGCCTTATTAATTGTAAAGATGTGCAAATAGTGAAGCTGACTCAGGATCTTTCTTCTTCCAAGCTGTCAGCTTGTCTCAGCATATAAAGGCAGCCTGTTCTTGTCTGTAAAAGGCCTCGTCACATTACGCGTGTCTGCAGAGTAAAGCGTTGTAGCTGTCGCACTGGGCAATCTGGTTGTATTTATAATTCTGTACTGTACTGTACTGTACTGTGTGTGTGTGTGTGTGTGTGTGTGTGTGTGTGTGTGTGTGTGTGTGTGTGTGTGTGTGTGTGTGTGACACAGGCTTTTATGTCCTCTTCTTAAACAAAGCTTTGTTTGGCCGCTGGCTTTGCTCCAGGAAAGACGTGCCTTTTGTGTTTTCTCTAAAAATAAGTCTTAGCTTGGCTATTGTTGTGTACACTCTCTCTTTCTCTCTCTCTCTCACACACACTAGGTGTGTTCAAATGTATGCAATTATAACAGATACTGTATGGCCATACCTGGGGGAAAACATTGAGTCTTACCTCAGGGTGCACATACAGGCCTTTTTCCAGAGGTATCAGCTGCAGCTCACAGTCATCACCAGTGCATGGTGTTTGTTTGGTTTTTAGTCAACACATGGCACAGCTAAAATCTACAATGCAAGATGAATCATCCTTAAAAAGGAATAGATTGGACATTATTCTGTTGTTTGACGATTTGATCCCATTTGAAAAGACAGTAGGATGCTGAGAATCACTCGCCCGCAAACTTAGTCTGAATAAATGTGTTAAAACAGTTTGTGCGAAACAAAATGAGGCATTTAAGGTTAAGTATGCTAAGGTAGTGAATCCCAGAAGATTGGAGGTTTGGAAGAGGAAATGTTGCATATTGAGTCTCGACTGTACGACCTCATAAGGGGCCAGAGGGCTCCACTGGAAGCCTTCTTGCCTTTTCTGTCTACCTCAATCAGTTTTTCCATGGTCAAAGACAGAAAGAGAGAGAGAGAGAGATACAGAGGGAGAGAGAGTGGGACAGTGAGAGAGACGGGGGAGTGAGATTCAGAGGCCCAGTTAAGTCTGTGGCTTTGTGTTTTATGAAAAGAGTAAAAAAGGACATTAAAAGTCAGCATTTTCCACCAGGCAAGGGAATCAGTCCACACACACACACACACACACACACACACACACACACACACACACACACACACACACACACACACAGACTTGTACTCTTGCACACAGTCCCCCAGCCTCCTATTATAAGGCTGAGTGGAGAGGAGGCATTTGTGCCTGTTTGTGTGTGTGTGTCAGGCGAGATGGCTGAAGTCAGACTCGTTTGTGATAATCGCACAAAACTACACGCAACACATAGAAATACTGGCACCAAGGACACAGACGGTATGACATGCGTACAGTGAAGCGACATGGTTTCATAATTAAAACCAGATATAAACGCACTTTTTATAGCTTGAAACACATTAGTGGAAAATGCAGCCACTGTATGCTTATTGACGACCTGAGTGATGATGATAAAACTTGATTGACTGACATGGGACAGCTGAAGGGAAACACCCTTCAGCGTGTGCATTGATCTATTATGATATACAAGGCATGAAGATCAGTGAAATATTGGAGTTATGCATGCCATACTAGCGTGGCTAATGTACACAGCATGCATGTGGATATGTGTGTGTGTGTGTGTGTGTGTGTGTGTGTGTGTGTGTGTGTGTGTGTGTGTGTGTGTGTGTGTGTGTGTGTGTGTGTGTGTGTGTGTGTGCAGCTGTTGCGCGGTGTCAGAGGTGTTTCACAGTTCCCAAGGATAACTGTGCTCCAGCATTTAGGTTAATGTTTGGTTTATTGCTCCAGATAATTGGATGCATTACTCATTTTAAAAAGGATTATTATCATACTGTGGCATTACTTTATGTTTGCTTAATGAAATCTACCCGTGAAAAAAAACATACATTTTTTGTCAAGGGGAGATTATGATAATAACACATCAGCATAATTATAGTTGTTGGATAATTACGCTTCTATGTAATCTTTACAGCTGGGGGGAAAATCAAAGTAACACAAGCAAACACCGGAGACGTTTATACATTTATGTCTGCAGTCTGCACAGTTTGAATAAACCTCAATCATCCGTCTGTGATCCGTCTCTCGTTTTTTCGGCGACTGTCTTGGCAGGCTGGCTGTTTTGCGGTTTTCGTGTAGTTTACATGCATGCGTGTACATCGGGGCGAGTGTGCGCGCGTGCCTTTTTACGCTTGTGTTTTTGTTTTTCTCTCTTCCCTCCATTTCTCTCCAATGGGGTTCCTTTCTTTTCTCCCTCTGTCTCCTCCCTCTCTCTCTCTCTCTCTCTCTCTCTTCTCTTTCCTCTTTACTGAGACGATAGGCAGCTGCAGACAGAATCAGATCCAGCTGTGTGTGTGTGTGTGTGTGTGTGTGTGTGTGTGTGTGTGTGTGTGTGTGTGTGTGTGTGTGTGTCTGTGTGTGTGTGTGTGTGTGTGTGCGCACATGTCCGGGAGATTATTTCCTCCAAAGAATGTTCCTGCAGGTCAGATTAGGCTCAAATACCAAAAAACATGCTTTGTAATGGATGTGGTGAATTTAGTTATTTGGTTTGCCACCACGTCTTCCATCTGTCTGCTCCATTTTCTCTCCCCTCTCTATCTTTCTCCACCGTCATTGTTCTATAGGGTCATACCTGAAGTCTGATCGATCACCCTGAAGACAAACTTAATATAAAAATGTTATACATTTTCTGGGAATTTACAGATCTCTGAAGCTATAAAAACCAGAGCTCTTAAATTCCGCTCCTAAAAATAAGTTTGTCTCACATTTCCTGCCAGTGTGACCTGTCACTCTCACGCCACTATATGTTCACACACATCTTTTAGAAAACAAGAGTAATGTGTGTTGGTGATATATGCTTTGTATACGATTCATAAAAGAGTGTGTCTTTACGGATTCTGGATGTTTTCAGTGTGTTTTTTTTCTCAGTAAGCTGCCGCATACTGTACTTACAGTTTATGATGTAAGTGTTTTTAGGCTGGCATTGCTGCACATTGTTTATTTAATGGTCATATTTATTTTGCCATATCACATCCAGGCCTTCACGTGACCACTTTCAGCTCAGCTCGTGTGATATTCTTAGTCTTTGCCTCCACGTGGTTCAGGTGCAAATTAAAGTTCTTAGTTGCCAGGTTATTGTCTTCTTCAGTTTCATTCTCCGAGCATTGCCGCAAACCCCATGTCTCATGAATCAAAGTGCGTAGCTCACTTTTGATGTTTCACCACCTCCGTTTTGACGACTTCACCCCCTTGTCACCCCTTCCCCCAACTCATATAGGGAGGGCCTATCCTCTGGCACACCCCGCAGCCACATGCTCGCACACAAAAACCGTGGCCTGCTTCCTGTTGGCGGGGAGAGGCTGTTTTTACTGTGACTCCATTTTGGCGGAGAGGGCTAATTCCTCTGCTGTCTGGCTCCGTGTATATATATGTGTGTGTGTGTGTGTGTGTGCGTGTGTGCACACTCGCATGTGCTTTTAAAACATGTCTGTGCCTCAGCCTGCTCAGCCTCTGAACTTCTCTGGTGGGAGTTTTGGCAAATCAAACTCACACGCGTACACTGAATGTGTGTATATATGTAATTGTGTGTACGTTCTGCCCACGGGGTAGTTACTTTGACGTTTGCAGTGTACACGGGGAGCAGATTGTAAGAGACGTGGTCTTACTGTAACTTTGCAGTCGCCTTCAGTTGTCGAACAGCCTCTAAAGCGGCGCTGGAAAAAGTGTCGGAAAGAAATATATTCTGGATTTCGTAATCCTGTCCTGTGTGATTATTTGCAGCAGACTGAGTGTTAAACAGAATGATGCTGATGTAGCATTTTTATATGCTGAGCAAAGCCCTTTCCTGGATAAACAAACAAATGGGTTTCTGGATGCATTGGACGTTTTTAATGGAATTTTTCCCTTCGAGACAATTTCTGGTCGTATATGTGAACAAAACACAAAGAAAAGCAACACAAAACTATAAAGAATATTGTTTATGCTTAAGAAAAAAAGAGTAATATTACTGTTGTAGTCAGTTCAGGACAGATTTAAAGCGTCAGTAGGTGAGATTATCTTAAATTGAGGCTCAAACACACCCACCTGTTATGACTGTCAACACTTTTGGGCGTTTAGTTTGTGTTATATTGCTACAAAAGTCAAGGTCATGCTTGACACAAACAATTTAATAGGCTGGAATTGAATTCACTACCTGCCAAGCGTCCTTTATTTATTCATAGCATGTAAACCTCAGAAATGTGTACATTATTAATGTCATGTTTTTCCTGTGGCTGGGACCTTTGACCTCACACTTTTTAACATCTCAATACGCCGCTGTCCGCTAATGTTTGTAATATAGCTTTTCATATTCCGGCCAGTCATGACCGAACAGAGCACAGGCTGCCCGTTTGAAGACGTAAACAGTCGACTCCTGGCTTCTATCAACAGGTCATAGTCAGGATTAAGGCCTTCAATCACTGCAGAGTAAACACCACACACCCACTCACTGTACACACTCTCAAACGCACGCAGACATATATATATAGACGCTCTTCTCATCTCAGATCTCAGTAGTGTTTTGTGTGATTTAAGGGGAGACTTTGAGGCTGAAAGTATTTCTCCGACTGTTTGTATGGGTTGCAGACGTCTGAAGTCTGCATATATGCTGAATTCACCTCAGATATAGATGTCCTTCATCCCTGCTGCTGTGAGACTTTACAACACCTGCACCTGATCATGTTTGTTTTGTTTTGTTTGTGTATGCTTATGTTTCTACCTTAGTACTTGTTTTGCATATCTGCACATTTCTTAAATCTGCACATTCTAAGAATATGCACATCCTACTCTAGTACTTTTTGTAAATATGTACACTTGTGTTTCCCTCCTTGGTTTCTTTTTTTTCCCCGCTGCTGTTAACAAGTGAATTTCCCTGTTGTGGGATCAATAAAGTATTATCTAATTTAATCTAATCTATAATTTACTCATGGCTCAAATTCTTACAAACCAAATAGAACCTCTGCAATAGTTTGATCTGTGTGTTCGATGTATGCTGACAACACACAAGGGCTTAATCTGCCACGTGTTTGTGTGTGTTATTAAATTTTGACCTATATGTTTCTTCCTTTCTTGTGAAGGACGTCGATCCACCCCTGACTATCACCCCGTAGACACACGTCAGCAAACATCCATCAGGACTGTCATCTACCTAAAGCTGAAACATTCTGCACCATCAGCCAGCGAGAGCGACAGCTACTGAAGAAGCCTGTGAGATATATATATGTAAAGTGGTCTGATCAAAAGGGCAACGACCAGCAGAGAAGTTATCCAGACACAAGAGCAGCCATGTTGATCATCTTAGCCTTCATCATCCTCTTCCATGTGGCTGCGGCCATCCTCCTCTTCGTTGCGACCATTCACAATGTGAGTATGAACCCAGAGTGAACATGTATAAGAAAGAGCACGGATAGTTTCATGATTTTAACGACGTCTGTGTCAATCACTGATGTAGGCGTGGTGGCTGGTGGCGCCGCCCGGACGCGAGCTGATCTACACTGACCTGTGGTACACCTGTAACTCCACCTGCGCTCCTGTGATGAACAGCCATACTGTGGAAGCAGGTAAGGCTACGCGGCCCACAGGATGTGTGTCAACTTTAAATGTGTATACGTAACACTTTCTGCTTTCCTCTCTCTCCTCAGCCTACCTGCAGGCCGTCCAGGCCACCATGATCCTGGCAACCATTTTATGTTGTGTCAGCTTCTTTGTCTTCATCCTTCAGCTCTTCAGGCTCCAACAGGGAGAGAGATTCATTTTCACCGCTATCATTCAGCTACTGGCCTGTGAGTGACACACACACACACACACACACACACACACACACACACACACACACACACACACACACACACGTATTTAACTTTTCAATGCAGCAAAGTGACTGTTCTCTTTACTTCTCTTACTAGCCCTCAGCGGCTTTCAGTTTCTCCCCTGTGTGCAGGGTCCTTATCTAAACTGGTCTAAACATTTCAGACTTGTGTAATTTTCGTTCTCCTCTTTCCTCCTTCCAGCTCTGTGTGTGATGATTGCAGCGTCCATCTATACAGCTCAGAAAGATAGCTTTCACAAGCAGGTGGGCCTTAAGGAAGGCTCTTACGGCTCCTCCTACGTCCTGGCCTGGATCAGCTTCCCGATGACTCTCATCAGCGGCCTCATGTACCTGGTGCTCAGGAAGCGCAAATAGATGCGAGGGGCTTGTCGCACGGGCACGCAGATATAGATAGAAATACACAGCTTGGACACAAATGCAGAAAGACATACCCTACACTTTCCCTCAACAAACACGCAAGCACACATTATGTTTCTAACCCTTAGGTTTTATAATACCATCGGGGAACATGCTTTGTTCTTCTGTTTTAATGCTTGACAGCAACTGGAAATGTTAAAGATGAGAAATGTACCACAATTCATATTCGATCTGTCCCAATCCATGATTTGACTTTTTCAATTTTTGAATTTTGAACTTATCATTGGGTTTATGTCCTGAAAAACGGTCGTTTACAAATTCATATATAAAAGATAATTTTCATGGTCGTAACTGTGATATGCATAGATGGAATGTACCACGCTGAGGTCATATGGACAAATTTTAATCTTTTAAATCAATTTTCACCCCTGTCTGCAATTCCTGGTTTGGAAATAATCTGACGTTTGCCATCTAGATAGATCTATTTACATGAAATTGAGAAATCTACTCGACGCTGCATTCATTCGTCACTCACTACTTCCTGCATTTACTGAGAACATACAATAGCTTCCCACTTTCTCTTAACCAGGACATGAGCATCATTTGTCTCCTCCTCTTACGTCATTGTCTCCCGCTTCCCGCCGACTCCATTCATAGGAATCAGTCTGAAACATCTGATCACGAAGGATAACAGTTAAAGACAAGCGGGCAGATTTGTCTTAACTCGGACACGTTGACTTTCCAAAGGGTGCATACTTTTGTTTTTGTGAATCTTATAATCAACTGAATTTATTTTGTACATATTTGCCGTGTATGTATAGTTAAGGTAATTGCCTAAAGCTTGTTTCTGAGACTGAAATACTAAAATGATATATATAAAAAGAAGAAAATAGAGAATCTTATGTTAACCGTAGCTTACAGGAAGTGTAGTGAAGCAGTAGTTGAGGTATAATATGTAGGATTTTAAAAGCCTGTGGTTTGTATTCTGATGTTACTGACTTGTGCTTTAACGGTGAAAAAGGAACCAATGATGTGCTGTGATGTTTGAAATTTTAAATGACGACGTAGAAAACATGCAAACTTGAAATAAGAACGAACTTTTTTTTTTTGTTTTGTTATTGTTGTGCTTTTTTTTTTGTTCACAGCTTCACTGAGGGGAAAAAAGACGAAAGCTATTTATTGTTTTAAAAACCACTGTCGTGTATTTTAGCATCATGTGACTGAGGATGTATGAAGTAATCAAGTCTCGCCATGTTTTTTCCTCTCCGGCTGGGTTACTGTTTATTTGGTTCATTACTGAAACATCTCAAACAGCCCAATGCAGGTCATGCATCTGTGCGGTGGCATTTAACAACACTAAATTAGCTACTGTATTCCACTGATCCCACATAGCTCTGTATAAACAGGTCTTCTTTTCCCTTTTCTTGGAGTTGGTTCGGGGACGTTGGAACAGTTAAAGTAGAGCACCTGGGTATTAACTTTGCAGTCGCTAGGTCTTGGAAGATTCCTACTTGCTGGCTCCTTCAGAGGTGCACTGTGTTAGATATATTTTCATTGGACCACAGAGCCAGGTAACTTACTCTCTCACCATTTTAAAAGATTCAGGGAAAAAGACATGGAAAAGAAAAGGTTGCTCTGCTATCTCAAGGTGATACTAAAAATGATCAAAACAACATATCGGAGGCCAAGATTGTGATGTCTGCTTTTGTGAAATTGTCATCTTAAGAGTGTTTTACTTAATAATAATCCTCCTGTTTGCATGCAAGTTTTTGTCTTTTAGCAAATCCCTTTAACTTATATTGAAATGAAAATTAAGTTATTGCAGTAAAAAAAGAAAAAAAAAGGCTGAAAAATTCATTTCTTTTTGTGAAGTACTGTTTATTATTGATGTTGTAAAGTTTGGATCTATTTGGTTTAACTTTGTTGGTTTCGAAACAGATCTAAATTTCAAATAAACCAAGTACTTGAACTTCAGTTCAGCCACAGAAACCACAAGAATCACTTCGAAGAGTTGAGTCATGAGAGACGCTTTGGAAATGTTTTTGTTTATGGTCGTGATCATTTTTTCTGCAGTGTGTTTTATGTCATTGTACAGGTAGATGTACTGTATCTAAGTTCATGTAGATCTATACAATTCACCACAGGACCATAGCAACAAACAATCATATGAGTTGTTGAAGCCAAAACTGTATTCATGGGGATTTGTTTTTGCTTTTCTTAACATTTTTTTGTTGCAGTTCAAATATTTCGAATGCTTCATGAAGTATTAATTCCACACTGATTGAGAGTCCTGTGTTGCGTAATGGAGACCTGTTGAAATGCTTTTTAAAAACTCAAACAACTCAAATAAAACTGTTATATATATCTCTGCATAGGATTCATTCAAACATTCTGTATGTATGGCTAATGTCTCATGTTAAATCTCTGCTTGTCACAGGCTCTTCTGCTTTCACTGTTTTAGGCAAATTAAATAACAACATGCTATTTATTTTAAACCTCTGTCGCATCATCCATGGCAGTTTCTCTAATCTGTAAGATATCACTGTTTTCATGCACTCGTGTCATCATAACTAAAAATGCTTGTCTGCTGCTGACACCCAGTGGACTGATAGAAAACTACACAATGTGTAGGTGATAGTTTTATAGTTTCAGGCTCCTGTCAAGCACTCCTGGAAAGAGTAAACTAGTTTCTGCTTGGTGAATCCTGTGCCTCTCATCTTGGGCTCCCCTGCAACGATTTAGCGGTGCTTATGCCCCCCTCCACTCTGTTTCCCATCAGATGTAGATCTCAATAAATGTATTTTACAATAAATAAATTTTCTTTGTGTGTGCCAAATCTGTCATTGAGTCGTTCCCTCTTCCCTTTATCTCTAATTTCCTGAGGGAAAGATCAATATTTCACCCCAGTATTACTCCTTTTCTTATTTTCAACATTGAAAGGCTACAATAATTTATCTTTCTGATAAATTCATAAGAATTAACGTTGTTTGTGTTGATTTGCTGTAGTTGCTGAGGTTTTTACCACTGTTGCCACCCTCTTTGGGTCACCCATGATCTTGCTCTGTTTGTTTTTTGATCAGCTGATGTGCTCAGCCTATATAATAGACAGATATACATATTTTTCACAGCAGCCATATAAAATATAGTATATATCGTCAGCCTGATAGCATATCTGCCTAACTCAATTTTTCAGGTTTTTGGAAAAGAAGAAAAAAAACCCACCTTTTTTTTTCAACAAGTTGTAAGAACTTTTTATTTTTTTTTGTTAATGGTGACTCCCACCAGATGTGTGAACAAGTTTGAAATAATAAAAAAACACAATAACTATTGCATAACATATAAAACTGACTTGTGCAACTCTTGCAGGAAATTCAAGTTTGTATTAAAAAAAAAGTTAAACCATTATACAAGACCTGCGTTTACCTTACTAACTATGTCAAAGTAAACAAAACAAAAAGCATTTGCAAGCTTTTATTTTGAAGGAATTGGATCGGAAGTGCTTCAGAGTAAGACCTAACGGTAAAATCCGGCAGGTCGGACTCCACAAAGAGGATATATATAAATATATAAATCACTGAGATATGAAGTACACTTTAAAATGTACTATATTATGAATGTTTCGACGTAGTATCAACATACCTCGGCCGCTAACGTCTGCTAGCTCGCTCGCTGATTCATAGGTAGAGGAAGCTAAAGCTCAGTCAACGCTCGCACAGGTGAGGCTTGTTACTCGTCTTTATTCAGCCACAGACGCTCACCTGTCGGTGACTGTTGTTGTTGTTGGTGTGTTGCTCCTTCACAGGACAAACGTGTGATGCTGTCAGCGCATTAGTCAGTGAATAGCTCGTTAGCTAGCTAGCTAGCTAGCTTGGAGAGAAGTCAGTGTTTGTTATTGTTGTCATAACTTTTTGTGTCTTTCACAAAGAAAAAAGAAGAAGCTCGGCCTGTCTGTCTGTCTTTCTTTCATCCTTTTATTTCAAAAAGCTCTCGCCAACAACCTAAAAGTCAGCTTCCTCTTCAGTCCTCTTCTCCTCTGCCACTTTGTGGTAGATGCTGTTATGCCAAACAAACACAAACACTCCCCCCTGTGCGTTGAGCTCAGACTTTACTTTAACTTTGTTTAAATCACAGAGACTTGATGCTGGAGCAGCCGGAGGACATAGAAAATATTTCCTCCATAAAACATGATCCAGTTTCACCAGAATCACTGACATAGTCTGCGGTGTGTCACTTCCATTAAGCGTTATGCATCGGCGATCGTACCCGGAGTCAGTACGGGACAACAGGATTTCAAACCTGTTAGTTTATAGTTTAGAAAAAAGCGACATACATTCGAGTCCGACTGGCTGCTTTGGATGTAGCGTTGCCATGGATATGACATGTTTTTATGTTTATGCACGTTTCCATCTCCTCAAATATCAAGTGAGAAACACCAACGCAACGTGTGTGTGTGTGTGTGTGTGTGTGTGTGTGTGCATTTATATATATGAAGAATGAAGAGGGTGCTCCCCACGTCGGCGTCCTCCAGAGCCAGCGATAAAAGGATTAAATTCTCCCAGTCCGAAGTAAGAAACAAAATTGGAAAGCGACGAATTAAATTCATACATTTTGCATTCTTACATTTGCAAAAGCTTATACTGTATTCTAAGTTTTATATTTTGTGTGTGTCTACAGGTGCAGATGCTGATCAAGCAGGAGGTTCTCAGCGCGGTGAGACAGAGGGAAAACAAGATTCAGGGTTTATTAGAAGCTATTCAACAACTGGATCATGAAAGCGACTATGAAATCCAAAAACTGGAGGTCAGTAGTCGCCTTGTATACACACATCGGACTCATTCCTTTTCCTAATTTCTTCACCTCTTGCCTTTTTGAATTCGACAGATCTTTACAGCATGTTGCTCTCTTCCTCAGGCTCGAATCAACACGGTGACAAAGAGAGCAGAGGCAGCTCTCGCCTGCATGACAGAGACAAAGAAAAAGGTTCGACGCGGACAAACGCACATAAACACGAATACACATGAATTGGCACGACATGCATGTTCGTATCTGATTTATAAACCGAAATGTTTGACTTTCAGAGGCCACCGCCTTCTCCTATTAGCGTGGATACCACCGGGTATGTAAAATCAGATTTAGTACCTCAGTGAAAGCTACAAAGGACCTAATATGAATCTGTGCCTTAGATTTATTTGCATTTAATCCGTTTTTGAGACGACTCGATTCGATGTCCAACTCTGCAGGTCAGACTCTGAGGATGAAACCATGGAAACCGTGTCACAGAGTAAGAGCCCAGCGAGCATGTCTGAAGTAATATTATATGCAAATATTTGCATTTGCGGGTCACATGAGTGTTTTAATCAGTGCAGTTTTATTTCTCTCTGTAGACAAAGAGCTCATGAAGCGCATGGACACGAGTGGAAAGGCTAATAATCTAGTAGGAGCCAGAGATTTAAGTTTGGTCCTCTCTGTCCAGGAAACCACAAGAAAGACACTCCAAATGACCAAAGACGATAACAAAGGTGAGATCGTTTTATGTGTACAAGCAGATGTTTGAATCATTTCAACTACCAACTGTAGCTTCTGGTGACATTATCACGATCAGCTGTTGTAAAATAAATAATGAGTCTGACCACCCCCCCTTTCTTTTTCCTGTCCCATCCTTCGTTACTTGTCACTGCACATAATCCGTGTTATGCTTTGACGGCTGCCGTAGAAGATTTAGGTGAAGTGCTCCAGTCTCCTCCAACTCCTGTGAGTCGAAACAAAAAAAAATACATCTATAAATCTTACTCTGCATACATTTTTAAGTTGTTTTCATGTGCTCGTCTTCCTTTTCTACACTTTCTTATGTTGTGTACCTCAGACAGACACTTCAGATCCGCCAGACGCACAGGAAAAGGAAAATGTCGAGGATCGCACACAAGATGAGGAGCCAAAGGCCAAAAGGGTGAAAACAGAAAGTATCTCTCCGGGCCACAGTAGCAGTCCCAAGCACCCAGAAGCAAAGCAGGTAACCCTCGCTAAATCACAGTATTCACTCCGTCGTGATTCTGTTTGCTACTCCTATTAACTCCATCCCCTTTCTCTGACCACATGGACAAGCCTTCCTGTCCTCGTCTTCCGCCCACCCCGTTCCCCTCCAACCTCAGCATGGAGGCAGCCTCATACAACATCCCCCAGAGGCCGGAAGTACAGCTGGCGCTCATCAAGAATCCCCGCAGCCTCTCTGTGCTCTGGACGCTGGAGGGGGACGACCCCTGTGCACCGCCCATGGATAGTTACAGGTGAGAAGCAGCAGAGGGCGTTGTGTGTGTGTTGTTGGTGTTTGGTTATGGATCCAAATATTTAGAGTGAAACACAAGATGTGTTCACTGCAGCTCTTCTTGCCTTTCTTAGTGTTTTATACACATTCTCTCTCTCTCTCTTGTTCTCTTCCTTGCTGCAGCATCTTACTAACCATGGAAAAGGTTAAGGGTTCCAGCATCTTCCCAAAATGGAATACCCTTGACGAGGTGAAGGCCATCCCTCTGCCCATGTGTGTAATGATCACCAAGTTCAAGGCTGGGCACAAGGTGTGTGTTGCTGTGGTGGGCAAAGACAAGTTTGGCCGGTACGGACCTTACAGTAAAGTTGTAACCGCAGCCATACCCGAGTAGAAGAGGACATGAGAGAGCGAGAGACGACATGAGCAGCTCGGGATTCATCCACTCTTTCTACGTTTGTTTTTTTACTAAACTAAATAATAATATACCAAACTATAATACATTTTTTTATTTTGTTTTCTGTTTTATACAATAAATTCTTCACATTATTTGGCTGCTGGTCAAAGTTTCAAATGAATTTTGCACTGTACAATTGATTACCTCTACAAGTGGCTGTTCTCATGAACGACATTAATCAGAGTCACACGGTACCAACTGCCATCACGGTTGACTTCTGAACCGTGCAGTGCTTCTTTTTGTTTAGTGCTCAGATGTTTCCTTTTCCTACTTTATGGTGCTCTGCTTGCTTGCCAGCTGGCAGCAGTCAACCGTCTTCTTCTTTCTCTCGCTCTGACTGGACGTCTTACATTCAGTGGGCGTCAATAATAATTTAAAAAAAAACAGGACACTGTCCCTATCGGTCAAAACAGACACTTGGTGTACTCAGGTGAACTTCAGACCTGACTGGACTTCAGAGTAGTAAATAGTTAACCTGTCACCCACACATTGTTTTGCATTTATTTATTTCACAATTTAAGTGGCCGACCAGGGTTATTTTCAGAGGTAAGGCTTAGGTAAGGCTGCTGTATGTGGGTGTGGAACATATTTTAGTATAGAAATGATAAGTCTAAGTGTATTAGTAGCCTACTTTGAATTCTGAACTCACTACATTTCACACTGATCCGTCAGCCTGTTGTCAGGTTTTGATTTGATCCTTTAAAGTTGCCTGCTCTGGACCATGTAAGCCATGCAGGACAGGTTACCATGGTGATCTTAAAAGTGAGTCAGTTAGTGATACCGGAAAACCTGAGTTATATCCAAAGATAACCGACTGACTCACTCATCATACTTCGATGTACATCCTCCCTGATATTCATAACTGTGGTGAAAACTCAACAAAGAGAGTCAATACACAATAGCTAGAACCAAACCAGACAGAGATGCAATGATGGATGGTGGGACTTGCCTGCATTACCCTTTGGCGTACACGACTGCAGTTATTTTCCCTCCTGCAATATAGATAGCAAGATTTGTAACCATTCAGGTTTTTAGGTTTCAAAGTACTTCTGCTTTTGTGCCGGTGGTCAGGCACAGTTTGATATTTTATTTTTAATTAGACAGCAGAGGAGAGAGAGTTAATGAAGAGAGGACGAGGAAAAAGGGGAACATAGAAGAGAGAGATGGTGCAGAAAAGGCAGACAGAGAAAACAGAGGTGGAGCAGAGAGTGTGATGATGGAGCACTTTAAAGTTTTAAAGTATTCATACACTGTATACTGTATAAAATACTGTATATATCATCACACTTCCTCCTCCATGTCTCACGGTGGGAACCACACATGCAGATGCCATCTATTCATTTTCTCTGCATCTCACACAGATAAATATACACTGGTCTGATGTCTAAAAGTCTAGGTGATTTATTTATTACCCAGACATATGCGTGGTTTCCAACTTTCAGGACGCAGGCCTAGGTGACCTTAAATAACCCTGGTGGTGTTGTGGAGTTCACATGGTGCAGTGTTTCAAACTTACCACTCGACAGGAAAAAACAGACGGTTTCTTCCTCCTCCTCCCACAGACACACACACACTCTGCTGGGTCCGCCCACCAAATGATCGCTCCATCTTGATAATTTTTTTTCTTTTAACTGATACTGATACACCCACAGCTTGGTTTCACATCGTTCGGCAGGACCTCAGAGGCAAAGGTAAAGCATTTTTGAATAGTCCATTCAAATATCTTGTTAATTCAAAAGCTTTAAGAGTTGTTTTAGAGTTGGATAGAATACAAACACAGAGCAAATTGTTTCTTTACTTGCTTGCTTGAAAGTCTGCATGTCTGCAGAGTGTGCATGTAGATAGCACCTTTTAAAAATGAGTAAAACCCATAATTGATGCAGATCAAACTGTTTTACTTTAACATTGTCGCTACACAAGTGCAGGAATTTTATTGTGGCTTACTTCCAACACATTACACATTCACAGAGCTGCTACTGAGGAAATGACATCATGGGGACCAAATGCTCGACACTTAGGAGGGGAAAAATAAAGGAAGAGGAGTGTTACAAAATTGAACAAAAGAAAGATGAGGTTTTGATGAAAGTAGAGACTGGAGAAAACTCTCCCTCTGTTCAAAGAAGTAAATGTCTGCAAGAGGAGGGGCGAGCGTTAAAGGAGATAACAGTGGAGGAAGCGGCGACGAGGCAGGATGATGAAACAGAGAAGAGCAGCACCCTGCCACATGTGGTTGAGGTTTATACCCCAAGGTGAGACTGCAACAGTGTTTCTTTGTGTGCATAAATACACATATACAATAGACTGTATATAACAAATCTGTAAAACAGATGTTTTTGTCATTTGTCAGTCCTTGCCTCCCTGAAACACATGAGCCTCCTTCAGCCATCAGTGAGAAGAAAGGTGAGTACAAGTCAAAAATTAGAGACATTTTTTTTCACCTGGTGATCAGAAAAGGAATCTTAAGAAAAGTATGCACATGCTTTAGAGGCCATTCTTTCTCCTGCGTGCTTGTAACAGATCCTAAAGTGGACTGGGTGGACAAAAACAGGGCTAAGCTTATTCAGAGTGACATTCCAGTGATCGAGATAGCAGATGAGATGTTACGGCAGAAAGTCATTCATCAAGAGTCATACGCCAACATCAAGGCTGTCACGACTCCCCAGAAGCAGATGCGGGAGCTCTACGATGTCCTCAAAACTCCAACAGTCATATCTACCTTCTACAGCATCCTCCAGAACATTCAACCACAGCTATTTGAAAGTATGTGAGGTCTTTGATATGAACATGATAATATAATATTTATAATGGTTAGTGTAGTAATAAACTGACTTGTGCAATGATAAAAATGACCCACTAACACATTTCTGCTCTATTTAATGGCATAGCTTGGTTATATAATATTGTTTTATTGTTTTACTGCAAGATCAAATGCAACTGCTTTGATTATCATTTGACATCAACTCTTTTATTGCAGCAGAAGATGTCGTCGACGACGTCATGAAAAAGCACAAAGCAGTTCTGAAGGAAAAGTCCAGCTATGAGCTTGAAGGCACAGAAAAAGATAAAAAGGATGCCAAATCACTGGAGAAAATTTACACAGAGCTTCACATTATACGGGGAGAGAGTGAACGTGTCAATGAAGAACATGAGATCTGGGAGATTGCAGATAAGTCGAGGAGTCAAACAGCTGAGGGAACAAAAATCAACTGCAATGACATCTTTAGTACACCAGAAAATTGCACGTCATCTGAACAAGACAGAAGAGAAGTGAGAGCTATCAGAACTGTGATGACAAAGGGAATTGCTGGTATAGGAAAAACCGTCTCTGTGAAGAAGTTCATCCTTGACTGGGCAGGTGGGGAAGCCAATGGGGACTTGCACTTCATCTTTGTGATGCCATTCAGGGAGCTAAATCTGGTCGAAGGTGAGTTTAGCCTTGAGACCCTCGTGAGAGACTTCCATCCAGAACTTAAAAACATAACAATCCCAAAAATCTTTGCTAATCACAAAGTTTTGTTCATTTTTGATGGTCTTGACGAGAGCCAACTTGAACTAAACTTCAAAACAACCAAAAGACTGACAGATGCTACTAAGAAATCATCAGTGGACATTCTGGTGACCAACCTCATCCGGGAACATCTTCTTCCCTCCGCTCTTATCTGGATAACCTCAAGACCAGGAGCAGTCCAGCGCATCCCTCGCCAGTATGTACACCAATGGACTGAGGTCAGGGGATTTAATGATTCACAGAAAATAGAGTACTTCAGGAACAGAATTGAGGACAAGGAAGTTGCTGAAAGAATAATTACCAACATTACAATGTCCCGGAGCTTGTACATTATGTGTCACATACCTATCTTCTGTTGGATTGCGGCAAAAGTCCTTGTGTATTTGCTAGAAAAAATGGACAACACCCAAGATGACAACATCAAGATACCCACAACTCTTACTGAGATGTACACACACTTCCTTTCCGAACAAATGCAAATAGCAACTGATAAGTATGACATGCAGAATGAGTCAGACATAACCACAGAGGAGATCTTCAGGTCAAATGTAGAATTCATTTTGAAATTAGGCAGGATGGCATTTGAGCATCTGAATGAGGGTAAAATCATATTTACCATCAGTGACCTGAATAAATATGGCATCGACATAAATAAAGCTGGAGTTCACTGTGGGTTGTGCACACAGATATTCAAAGAAGAGAAGGTGTTCAACACAAGGAAACTCTACTGCTTTGTGCATCTGACAGTTCAGGAGTACTTTGCAGCTCTGTTTGTGTACCACAGTTTCGCAAGTAAAAAAATAGACTCTCCAAGCCTCAAGAACTTCCTGCTGATAGGCTCTGAGGAACATCTGAAGTCTATCTTGGATGCAGATCCAGTTGATTTACCTTTGGATGAGCTGATGGAAATTGCGATAGCTAATTCAACTCTGAGAAAGACAGGAGAACTGGACATGTTCCTCAGGTTCCTTATTGGCATGTCTCTACAATCAACACAAAAACTGCTTCAAGGCCTGATTCAGCAGACAGAGGAACACTCTGCAGTTGTTGAGGAAATTAGGTCAAGTCTAATAGAAATAGATTTAGGGGACTGCTCACCTGAAAGATGTCTGAACCTTGTTCACTGCCTGATTGAGCTGAAGGATAGTTCCCTACATGGGACTGTGCAGCAGTATGTAAACCCAAATGATGGCCCAGAAACACAGCTCTCCCCTGTTCTGTGCTCAGCTCTGGCCGACTCAATTCTAATGTCAAATACGCCTCTAGAAGAATTTGACCTGAAAAAATACAGACCATCAGCAAAAGGTGTTTTTAGGCTTCTCCCAGCTATAAGGAACAGCAGAAAGGCAATGTGAGTTGGTTTCTTAAAGTGTGTATCTGCATTGCAATCACTTCTTTGTTGCAACTTAAACATAAATCAGTTTTTAAGTTTTTACATAGCACACACAAGCTAGCACCGTGGCAACTTCACGGTATGCTTCTCAAAACAAAATTAATCAAGCATGATCACCTTTTTTAATTTCTGCAGAATCTCAGGGGTGTATCTCGATGTTTGGCTTTGTGAAACAATCTCCTCAGCCCTTCGAATGCCAAACTCTGTGCTAACCGAACTGCATCTGACAAACTGTGAATTTTATGAAAAAGGTACAAAGATCTTGATTGATGGACTGATAAATGCCCAATGTCAACTGGAAGCTCTAAGGTTAGTAAAACGTATTTATTTTATTGGGTGGCTATTTGTCTTTTCTTCTTGTTCAGTCTCTTCTATCTATACATTTGTGTAAAAAGTGAAATACATACGCAAAATTACTATGGACGAATTATCCTATCTTTATCCAAGAGCGCACATTTTCAGTTTGAGAGCATGATTTCTCCTTCTCGTGCTCAGATTTATTGTCCTCATGCTCACATTTTATGCTCACACTCAAATCTAATGTGCTCACGCTCAAAACATGTCCTGTGCGCTCAGATCTAATGTGCTCGCGCTCAAACATGTCCTGTGCGCTCAGATCTAATGTTCTCGCGCTCAAAACATGTCCTGTGCGCTCAGATCTAATGTGCTCACGCTCAAAACATGTCCTGTGCGCTCAGATCTAATGTGCTCATCAGTCATCAGTAATTTTAATTTAAAATCATAATATGACATGCAGCAAGAGTGAAACGGCTGGGATGCGAACCGGCGTCCCATGGTTCAAAATACAACAGGTGGTGGTGTGCTTAACCCCTCGGCTACCATAACACAGGTATGCCTTCAGGTGTATTTATAGTATATAAAACATCCCCCTGATATAAAATTAGAAACAGTCTACGATAAATGGAATCATATGGTGTCTCAACGACGATAACTCTTTTTAGGATTATTTAAGATTAATTATACATAAATAAACTGGCGTCTTAAATAGGTGATGATTCAAATAGCTGGCTAGTATGGTAAATTGGTGTATTTTTAAGAAAGACAGTTTTACAAACAGACCATATATTCGCCCCTGCGAAGTGCCCAAAAAGCGTGAAGGAACACACCCAAGATTGGGCCAGATTCCAGCTGTCTCCCTATTGGCTCGAAAAACACACTAATTTAAGCGCAGGGCGGGACATCCTTCAGTCTGAGCAGACACTTCAACCTGAGAGGACGTGCTGTTTTGTGCAGAAAAAATTTGAGAGTGCACAGGACATGTTTTGAGTGCGAGCAGAAAAAATCTGAGCGCACAGGACATGTTTTGAGCGCGAGCACATTAGATCTGAGCGCGCACAGGACATGTTTTGAGCGTGAGCAGAAAAAATCTGAGCGCACAGGACATGTTTTGAGCACGAGCAGAAAAATTCTGAGCGCACAGGACATGTTTTGAGCGCGAGCACACTAGATCTGAGCGCGCACAGGACATGTTTTGAGCGCGAGCAGAAAAAATCTGAGCGCACAGGACATGTTTTGAGCGCGAGCAGAAAAAATCTGAGCGCGCACAGGACATGTTTTGAGCGTGAGCAGAAAAAATCTAAGCGCACAGGACATGTTTTGAGCGCGAGCACATTAGATCTGAGCGCGCACAGGACATGTTTTGAGCGTGAGCACAGTAGATCTGAGTGTGAGTATAAAATGTGAGCACGAGGACAATAAATCTGAGCACGAGAAGGAGAAATCATGCTCTCAAACTGAGAATGTGCGCTCTTTGATAAAGATAGGATAATTCGTCCATAAATTACATGGTATGGTATGATAGGTCAGTTCATCACTGTCATCCAGACTGAAATATCTTCAGAAAGTATATATATAAAGTATTGTACGTACATGTCTGTATGCAAGTTTCACCTGTGTTTTGCCCTCTGTGTTTGTAGTCTCTCAGGTCGGGGATACCCAGATGAACTATGTAAGGATTTGGAATCAGCTATCAAATCAGTAACCTCAAATCTAAGAGAACTGGAGCTGAGTGCAAACATAATGAGGGGCTTATTATGCTCTCTCCTGTCTGTTGTGCTATTCAGCCCTAAACTGGAGAAACTCAGGTAAGTCTCGACGTATTATTGCCCAAAACTCTGAGGTATTGCTGGTGAATAAAAGTTCTACATCTGATTTCTTGGCTAGTTCATACAAGAACAATCTGTCTTTGAATGCATATTAGATGATAGATGCATCATTGTTGTTGGATCTCTTTTACTGTAAGCAATTACCATATTAACACTGAATCAAAGTGCAGTGTAAGATTATTTGCTAAACACTCTGTGTACATTTATGCCACCTTTAGCTGCTGTCAGCTTGTTTTGGATTACGAGTCAGTTTGGTAGAGCTGGACAGCATGGCCTATTTATATATTTCTAATATAATCATCTCTGTACCAAAAGACTGAACCGAAATGGTCGGACTGCAGAAGTCTGCAAGGAGTTGGTGACAGCACTCTCATCCAACTCATGTCACCTGCAAGAGCTGGATATGAGTTACACCTGTTTGGAAGATTCAGAAATGGAAATCCTCTGTACTGGTCTGATGAGCACAAACTGTAAACTCAAAATACTGAGGTAAAAGACTGCACTGCATTATAAAAGTTCTTTTTGTAAAGATTTGTGTTTAATATTAAGCAATTAAATAATTATTCCTACATTTGTCATACAGTGTCAGTCACAACAAACTAACTGAGAAAGGTTGTGAGACAGTGGCCTCAGCACTCGGCTCCAGGACTTCCTGCCTGACAGAGCTGGACCTGAGCTACAATGACGTGCAGGACTCAGGAGTGAAGGCGCTCTGTAATGCACTGATAAACCCACAGGGTTGTTTGAAAACCTTGAGGTCAGTGTAGTATTTATTCACTTTGACTTTATTAGTGTTTTTAATATTTTGTCCACCCTATTTATTGAAGATGTCAAACATATGTGTAGCATAGGGAGAGTCTGATAAATCACTCACAGTCACGTGAAAATTGCTGCTTACAGTGCATGTACCACACGCCTAAAATGTGAGTTGTTTGCTTTCTGCAGGTTGTCATTCTGTAAAGTGACAGTGGATGGATGTGTCGTCCTGTCCTCGGCTCTGAGGTCCGAGCACTGCCGCCTCAGGGAGCTGGACCTGAGCTTTAATCACGTGGCAGATCAAGGAGTCAGGCTGCTGACTGAAATACAGAAGGATTCACGCTGCAGCCTGGAAAAACTCAAGTATGCTCAAACAGACTGTCTAATAGACACGCAAGATTGATTAACAAGATTCATATCATGCGTTTGATTTGAAGATAATATTTTTGATGTTTTCACCTACTGTCCCTTTATTTCCCATCAGTGTGGACCACAATGAAGAATGCTGGTTTGACTTGAAGCTACTGAGACAGTGTAAGAATACAATTATTTTTAAGTCAAAACAAGTAAAGTATTAAATATTAAAATATAATTCCATAAATATCAATTTATATTTTTAATAAAATTATCCTTCCAGTGTGGATGTGAGCATATTATGTAAAATACACATCTACATGTGACTGTGATGCTGCAATCACTGTGTTATATTGTATTAGTGGGCATTCAGACAGGATCAGGGAAACCGGAGGTCTTTTCATAGTCATGACAAAACATCGACCAGACATTTGATGAAACAAGATTTTTCTCTTTCTTCTGTCTTTGATTGCAGATGCCTGTGATCTGACGCTGGACCCCAACACAGCAGGCTTGGAAATAGGTTTGTCAGAAGAGAACAAAAGGGCAACATTTGTTCGTGAGAAGCAGCCATATCCTGATCATCCGGACAGATTTGATGCCTGTCAAGTGCTGTGTGAAGAGGGTCTGACCGGTCGCCATTACTGGGAGGTTGAATGTGTTTCAGCTGATGTTGGAGTTGCATACAAAAGTATAGACAGGGTATCAGACTGTTCAAGTGAATTTCGTTTGGGAGGTAATGAAAAGTCTTGGTGCCGGTTTGATGATGGGAGCTTTCATCATAACAATTCCTCTCTGACCTTTCCGGGCAGTTATATCTGCTGTGATACCATAGGAGTGTATTTGGACTGGCCAGCAGGTATTTTGTCCTTCTTTAGAGTCCTTCCTGAACCAATGACCCACATGTACACTGTCCGTACAAAGTTCACTGAGCCACTCCATCCTGGTTTTCACCTGGACCGTCACTTTGGATCAATTCACCTCTGTAAACTAAAGTAACCAAAAATCTTTGTGGAAATGTCATAACTATGGCCAAAAAACAGCCAGTCTGTGCTGGACACATACAAAAAGAATGAGTGAAGATTAAAATGAAATACAGAAAATTTGAATGTCTGCATTGCCATGGTTACTGTAAATAATGGACGTACTCACTCATCTCACAGGTTTTTATTAGGAAATCTGTCTTGTTAAACCACTGACACTGATCTTGAAACGAATGAACCAGATCCAGCTTGTACAGGCTGGTCTACATTCCTTCTCACAGTTCAGTCCTTCCTCATCAGTTTACATTTTTTTCTAACTCATGTTTGAAATAATTTCTATGGAAGTTTTTGGGGTTTGATGTTTGTTGGCAGCATGTATTTAATTCATTCAGTTCAATTTCTTTTTTTAAACTACAAGACAAAATACTTTCTTCCTTCTACAACAACAGAAAGGAAGAGGGAAACAGTGAATACATGGCTATTATGACAGGGAAGAAAAGAACATGGTGGCAGTTTTTTTTATTTTTTTGTTATTTTATTATTGCATGTGGTGTTTGGCATGGAGTCTGTAGGGGCAGATGTGTGAAAAGGGGACGGTGTACTAAAGGAGAGCAGAGGAAATTAAGAAAACACTCCTAAAGGGAGTTTTTCCTTACCACTGTTGCCAAGTGCTTGCTCATGGTTGCTACTGTTGTGTCTGTAAATATTTTTTGTAAATAGTACGCTCTAGTCCTGCTCTTTATGGAAAATGTCACGAGATAACTTCTGTTCTGATTTTTTGTCATCCTTACAGCTTAGCTGATAAAAGTGGCACAAATATTGAATACATTTTAAACTCCAGTCTTTTTGATGGCACCTCTGCCCCCCTAGACTTTATAGAGGAAATGGGAGAGTGGAGGATTTTTAGCAAAGCTGACATCCATCATGAATAACTCCTCTCACCTAGCAACAGACTACTACTGCTACTCCCGCCATGTAAGAAGGAGCGCAACCACAGGTCCTTCAGTCCAACAGCTGTCAGACTCTAACACCACCATGACCTCATGACTTTTTTGATATATTTCTCACTTGTGAATAATTTATTATCAACCTTGTGTATATAAGCAACTGTGATAAGTGAATTTGCCCCAGTGTGGGATCATTAAAGTCCATCTTATCTTACATCTAGTTTAAATGTGTGAAACCATCGGCATTGTCTCTTGAATATCAGTCCTGTTTACCTGTTGGCATGCGCAGGCAAACAGTATGTACAGATGGAAGAATGTACAATGAAGGTCCATGTCGATGTTTGTGTTATTATTTTTATTTTATTCAATGAATTTCAATAAAAACAGTAAATTTCTCATTGCATTTTCTTTTCTGTGTACAGATTCCACTCCCACTAAATGTTCAAGGAATTGACCATTTATTAGAATTTAATCTGGGGTTTTGCACCTTCATCCAAATTCATAATTTTGTATGGCTGTAGGACTGCATCCTTATAACCCTGATCAAATATTAACAGATATATTTCATAGTTAGATGTTTACACAATGTACAAGCTTTGCTCTTTCATCATAAGGTAACACAAATACATCAATCTTTGTCACATGTCTTGTTTGACGGCCTCTTTGTATCACTGCCACTGCATTCTCACGGTGTAACACTAGAGGGTGATGTCTAACAGGATATCACATACCAGGCCAGCTCATGCTGCTGGAATGTGGTTTATTGTGTGTATGTGTGCTTGTATAAATGACATTTGAAAGTTCATCTCCTCTGCGTGTGTGTGTACCTTTACTATAAAGAAACACATGAACCCACATTGCCCTACTTCCACTCTTCCATGAAAGTTCAGGGTTGCTTCTGTGAACAGAGTTCCTGCAGCGCTTCAGTTTTCTCTGAAAGAATGCTGCTAATTTGAATTTCAATTTCTAATACATTAAAATGAAATTAAAGCTTATAAATAAAAAATCCATTTTCCTACTTAATTCAACAGGGACCTTAGAACTGGTGAAAGCAGATGGACACACACACACACACACACACACACACACACACACACACACACACACACACACACACACACACACACACACACACACACACACACACACACACACACAGGGGAAAGTTTTCTTCAGGATCACATCCTTCATGCATGAATCACCTTCTGTTTGAAATTGATTTATGCATATTATTTATTCATATTCTCATCTTGATTTGCCCATATGTTGTAAATGTCAGGGGGGTGTGAACAGTTTTATAAACTTTAAAAAAAGTTAAGATTATCTGGGGGCGTGCATGTCCCCTATGAACACGGCAGGCCTATCTAAGGGACAGGTAATGGAAGTTAGCAGTAGTTATGCAGCGATACACTGCATTAGATAACTATTGCAATTCACTTTGTATACTGTACATCACATGAATATGAAATGAAACGGAAAGCTTTGAATTTTTCCAAATACCAAAGCATTCGATAGCCAAAAATACAAAAAGAAAATGTACAATAAATAGATTAAGCTGCATGTCAGCTACCTGCAGTAGCAACCAAGTGCTATAAGCTCAGAGTGTAGTGGCTCTGCCCGTCGCCATCTTGGCAGTCCTGCCTCTGTCGTCTCCTGGCTAATCCAAAGGGAAAATATGTTGAGTGTGAGTGGACCTGAGACGGGCAAACAAGCCACCTGTAATGACACCCACCTGTCAATCAAAGTGGCCCGGCTCTGAATTATCCATAACTTTATATAATTTGAATGGGTTCTATAGAAATTTAGCCTCAGTCCAGTTGTCATGAACAGGTAAATTATATTTATTTCGCTCCAGGCTGCAAACACGATTATTCCTGCTGTGCAGTTGGACGGTTTCTTATGGGGACGTACGGAGACTGACTCGTTCTGTAGCCAGCCTCAAGTGGACGTTTAAGGGTACTGCAGTACCTCTATTTTGGCTTGAATTCATAGGACTACATTAAAAAATGATTCAAGATAAGCATATAGCATTTCCCCACTGCGTAGGAGCTGATTACGGCAGCTTTGAACCAACTCCTGGAGATAATTAGCGTACAGTAATTAGCCGTCTGCCTGTAGAGTCTGCCAGAATCATCAAAATCAGCTATAGATTAGAAACCCGCTTTAGTCTGTCGCTGTTTAAACCCACTGTAAAACTGCTAACATCATCAACCTATCAACAGACATGGCTAAAATGGGGTCTGTCTCTCTGGACAAAACTATTGGACAGACAAACACTTCCATCCCAGTGTGGTCACATGTTAGGCTGCAGCTGCTTCACTCATCAGCTTGCAGTGTGTCATGCATACCTGCCTGACGCTGAACATCTGCACAGTAAGTCACACACACAGTCCAGTTAGATTATTGTAATTACAAAATCAACATTTCCTGATACACGGTCCTTGAGAAACCAAACTGTTTTAGGCAGGTGGTGAGAGTGGGATAGGGAAAACGACTCCCAAATGTGTTTCCTCTTCAGTAAGGCAGAGGGAGGAAGAAGGCCTCAGAGTTTCTCTGTGATTGCTCATTTGAAATATCGTTACGGTCGATCGCATAATACAGGTGTTGCTATTAAGCTGTGTTTAGGTTTATATTGTCAATCAAAAAATAAAAAATTTGATCGACATCTCAGTGCAGCAGCATATGAACAACTGTTGCCTTGGGGGAGCATTTATGAGCCACAAGTAATTTTATTCTTCCTGGACAATAAAAATATTTAAATGAGAACAACTAAATAATTAGTTCAGATGTATGAAGGTATAGTCAGTTTAAAGAGTGGAAACTCAGCACTAAACAGATGTTGGCTGGTTATTTATTTGTTTTGCTCACTGAAAGGAGGAAGAGAATAAGAAGGAGAGATTTAGTTGTTTTCATATTTCCTACAATATACCACAGCTGCCAATTTACGGCACAAACACATGCATACAAAGACATGCTTTATGAGCTGTGGCTGTGGCCGAGTTCCAGGGCCACAACATGCTACTTCTAAATCAGCCTGTGATTGGTTCTACACGCAGTGCTATGCATAATTATATTTCCATTTACTGTTTATTAAAAAGAACTCGTGTTAATATTCTCCTTAATGTCTTCTTAAATAGCGGGATATCGGTGACAGACACACCTCCTGTTGGCCGGACACTGTAACTTCCTGTAGTCTACGGTTGCCTGGAAACATGTAGTTTTCCTATTTGTACAGAATAAACAGATTATATGATCGTTTACCACTTTTTAACATTTATAAGAAGTTTACAAATCTTTAATAAATGGTTCATAACACACTACAACGTAGTTGTATGTAGGACTATATAGGACATTTATTAATATTCAGCAGTACAATCTTATACTGTATTATTCATACATTTTAAACCAAAGTTGTTAACAACTACATTAATCAACACATATTTGCTTGCCATTATATTATAACATAATAATTAGATAAACAGGAGGAGGACTGTGGGAACATTTTCACATACATATTGCTCTTCCTCCTCATCCTCTGTCATTATTTCTTTTCCAGGTTTTCTATGTCCTTTGTGTGTGTGTTTGTGTGTATGTGTGCTGTACCTGTGTGTGTGTGTGTGTGTGTGTGTGTGTCTTCATGGCTCTCTATAAGTGGAAGTATTTCAAAGCTGACTTTCATGTTTTCTTTAAATGGGGTACATACTGTGTTTGTATTTTATAATCATGTCAAGTACACTGTAGAGGAAATGTATGAGGAGGACTGTGTTTATGTGTGTGTGTGTGTGTGTGTGTGTGTGTGTGTGTGTGTGTGTGTGTGTGTGTGTTTAAACCTGCCTGTGTGTTTCAGAGGGAGTCATCTGGAGTGACAGGCTTACTACTGACAGCTCAGCATGAACATAACCCCAGACATGTGAAATCCGGAGTTACATGTCTCATTTCACCTTTTACCTGCACATCCACATGTAATGTGCTGACATGCATACGCACTCCTGCTGTTCAGCCTTTTACATCAGCCGTCATGCATCATTTAGCTGCTGAGCAAGTCATGTCCATCTAATTTCGACATAAATTTCTTTTTGCGCCATCTCCATTAAGCCTCTGGAACAACTGTAAATATTTTTTAAAAAATTAATTTGCATTGGACGTTTGGTGAAATTATGTTTATTTGTGAAACATTAGAAGTTGTGTACATAACTAATGTGTTTGCTGCATGTATGTTAATGTATAGGGATGTGTATGTGTGTGTGGTGATGGTAGGAAATGGTAATTCTTCTAAGCATGCATCAGGCTTCAGCCTCCAGTGCATTTTTTTACAGCCAGCCAGTGAGTCATATGAGCCACTGGTAGTACAAATTTGATTTTCACTGCCGCAGTTAATCCATTTCTGCTGCATTAGGCCGTAATATGGGCCATATTCATAATTGAAAATGAGGATAGGTCACTCGCACACATTTATTCTTTACACATTCATGCAGAGGAAGACAGGATCAGGAGAATAGATAATACTACAAATTTGTGCTGTAAAAGTAAAAAAAGTAGATGTTTACTTTTCCACAAAACACTAACGTCATACCAGGAAAAATTCCCACAAAAATGTCGACAAGTTTGATTGAAATCCAGCAGCCAGATACTGTTTTAGGTCAAGTTAAAAAAGTAACTCTTAAAATGTTTCTTTTGATTGGTGAGAAAAACTTTGTGTTTTTAACAAACTGCAACAACAGATTCAATGCTAAAAATAAAGTAGACAGGATGGATAATTCACTCGTCACCCACTTACGAACTCAATATCTAAGACTGAATAGTGAAGTTAAACAAGGTGCAAAGAAACAAAGTTCGTGTTCATGGGAATGTGCTTCCTTCCGTTCCTGTTGAGAGTTAGTTGCCAGAAGCCGAGCTCGAAGGCGGCTGGAGGCAGCTTCGTATTTACCATATAAAGATGAGAGTGGATATTTTCATCTAACTCCCAAGAAGAAAACAAATTGGTGCATTTCCAAAAAATGTTGATGCATTGCTTTAGGTCTTGAATTTACAGGTCTTGCTAACTACAGCCTCAGGGATGACCCATTGAATCAGCACGTCTCTAAAACTCTAAACTTTATTATTTTTATATATATATATATATATATATATATATGGGAATAAGTTGGTGGTCCATTTCTAATCCTGCCATACCTGCTGAATGATTTGAATAAATAAAACCAAAGCATAGAGAGGCTGTTAGGAATGTTAATGCAACATCCTTGTTTGACAACATTTTGCATTAATATTTCAGGAAGTGAGCTTTCAAAAGTGAAGCGTTAAATCTAAAAGCCATACTTTTTCAGGTTCTCCGAGCAAATAGACACGGACATGGAAATCAGAAGGTCAAGGTGGGGTTCTTGACAGATAATACACGGGGGAGAAAGTCCTGTAGTTTCAATAAGAAACAAATTCCTCTGAATAAAGTGAACAGCAAACATCAGAATTATTCCAGTTTATTATCTATGCAGGAATAAGAATGGATAGTTTTTTAAAAATCCCTCTTTTAATGACTTTAATGTCAAAGACCAATCAGCTCACATGCAGGGATCTAAATCAAGGATTACACACAGACGCTAAGCACATGTTATTTCTCTCTCTCTCCCACACAGTGAATGTGTGCATGCACACTGTGGTGCTGGAAGTAGGCTCGTACCGGTTTGATGTTTCCTTTCTTTGCTATCATGAATATTTGATTCAGCTCACCATCCCCAGAAGGTTCCATCCAAATGAAAGCTAAAATAACAGCTTCAACAACAAACTACGAGAGCAGCAGCAGCAGCAGCCGCAGCGAGAACATGCATGATGTGTTAGCTGGTTTCCATTGCTTCAACTTTCACTCACCCTCTGTAGCATGAGAGAGAGAGACAGAGAGAGAATACAGAAAAAAAAGTTTTGGAGAATAGTTACTGGAGGAAAATATCTTAAAACGTAAAGAAAAAAAAGTAAGACAAACACGATGTATCTTGAACCAGAGGAGTATCTGTTATCATGCAGACTCCACAGAAAATGGAGGGAAAGTAAAAGAGGCACAGGCTGAATAACGACAGAAAAGATGAAAGGAGGATAGTAAAGAAGGGAGCAGGGCAGTCATTAGGAGGCAGTGCTGCACTTCCTATCGCCGCGCGTGTGTGCGCACCGCATGCCCTTGATGATGTTAATGCGTACCTATTTGTGTGTTTGTGTGAATTCATTATGTGGAGTCATGCTTGAATGTGTATGTTCAGTTGAAGGATAGTGTCGGTTTTGGTGTGTGTGTGTGTGTGTAAGTATGATTTGGTTTATAGGTTCACTGTCCTTGGAGGAGATAAGCTTCATGCAGAGCTTACATATCAGGGGCGTGGACAGGAATGAATTCATGAGTGTGGAGTAAGAGTTTAGGATGAGAGCGTGAATGATTGAGGAATGGAGAGATGAGAGGAAGAGTGGGAGGGAGGGACTGGAAGGTGGAGGTATAAACAGGTTTCTTACTCTCAGCCAGTCACCTGCTGAAAGGACAACTCCTCCCCATATTAAGGCTTTATTTATTCTCAGCCAAAAAACTGCTCGCTCATCCACACAGGTCACTGAGTGGCCGGATGCATTTGCACCTTTTCACCAAGTGGCCTAAATGTGCCGGATTTCAGTCCCTCTGTAATGCTCTTTGCATTTACACCTGTTATGTGAACAGTTATCGGATCTGCCCAAGAAGCGTGAAGTTTAAAAGTAGTAGAGTGTACCATTGGGTATACTTTGGCAACAGTTTCGGGCGGCAGTAGCTCAGTCCATTGGGACTTGGCTTGGGAACTGGAGGGTGGTCGGTTCAAGTCCAGCATGGACCCAAAATACGGTAGCTGGAGAGGTGCCAGTCCACCTCCTGGGCACCAGGTGCCAGTCCACCTCCTGGGCACTTCCCTTGAGCAAGGCACCGATCCCCCCCAACTGCTCGCTGGGCGCTCCTCAGGGGGGGCTGCCCATCACTCCACCATCTCTCTCCACATTTGCATGTCTATGCCCTTGTACTGCGTGTGTGTGTCTCTGGGTTCAAAATGCATGTAAAAATAAAATAGAGTGAAAAAATAATTTCCCCATCGAGGGATTAATAAAGTATATCTTCTCCTTCTTTGCACAAAGCAAGCATGGTTCTACAGGATTGCCATATAAGAACCATAGAGAGTAATAAGTAGTAGACAGAGCCACCGTGACGCCACACATAGGTATCTAAAGAACCATTGTGAAGCTCAAAGTGTGATGACTCCACCGGCTTCCTTCTTATCCAAAAATAGGCAAAGACGTGGAGCTGAATGAAGAGTTGGTGAAACCAACCACCTAAAATGGCCATTTTCTTAATTCTGTATAATTTTAAGACTATATATATATTTTTTTTAATCAGGCTGCAAAACATGTTTATTTCTGCTTTGAAATTGGGCCTATGGTGACTGACTCACTTTGGCACATGCTGCCTCGAGTGGCTGTTCAAGGAAGTGCAAGTTTCTGTCACTTCATTGTTGGCAGGTATTCCGCAGCCATGGAGGTTGCTGCTTGGTAAGTACTTGAGTTTCCTGAGACTAATCCTGTTGTGAATGAATGGGAGCAAATCCCTGCAACTAGGTTCCAGAATTTGCTGGAAAGAGCCCCGGAGAGCCACAACAAATTCATTTGGCTACACTGTGGGACCAGGAACATACAAAAAAAGTATGTGATAACCGATGATCAGTTTGAAGAAAAAGGTTATTTCGAGAAACGCAAAATGCAGTTAGTTAACTAAACCTATAGAAGTCTGGATGCCTGGGCCAGCCACACAATGACCCAGAGAGGAATAAGGAGCAAAGCTAACTTTAAGGAGGTCAGGAGGCTTCTTTGTTCGACAAAGAGAGCCCCTTTAAATTTGGGGGCAGGCCCACCCACTCATCACTCAGAAATCAGGAACACCTTTGGGAGGGAAGGGAGAGAAGTAATGGAGGAGAACACATGAAGCTGGTATGGCAGTATATTACTTTCCATGGTCTTAGAATAAGTACTACTTTTGGGCCATGTCAGGTACATGGAAATAGAGTCCATGTGACACTTGGAAACAGTCTTGACTCTAAATGATCATGTCTCATCATTCTTAGAGAGCCCATTACGGGGTAGTTGCTGTAGGTATCTGGTATTCAAGTGGAAATAATGAACAGCTGATGGAACGTTGAACAGAATCAGCGGCTGAGAAAGAAGAACGTTAGCTCAAGAAGCTGCAGTGTCGAGCTGTCGAGAGGATATTTTTACTCAGAAATGTCATTAACTTAAATGTATAGCTGCTATATAGCACCGCTTTTAAAATGAGTGACCTACAAGTACAGATACTGAACATTATATAATAATAACCACTCTTTAAGCCAACAAAAGCTCGTTACAAACAAGTGGCAACATTTGTGGCTGTGAAGTGAAGAAACTGCCAAAAACTGCAGATCCTCAACTTGGCTACAGAACCGGTCAATCTGGTCTCATTGGTCTCTATTGTTGTGGAGAAATAGCTGAAGTCAAAGGTCAATGGTGAGGTCAGGAAGGAAGAAAGTGTTCAGGAGCCTCTGATGTCTTATGCTGTAATATTTATTGACGCTTGATCAAGGAGAATTAGACACTCTCAAAGTTTGTCAGAAGTGCCTGAGTCAGTGTCACATTCTGCCCCAACTCCACAAATACTACACGGCCAGAATTAGCCACAGAGAATGTCTTTACCCATGCAGGTGTTATTGAAACGTCAACGGCCAACTATCTATTATGTCTATGATTGACTGTATCAATTAAATCTTGGCAGGTTTTAACATCCGTTATCTGTAATCACTTATCCTCATCAGGGTCATGGTGGGGCTGGAGCCTATCCCAGCTCACTTTAGACGCAGGGCACACCCTGCACAAGTCACCAGCTCATCACAGGGCACATAGAGACAAACAATTCAGGTTTTAACATGTAAGATTCAAAATGAAAATTGTAGTGTAAAGTTCCCCTATAGATGTGTTAAGGATGATGGACTAATCCGAACATCTTGAAACAATATAAAATATGTTAGTGTTAAGAAGAATGTATGCATGAAAGAGTATCTGAGAGCCTCAGAGCAAACATTTGGCATCATTTCACACGTATCTCAGTTTAGCCAGGTTGATCTGCTCAGTGTGACTTACTGTGGTGTCCTAGTTTTTGCCTCGAAGTCTTCGAGGTCAAATAAGGAGCGAACGTTCCACATCGTGTAAAGACGGATAGGAGCTGCAAGCACGCACACACACACACACACACACACACACACACACACACACACACACACACACACACACACACACACACACAGTCATGCTGTCAGGATACATTTTCATTTATGCAATTAAAGCCATGTCATCGTTCACATAATCACACACACTTTTTTAGCATTGAACCCACTGATGTCAGAGAACGTTCTAGTTATGAGGAAGAATGAAATTGTTCATACACGTCAGACAGGACTGCAACTATAACACATGCAAAGACAGACATCTTCCTTCACGTTTGAAACTTATATATTTTTGTTTGTATCCCATTTTTTATGGTTTGAAACAAAAGATCTAAGATGTTCATGCATAGAAAAGGTTTGTCACTCACTCACTGAATGTTGATTTTGTCTGGAAACAATGCTGTTGAGAATTCAGGAGCTGAAAGATGTGAAAACTGTTACAGTAAGGTGCGTTAGGGTCATATCTGTATTGTACAAGCAACCTGTTACACCTACACCTAAGTAGGGTTGCAAAGAGGTGGAACATGTCTTGTAAATTTCTGGTAAATTCCCAAAAACTTTCCATTGGAAGTTAAACTGGGGAATTTTGGAAATGTATGGGAATTAATTAAAAATTAGGGGTAAGCATCATGATAAGATAATAAATAAATAAATGCTTAAAGAAATGATTCTAGCTATAGCTTATCTAGCATCTAACTTATCAGTTAGCTATCTACTGTATGAATACATGCTCATGTGCTATTTACAAGTTAAACAATGACACCATATATCAAATATATTTACCCCATAATATCATCAAAACTTCGTTTCATGTAGTCCATGAGCTCAAATGTGTGGCTTCAACAGTCTTGTGCTCTGGGCTCAAAGTGAGGAATAGCAGATATTTAAGTGTATTTGCATGAAGTCTGGTTGTTTTAATAAAAAATATGCTAAAATATATTTTCTATATTTGATCCTACTATCAAATATCTATATTTTTCTAATATATTGTGAGTGAACCGCAGACATCATGGGACCTGAAGTGGCCCATGATGGTGCAGTCTGCTTTGCTCCTTCACTACACTGAGTCTGAGCTTGGCATGTGACCAAGCTGGGACAGTGATGAGGAAGTTGGAAACTTTTAAAGCCTGAATGTGAACTTCACTTCTTAAAAAAAATCAATGCAGCAGCTGTTTAAAAGAAACCTCTCCTTTAAGGACACGTACTGTCAGCTCTTTAAACTCACTGGACATTAAGCAGGATGAGGATTCAGCAATCTTCTGAATGAAAGTTTGTATGAAGAATTGAAATACTAAGGGCTCAGAAGTGTCATTGAGACGAGTCATTAAGTTGATCTCCTCAGGTCTGTGTGGGTGTGAGCAGATGTTTCTGATTGACATCTCCCTCACCCTCCTGTTAGTTAGTTGCACCTGTAAGACAACATGAATGTGACTCTAATTGTTGCTGTCAGAGTCTCATCATACAGAGTAAATGACAATACTCGTGAGGAGTTTCATGGACTTTGATGTCCATAATTCCCCACCTGTCTCACCACGCATTGCAAAATAATTGAATTTGAATTATTTTGGTTTTATATTTGCTGTTTGTTATTTCTTGATTAAAGATGTGAGACAAACTAAAAAGTATGGAATTAGAGAGAGTGGAAAAAAAATCTGTTTATCCATTTTCAAGGGATCATATTGTTTATAGGTTACTTTTTTGTCCATGAAAACAGATTAAGGGAAAAAAAAAAGTTTTGGCAGGTTAAAGGTTTTATTTATTTATTTATTTTGCTTGGATAATTTTCAAGTGTTGTTGTAGTTACCCCATGTCCTATGGGACTAAAAGCATTCATATTTTCTATATTTTCAAGTGTGTTTTAATTTCTCCTTGCACTCTGAACACAAAGACACACACCGTGTGTTTGCAAATTATGTAACTTTACTTTCATGCTGTCTTTTATTTTGGCGAGAAATTTAATTGGCTCTATAGTGGCCTCTCAGGGCTTCCGTATGTGCACAGTTAAGTTAGTTTACTGGCCGAAAAGTTTTCTTGATCCCTTTCTAAAGGATGGATTGCGTTATTGCTGATTGTAAATGTCTTATTTCACTTGTGTGCGTGTGTGTTGCCTTACCTCATTCTTTTCCATTTTGCTGAAAATAGTCCCATTAAAAGGTGATTCTGCTGCCTCAGTGTGTGATTCTCCGGCTTGGATAATGAAGCCGCAGGAGACACACATTCAGAGCGGAGTTAAATCATTTCACACTTTTCTCTCTCTCTCTCTCGCATACACACACACACACACACAAGCATATATAAGAGACACACAGTCTGCGATTGGAGTTAAATCACTTGACCTCTGACCCCTCTTTGGACCAATGAGAACATCCTCGACACCCGAGTGCAGCCCCGACGACAGCCTATAAATAGCAGGCAATTTAGAACAAGAGAAGAAGGGGGCATCTCAAAGATTAATGACTCCCCTCTACATGCATTTTACTACTTTTTGTTCTATCAGACTTATCTCCTCTCTTTCCTCCCACCTGCTCCACTTTGCTATCTCGCTCGCTCTTTTTGTGTTCTCCCAGCGCTCTCTCTCTCTCGCATTGTCTTCTTTGTGTATCTGTGTGTGTGTGTGTGATGGTCTCATGGTAAATGCATTTACTGTGATAGGCAATTTTCTCGTAATTCAAAAACCTTTTCTCTATACAGTCTCTTCTTTACCTCCCTATACGGTCGCACTCACGGCTCCGCCGATGGTCGTTGCGGGGACGAATAAGATGTTAATCTTCTACTGCTTTTTACCCGATGGAGTCTTCTTCTGTAAAATTTGATTTTACTCGGGTGGAGGTTTGCTGAGCGTGTAGCCTGTTTCTCACTCTGACAGACATGTTCACACCTGGGAGCTTCACCTCACTGTTAATAACAAGTAGCTCAGCTGGAGCAGTTCAGAGCTAAACGCTTCACTCAAAGGCACCTAAACAACATGATGGCAGGCAGGAGGAAGGGAGGGAGGAGGATGCCCCGACACACACACACACGTTGCATTCAAACTGGCAATCCTCCAGAAAATGTTATTTATATAGCGGTTATTCTCTGTTACACTCAGGCTCACGCCTGTAATACATTAAAACACTGCACTAAGAGCAAACTCCTTTGGGCGTCACTGTATCTGTAAACTTATGGTGACATTTTGAGCAGCCGGTAGCTGTTTTCTCTGAACTCAAACCACAACCTGATTGTTTACCGTTTACCTCTGCACTCTGCGGTTGGTTACTCAGTGATGCGGTGATTTCTTCCCTCTCGTCACAGTGTGTTGTTGTTGCTGTGAGATTAGGCTCTATAAGAATATATAACATACAAACCGTTGAACTGAACAAGTATGACAGCAGACAGTGTGGGAAACAGAATGCGTTGATACATTTTGAATTTCTCTGATTGACTGGCTTTCTCACTGGACCACAGCTATCTCACTATCAACCAAGGGGACCTTCTCTGAGTCTCTGTGTCTTCCCTGTATTTTGCAGCCCACATACAGATGTAGAAGTTGGGTACAGTGGTCTCTCGTTTATTGCGGGACATACGTTCTAAAAATAACCCGCGCAAGTAAGTTTTACAATTATTATACATGTTTTAAGGCCGTAAAACCCCTAACCACACAATTTTATACACCTTTTAACACGCATTTTGTACAGTACTCTCTTAGTTAATCAGGACGCAGAACACAATGCGCGTTCATACTGTACAGTACGCTGTAAAAAAAAAGCATGCAAAATTAGACTAAAAAAAATCAGAGAAACAGCGACAAGTGAACCGCGTCATACCGAGAGACGACTGTACGTGGAATAAACCAAAAGTACACAACTGGAAGAGTTTAGTTCAGTCCATGAATGCCACCTAGTTTTAGTGACATTTCAGCCTGACTGTGGAAACTGGTCACCGCAGTATGACATTGGGTTGCATTTCTCCAAAACCTGAATCTGGCTCTACTTCTCTGTTGTTGTTGGTTTTTCAGCATACCCTGCAGCCAAAATGCAATATTGAATGAATGGGAAAAGCTGCATGTTCACCAGCACATCTGATTTAGTCTCCATCAAACAATGTTCTGTCTTTGTCTTTGGTGACAGAGTTTTATTTAAGTTTTTATGATAACCAATTTAAGCAAATTGGACAAACATTTTGGACATGTGTGAAAAAAATTGCAGCTACTATTGCACCCTTGATTGTAAAAGCAATTGATCATCTTTGGACCCAACTGAAAAAGAGAGACACTTGTAATGCTATTATTGATGCCCTTGAGTTCAAGTTCCACTCACCTTTAGTCATCAGACCTCAAATACAGCACTTACAGTAGGCTTCAGTGCTTTTCTTTTCTTATTCTGTGATAACTACATTTACTATAAAATAGTCCCTGATTAGACTGCCAAAATGAAAACAGCTGAGCAGAATTAAAAAAAAAAAAACCCAGCAGCAGCGCCGTGGCCTCCAGGACCTGATTTGTAGACAAACCAAAAGGCGCCATGCCTGAGGAGCCTCTGGCTGCTCAGGTCTTTGCAAATCACAGAACTCTGACACTGTAAGTCCAGGAGGTGTGAAGAGGTTCAAAATATTGCTAAATACATCTGCAGGCTAATGGAACATATTTGTGTGGGAGAGGCTCGATGCAAATGGTCTGTGACTGAAGTTAAAGTGTCAGTTCACCCAAAAAAAAGCAGCTTTTCTCATTTATATCTGTCTTATTCTTAATAATAATATTTTAGTTTGCAGAGCTTAAAACACTGAAATATGAAAAGACAGATCAGTGTACGCTCACCTATGTTTTTATTTTCCTGGTGCTGACGCTGTCAGGTTGGAGGGATGGTGAAAAGAATGGTTTTTCTGTCGCCATTGTTTAATGTGACATGGACCTTTGTTTTTTTTATAATGCCCTAGTGCATATGCATGTGTAGCTGTGCATGTCGTAGATACGACGTTTGTCCATGTAAATGTGTATGTGTTTATGTGCATGTAGCTCTTCCCCCTCTGGCCACGGCTTCATTAAACATTTCATTAATGTCAAACATCATTTAGACAATCAGATGAAACTAGCCCACACACACACACACACACACACACACACACACACACACACACACACACACACACACACACACACACACACACACACACACACACACACACACACACACACTCAGACAGAGATCCACCCACAAACAACATCAGGAAAAACCAAAGTGACACGTTCACAATGAGATGACAGTATCACACGCAGTATAACAGAGAGCTGTGGATGCACACAGACACGTGGCGCACACACGCACTCAAGTGGGAAAGAGAAGATTTATCGGCTGGATGTCTGCATGTATGTATATTTCGGTAAATGTGTGTATTGCCTTCTGTATATATATAAACAGTGATTCAAGCGACATGCAGAGAGGTTAAAACCTCAATACGGAGAGGAACTTGTTCAGGTGTTTGTTTGGTAGTTAGCAATGCAATGACTCATTATCACGGTATCGATCCTCCAACATGCAAATGTTTGTTTGCTGTATACACACATCAACTGACCTCGTTAAATCTGCTAGAATCAATATTTTTGCTGCCCTCGCCGGTTGCCCCTGCAGGTCGTGTGGCACCCGGCAGGAATGTCGCAGTGTACTGACACGCACACTCAAAGCAATGCAAAGAATAAAAGCTCTGGAGAACCGGGTGGGTTTAAGTTACTCATGAAGGGAATCTGATGCGATAGAAAGCAAAGTCAGAGAAAATAAAACCACCGGCATCATGTAGGAATGATTTATGATGAAAAACGTGCATGACAAGCTGGGGTCGTCGAGTTTGAAAGACATGGGTGTTTTCCAGTCTGCCCATATCGAACACCCCGATAATAAATCTCCTAACATTACATCAATCTGAACTGAATCTCTGAGGCGCTCCTTTAACATATTTGTTTACTTGTACTGAGCTGTTTCTCACAGATATGAAAATGATTTTGGTGTCAGTCCTCCCGTGACGTATTGATTATTTAATGAGAGCAATGGCCTCACCTCTATCCATTTATGAACTTGTCACTTGAATATCTCTCTATCCGCACCAGTCACAGCATTTTCCACGGTGTAAGCAGACACGGAAAGGCCTGACTCATTCAAATTGGGGATCACAATCATGTGTCTTGTGGCGTTGACATGAATGCTGAGATGCAACATTGTCTAAGAAAAAACAGTTACACCTCTCTTACTTACACGATGCAGAGGCAAGCAGTTCAAGAAGGAACAAGCAGGAAATGAAGTCAAAACCAGTCGGATGTTCTGTGCATTTTATCGCCATATACATTCACCGAGTTTAATGGGAAATCGTGGAACGGCTCACAAATGTGCCAAACTTCACCCATAAATGATTCAAATCTACAAGCAAGTCATTTAAATTGGCTCTGCTAAAACCAGACAGGATACAAAATGCTGAAGTGGCAGGAAGCCCTAATGAGGACGCTGGTGGCAAGTGTGTGTCCGTGTGTGTGTGTGTCCGTGTGTGTGTGTGAGAGAGAGAGAGAGAGAGAGAGAGAGAGAGAGAGAGAGAGAGAGAGAGAGAGAGAGAGAGAGAGAGAGAGAGAAAATTCTTGCTACGAAAGGCCAATTTCCAGAGCTTTCATCATTTAGATGGAGTAAAGCCACACGGAGAAGCAAGGACTTGAATATCAGAAATCCTAACACATGTCATTTTTGCAGAGACCCTGTCTCACTTTTCAGAACTCTTGGAAGGAGGGAGACCCTGTAGAAACAAAATCAGACAGAACAAGATGCCGGCTAACTAACAAATATGGTTCATTTGGCAGCGTTTCATAGAGAGGAGAGGGGAGTGAGGCTTGGATGTTGGTACAGGAGGCTGATTAGGGCTTAAACAAAACGTACGGATGTCTGATTTTTAACTGCAATGCATACAGATGACAGGATGCACTGTCTGTGCCCGATGAACCTACGTCTCCATCTGTGCGTCAGGTGTCTATGAAGAGGTTAATTTTCCACTCCAGTAACAAGCTCAACCGATGACAGACCATCTCCTGGGGATTTTCTCGCCCCCTCGGGCCCTACAGGCTTTATTTAGTATTACGCATTAGAGAAAAGTGCTGTGATTAAAGGGAAGTTGGGGTGGATTTGATTAAAGGGGACGTGGAGTGGACCTGACTCAAGGGTTTATTTTTCTTTTTTTCCCACTATACTGATTAATTGGGATATTTCTCATCCCACTCCTGAGGCCATGGCAGAATGCAGCGTCAGTTTTTTTTTTTTTTCTCCCTTCTTAACCCACGGAAGTGAGCTTTCTGAACCGTTTAGATGCCTTAAGTGTGGCTTAAATGCAATGTTGAGCAGATGAAACACAATCAATAGTAGGACGGAGGTGGCGGGGGTGAAACTGGGAGAGATCCAGATTCGAAAAGTGAAGAGAAAGTTTTTTAAAAGTACCACAAAGTGATAACAGCGACCGCAGTTTTGACTTTTTTTCACAGTGCCGACTAATATGGTCACATTATCATAGTGGCTGAATATTGCACGGAGCTGATGTGTCTGAAGGAAGTTAGAGCGTTAAATACACGCAGACATTTTGTGTCGAAGTACCGAAATAACGCAGGTGATACGCCTCCTTTTATTATGTTGGCTCTTATGCTACCTTAATAAATTTAATTTACACCTTATTCATCAAAATATTCAGATGTTTTTAATCTTTATTTTCTTCTGAGATGTTGATGAGAAGTTTAATGAACACTGGCTCGCTCTGCCCAGAATTAGCGCCATCTAGTGAGGAAGTTTCAGATTGTAACCGACTGAATACTCATCACCTCTCCCGTTAAACTTTAAAAAAGGTCCAACGTAGAGCCAGTGACTGGTTTGTCCCTTCTGGACTGCTGTAGAAACAAAGCAGATCAACATGGCGGCCTTCATGAAAGAGGACCCTCTACATAGAAGGCTTATTCAAAGGTTACATAAACATAACACCTGTTATTTTCACACTAATGAAAACATAGGTATGGATCATAGATCCCCTTAATGTTACACACTGAACCTTTAATACCCACTGCGAGTATTTTTATATCTGTAAATACATTTTTGATGATTCATCATTGAACTACAATCCAATCATGAGTCAGAGTCTGTGCTTGGACGTCAGCTGGCAAAAATAGTTTACATTTCTAAGAGCTGCTTGAACCGTAATTAGTCTTTCCTCCTTCATGCTCTAACAACACTGGTGAGGACGGCGTGGGTGGAGGCCGACGGTCCTCTTGTAGCTCAACATGGCTCTGTTAACGTGTCATTAAGCCACGCCCACTCCGAGGGAGCCTTACTTATTCCATTTCACCGTTAAATACGTCAACTGCAGTTTTACCGCCACTTTAATTACGTCTGTTTTTGCCGTTTGATATTTCGATACGGCGGAGATTAGTTTGAGTGAGACAGCGTAAGTCGCAGATGTTAAAGATCAACATTGAGACCTGGTAATTTGGAGATTCAGTGATGGTCTCGACAGCAGATTTAGCTTCGTAAGACACACAACAAACTAATTTAGAGGGCTGTAGATCAATTAACTCTGTAGCTCTCCTCCGGTATGATTGCCAGTTGCCATAATTAGCAAAATAAGGTACTTAAGTGGAACAACACCCACATGTGGGTTTGTATCTCTAAATGAATACATAAGCAAAACAGATGTTTAGACATGATATTAGAGGTTTGAAGGACCTCCACGAGTGTGTTCTGCTCCAGTGTATTAATTCATGTACCAGTTGTTTCTTTGTTCCATCTCTGCATGTAGCTATACTTCTAACAATTGTGAAAGGGGGTTGGAGGGGGGGAATAAAAGGTCAAGCACAGCAGAGTTCTGCACAGCAGAGCTGATACTCATCCCGATTTTGTCTGAGTTGAACAGTCCATTACAGCCTTAAATATCAGAGGGCTAAGCTAACATTCAGAGGGCTATATTTATGCCTGAGTATGAATGCAATGACCTTCAGGAAGCGTGCACAAATCAGTGAGTCAATACCTGCCGCAGAAGACGCGACACAAAAACTATCCAGCCTTTGAAAAAGAAGTTGAAAAGAACAAATGTCTGCAAAACACTTTGGTTATTGTTTGTGTAACTGTATGATTAAGTCACAGGAAGCAGAAATACATGATGAGAAAATAACAAAAAAGAGTGCATGAACAGAAAACACTGACATTGCACCTACAACTACACATCAGTTCATTAGCACCTGACCATTGGTCCGAACAGCAATAGGCTAATAGAACAGCTGATCTCACTGACTTGAATCAGTCTGCTGCTCTTTGTATTAGAAGCCTAAATCACACGTAGGGAAACGAACTTGCTCAGCCTTGACATAAATTGAGTTATTAAGAAAAGTGAGTCATGTGTGTCAGACGCTGCTTAATGTTAGAGCCTGTGGGGTCTGACAAGACACCGAGTAAATAAGCGATAAAAGCTGAAGATTGAACATTAGAAAACCAAAGTAAATAGTAGATTTTCACAGAGCGACCCGAGAACCCAAGACGACCAATTAGACGAAAACACTAGAGAGGAAGTAAGAGAGTCGGGGAGACAGAAAGAGGGGGGCTAAATGTTGAATCTCTAATTGGTCTGAAGTAGGAGAGTTGTGTGGTTGCATGTGTGTGTGCAACAGTAAAAACCCAGTAATTAGGTCTGAGAGAACCCCTCATTATAAAAGGCTCTTGCAGCTGTTGTTAATTAAAAGCAGCGGCCTTCCAGAAAGTGCCACGCAACAGTAATGTCACCAAACAGTGGCTCTCACTACGTATCAAGTTCAGATGCGGCGCAGCGAGGGGACAGCGTCCCTGATCTTTCCCGAGAATGCCATGTAATATTACTGTCACCTAAGACCACCGACACACACACACACGCTACCACCAGCACTTTTATCACCATGAAGGATACACTTTGAATGGCAAAACAATGTCTGCTGACATCTTCGCTACTAATTGCGAGGGTGTTTCTGCTCCTGCAGGAGATCGTTCATCAAAGAGTGTGGGTGGCACCGTAGCACTGAGAAAACATTTTAACGCGACCACAGTGGGGAAAGCACAGGTGTAGATAATACATTTACTGATGAAGCCGTTTAGAGACTCCTAGTGTTGTGCATCATTAAAGTTATTAGCATGTGTTCTGTTGTCGAAATATGTCAAAATATATTTAGCATTTTAGCATCTTAGCCATGCAACCTTAACATTTAGTTTCACTGTTTCAAGCGTGGTGTCTCCATACAATATTCAGAGTTAGCAAACTCTAAATAATCAACTGTCTGTACATGCTCAGCACCAAACTAGGGACCAGAGATGTATCTACGTAACTACTTAAGTACTGTACTTAAGTACTAAAATGCAGTATCTGTACTTTTTTGGAGTATTATTTTTTTCCCCAACTTATACTTTTACTGCACTACACATTTTTGATGAATTTAATACTTTTACTCCGATACATTTTTCATGTGCTGAATCGTTACTATTGTAGCGTCCAGCCGGACACGTGATGAATGACGAGGCGATATTCAACAAACCTGCATTTATTGCTGAACGGTTTGGTTCGCGCTTAAAACCAACTGAACAGTCCCGGTCTCACATCAACCTCGCTCGTGCGCCGTAAGTCATGATGATAGTTGACCAGTTCCAGTTGGATGCGTAAATAGGAAACTATTTTCCAAAACCACTGATTTGTTGTATAAATTATGAATAAATGAATGATGCTTTCACTGGTCATTCTGTTCATTAAGTCCTGCTGATGCTGCTTGTAAAAGACACCACTTCTTCTTGCGGACCACACATGGGGTGACTCATTCATGACTCATCAGTCAGTCAAGGATAATCTCACATTTATTAATATGAAATTTTTTTTGTACATTTGCTCAATAAGAGGATTTAAAGATCTGCTACAGCCACCGTGCCTCACTGTATTGGCAGCACTTTAAATGTAAATATTTGAGGTGTTATTTATAGTCTGCTGTCCCCGTCCATTTGACACTAAGCACTGTTGTTCCTGTACAATGTGTCAGTAATGTCACTGTGACTTGTCATATATTTTTTTTCCTGCAGCAATGTCACCAACACATATTCCTGTGTATTTATTGTACTTGGCAGATAGTGAGGTCCTGGTCTCCAAATTGCTACAGCAGCTCTAACCATATATAGACATACAGTATTTTGGCCTGGATCCCCTGAAGCAATGCAAAACCCTGAGCCTGTAGGAGTGCTCCTGAAATCACACTGCTGGGATATCGATGCTGATTTTTTTGGAACAAATATTGCACAAAAGACCCTGTCGGTAACTGTAACAGGACTGACTGGTGGCACATTTTATAAACAACATGAAATCACGTTGAGGGTGCTTATTGTATTTCTCATCTTCCGTTTGTTCAACTTCAAATTCAAAACTCCACATCAGCTCGACCGCCATTTATCTGATATCTGATTTCATGCTTCTTTTTTATACATCCACTAACTTACTTTAGTTCTATGTTTGAGTGTGTGTATACACAGATGCCCTTGTTGTGCCGTAAGGAAACATTTTGCTGTTTATGATTTCAGCTCCTGCACCCATCTTAAATTTATGAGTACACATGCCATAAGACGGACACACACTTTATATATTATGCACTCTGGGAACCACACACTTCCTCTGCTGTCATGAGAGCATGTTGCATAATGACAGTTGCTTGTAGGATGACTGTAGTGCAGTGTGAGTGGGAGCATGTACTGGAGCTACACCTGTGAATACACCAGATGCATGCTCGGTTTAAAGTATGTAAGCTATAGTATGGAAATGCGGCTTGTGTTGCACGTGGTTAATAATATATAAGCATGTGCAAGGCATTAGGTATTCAGGTTAAAGCAGGGCTATGTGTAAATAGTTAACAAGTTGATTTTCAGTGATTTGTTGGATAATCAAAGGAAGGAAACTAAACTAAATGAAGGAAGGAAATATTTAGAAAGAAATAAAGGACTGTGAGATTTCATGTGTGGAGACAGGAGGGAAGAAGGAAACAAATTAAGGAAGTAAAAAGACAGAAAGGGAAATAAAAATGACAGAGGGATGAGAGTGATAGAGGAGCGACGGCGTTCATCCTGTACAGTGACGCACACACTCATACACAGCAGTCACCACGCTTGAACACATGTTCCCTCTTAACTTCTAACAGTCCCCTGTGAACTCCCGGGCGATACATTACAGAGTGCATTTGACCCTGTAATGTGTGTGTGAATGTGTGTGTGTGTGTGTGTGTGCGCTGTCCCAACTATAGGCCACAAGGGTGTGGTTAATATAGGATGAGTAGAAGGTTATGTCAACATTCTGTCTATTGATTTCTCCTCAGGCTCACTCTCCCTCTCTAACCTTTTCACTTACAGCCTTTTTAGCCTCCACCGCTTGTATTTGCCTCTCCTCCTCCCCTCTCCTCCTCTTCTCTCCTCTCCTCTCCTCTCCTCCTCTCCTCTCCTCCCCTCCTCTCCTCTCCTCTCCTCTCCTCAGCAGTTCATGAGTTTATCAGACAAAAAGCGCCAATAATTGAAATCCTTGTCAAAAAGAAAAAAAGAAACACTGTTATCAGTCCTCCCTAATTACATTCTGAATCGATTATTCACTTAACGGACATTAACTATAAACACATCTTAGAGGTGCACTTGTGTGAGATTTTACCTTAAGACACAAATGATGCCATTTTGTGCACAAAGAAGAGACTATGCAACTGCGTGTGTGTAAGTGTGTCCTACTTTGTTCATAAATTATTGACTTGGAATAACACCATGAAACATATTGAGTCACTCTGTAGACGATTAAAATTAATCAGGACGCCTCAAAGAGAAATCTGCTAAAAAGCAGCCAGTCCCATGGATTTACACTGTTCACTCATAAACTAAATGCTATAAAAAACAAAAACAAAACAGATGAATCATGCCGGGTATTCTTTGCTCAGACTGTGTCAATCTGTTTAATGGAAATAACATAAGCTGATGAAAATAACTGATGTACTTCTCTATTCCTTTCAAATGACACATAATCACGGGCCTATCTTTGTACGATGTACGATTGTACGATTCTGCCATGCAGAGACGCATGCAAGATGATTCTTGACCGTCAACTTTGACCAGGTCCCGTCAACATCTCCTCCAAATTAAAGCTCCACTGTGTCTGATTTTGAGGGGTCTATTTATAGAATATGGCAGAAATGGAATATCCATCCATCTGTTGGCTCTTTTTGACCCAAAGCAGCACCAACACGCCAAGCTCCCTTTGGATGTCCGAGTTCCTAACCCTCAGCCCAGCCACCCTACAGAGGAAACTCGTTTTGGCCGCTTGTATACGCAATCTCATTCTTTTGATCACTCCCCAAAGCTCATGACCATGGGTAAGGATCCATGTGTGATCGACCTGCACCAACCGACGTTTTAAACTAACCCGCCCGAACTCGGACCGCAGCAAATAATTGTGAAATATTGAACCCAACCCGCTTCCTGACCCGCATTTTAAAAAGTAGTCTATACTTTCTCGACCTCCTGCAGAGCTCGTGGCATCTTCGCGCCAGTTATTCAGCCAATGAAGTCTGTGTGTTTCACAGAAAATTTTGTCTACTACATAAATTACAAAACTTTACTCGGCATCTTTATTTCCATCGACCCGACCGGCCGCAACCCGAATTTCATTAAAAATATTGTTTGGTGACTCGTGACCGCGGCTCAATTTGGATCAACCCGCGCATCACTGGTAAGGATTGAAACGTAGATGGACTGGAAAATAGAAAGTTTGGCTTGTACTGCTCAACTTCACTTGTGAACACGACCTCGACTTGAACTATGACATGTTAATTTTTTGGAATCATAATTCCTCTCACATGCCGTTCCGCCATGTTGGATCTAGATAAGGCTTTTCTATGTATGTGTTTCCTCTTTGGGCTTTGCCATTTCAACATAAACAGATTTTTGGCCGTTTTCTTTCAGTTTGTCTCACGTGGACAGTCGGTGTCAGTACCTTTATCGGTGAATGGCACTTGTTTAGGTGTCACAACGTGACCTGAATACAGGACCTTAGTCACATGATAAAAGGTTGTTATACATGGTCATAACCCCCATTTCTGTTTAAAGGCTCTCAGTGGCGTCAGATGTGGATGACCTTCTACGGGCTTTTATCTGTGGGCCAATTTTAGAGCGGTATTTCATGGTAATTTGAACATCAGTGGAGCAGGACTTGAATGGTTTTGCTCAACTCATCCCGCCTGAATGAACTCAGGACAATAGCAGGTGTCAGGGCGAACTCAGTGGAATATGACACTAAGGATGTTTTCTCATCTTTTAAGCATCCTTGTGTGGCACAGTTTGGGTTTTCATATAACAAAGAAAGCTGTTGAGTTCCAGTACAAGGCAAAGTCTTGGCTCACAGGGTATCTTCTCACTTAGTATTATTGATAATCTCATGCAACATCTATGGGCTTTTTTTTATAGAATGCACAGTAGAGGTGCTGGGCACACATCAATCTGTCATCACCGCCTCCGTTTCGAGACATTAGTGTAATCGCCATAAACATGTGAGATCGTCAGCGAGACAATAGGTAGCGTCTGGTTTTCTTTACGCCTCAGATTAGAAAGAGTGGCATGCTCTTCCATCGAGGCAGAGCTAATCGTTCACCGAAGCAAAGGAGAAAACAAACAGTGGTGATGGGGGTTGTGGGGGTTGCGGGGGGCATAATGTGGCCACAGACGGTACTTCTATTAAAAAAAGAACATTTCGTTAAAGACATAAATAGCTCAGGGCAATCTATCTATTTATCTGTTGGTACACAATCCATGGGGGGGCAGTACATTGGCATTGTGTGTGTGTGTGTGTGTGTGTGTGTGTGTGTGTGAGCGAGCACACACCCTCAGCTCTTCAAAACCATTACTCCGAGGTGTGATGAGAGATCTTGTCTCGGAGGAAAACAGAAAAACATAGTAATGGATGTGAAAGAAGAGTACTCCGTATAACAGCTCATCAGCGAGTCTTTGAGAGATTTATGATTTGATGATGCAAATGTATTCCAAACAACAGAGAACAGGAAAACGGGTCAGTTGAGAGGGTCATTTTCACATCAGTTGAGAAGCCACTACACTGTACTGTGTATGTTTGTGTGTGCGCAGATGTGTGTAAGTGAATCTTTCACCCTTAAGGCCTAGATGGAAACTGATGGACAAGATAGGGGGAGCGATGGGAGAATGAGGGGGAGGCGTCAGGGTGTGAATGCTAATAGTCTCCGAGCTAAGACATCCACAGCATCTCATCTGTCTCTTATCCTTGCCTGACTCCCTCCCTCCCTCCCTTTTTTTTTGTCACCAACCCCTCAGCCTCATCCCTCCTCTCCTGCCTGAAATTTTCCAATTTCTCCCCCTCGTCCTCCTCCTTCTCTCTCTTCCCCTCACTCTGTCCAAATGTCCTCTCTCCTTATCTACCTCATTTCCTCCCTCGTCCCACCCGCTTCTCTCCCATTCTTCTTAAACTCTCTCCAGAAGCAAACACATTAGCAGAGATCGGAGAAAGAATGACGACGGCTTTAAGTCCTACACACACACACACACACACACACACACACACACACACACACACACACACACACACACACACACACACACACACACACACACACACACACCCCTCCCCGCCTGCTGTTGCCCAGCAGGGAACTTCACAGTGCAATATTTGTGCAACACATGATTAAGCATGTTCATGTTTATCCGTGCCCAAAACTGCGGAAGACACACAAATGCAAGTATGTGCGTTGTATGCGTTTCTGTGTGTGTGCCCTGAGAGGAGGCTGTACAGCACTCTCCCGTGCTGCAGGCACTGAGCAGAGTGGGGGAATGTGCTTGCCACTGCAGTAAAATAAAAAAAAAAAGAAGTGCTGTAAAAGTTGCTGAGGCACACAAAAGAAAGGAGAGAGACAGAAAGAGTCTCTTATCCTTAATTAGACTTTCCGCCTCTCCTTCTTCTTTCAGGGAACCAAAGCATGAACCCGCTTTTCTTTTTTTTGTCTCTGTCTTTTTTAAAAACATTTGCTTTATCCACTCTCTGCACATCAGACACTCTTACTCCAATTACACATGCACCCTCTTCTTATTTTGTCATCCTTTATGTTTCCTTTGTCGTCCAATTTGTCTCTCAGAAAGACCAGAGTGGTGCAGCAGCACTAAATCTGCATCCCCTTCCTCTCAATTAATTTGTGTACGTCTGGTCTTAAAATAACCTTAACTGACATAGGTACATTGCAAGTGTAGAAATACAACACACACTCACACACACACATGCCTACATTGCGGCTCTGACAGTGAATCTACGCCCCGGCTCTTGTCTGTGGAGCGTGGCAGCTGATGGCTCATTATGGTGGAGATATATAGGAGCCTACAGCTCAGAGAGATTAACCTTGAAGGAGCTGCATGAGATTCATCATGTTTTATTCTGAAAATCTCCACGTGGTGCTGCACCTGACTCACGCACACACACACGGGGGAAAGGCATTAACACATTCAACACGTTAAACACACACACACACACACACACACACACACACACACACACACACACACACACACACACACACACACACACACACACACACACACACACGTGTCTAGTAAGTGAGAAGTGACTGATTGTTGTTAAAAATCTTGTTGTCAGCTGATCCGTTTTAAATTGTCTTAATAGAATATTAATAATTGCTCGATACTTCATCAGTGATTCAGTGAGTCCATTTGGTCGCTTCCTGGACTCTCAGAGAGGTCAATTTATTTCCCGGCTGGTCACGGGGAGAAACGTACAAGGATACTCTATTGAAAATCTATGTGCATTTAATACTTTCCCCATGCAGGCTTGGAAGATGGAGGACAACAGCTGTAGGTGGCTTAAATACTTCCTTCAGTATATTACGTTCAGTATATAACACTTCACACTCCAGCTACATACACTGCTGACATTTTTAAACTCCGAAACTCCGCCAGACTTAGAATATTCAGCTTTTTTTGTTTATGAAGCAATGACTGTTTGGAGCATGTCAAACATACGCATATATCAATGCCAGAATAAAAAGATTATGATGCAGGAGTGGTGTAAAGTGCCCAGGGACATTTCGGTTCTGGATTCCATCATTACCGGCAGTCCTGTTCAGGCTGACCAGCCCGGGAAAAAGGGACGAGATGATGTACTGACAGAAAAACAAACAAAAAAGCAACAGTTTAGTCATCGTTTTGGTTTGGAATATGTATAAATGTGAAGGTGTATTTACTTAACTCTTGAGTTTATTGGACAATATTGGACAAAGGTACAATTACATTGAATCATCTTCAACTCAACAAATAATTTTTCAGACTTTTTTAAATCAGTTTTTGGTAATTAATCTTTCAGCAGCTGAAGGAGGTTACTCCAAAAGAAGTGTCAGTCATCTTATAGTACTATATAACCATGCGGACCATATACGTGACAAGTTGATGGCTTGGAGAACTTCCGACCCTGCTGGCATCAGCATCAGTGTTTAAAATCACTGAAACACTGTGGTCTGTCGCTGGAGTCCTGCTGCAAAGCTTCTGTATAATCTACAACTGTGACACCGACCCCTCAGTATGGCTGCTGTCAATGCTCAATTGACGAGATGAGCCTTGACGTTTATCCGAGAAGAGATATGGCCAGGTCTATGTTCAGGTCACCTCTGGCAGCCTTGTGGGTTCATGTGTGCATGTGACAGGTGCTATCTCCTCTAATCACAGCGTTTGGACCCCACTGTGGGTTTAAGGTCTCTATTAATCACGACGACAACCAAGGGAGACAGGGGGTGAACGTGGTGGGATGAGGCCGGGGCGACAGACAGACAGGCTCGCCATTTGTTTTCCTCTATCTACGATTGCCAAGGTCAAAGTTTTGTTGGTCTGCCTATCTATCTTTCACATTTAGTTCCCGTGAATGAATTGCCCACTGAGTGCTAATTATAAAATAGCAGGGCACCCGACTGGCATTTTAAGCATATTGTTGTAACCTCCGCCAGTAGCTAAGCATACTTCATTAACGGTTTCTGGGGTAATTTACATTTGATCTAATGGGGTAATGGCAGGTCTGGGGAACAAGAGACAGAAAGGGCAGGACCGATAAAAAAGAGGGAGGCAGAGGAGAAAGAAGAGATGTGGACAGAGTTGCAGCTAAAGAGGGACAGTGAGAGACAGTGAGGCAGTTAGGAAGGAACGGTGGGTGTTAATAAGATGTCAAGTGTAATACGCCCTGCTAGTGTTGAAGGTCTTTGTCGAAATCTCATATTTTAGTGGCAGCAATTGAACCCTTCCCTACAATTACATTTACTAGCAACGTGTGAATCACTCTGCCTCTGTCGGTGTGTGAGTAGTTTCATTAACTCCCTATTTTCACTGTGCAAGATGTGTCACTATACTGTAGACTGAGTGCTTATTGAGTAGACCTGCCAGCCTCTCTGTCTCTCCTGAAATTACTCATAGTGAACTATTTCTAGACCATTATGCAGAATAAGCTCAACTGTCGACGGCTACAGTAAACTGATTTAATTTTCAAACCAAACTGTCATTCCCTCTATTCTACCTCAGGCACAGGGAGACATGCGGTAAATGGATGCACACACACACACACACACGCACACACACACACACACACACACACACACACACACACACACACACACAAACATAAAGATGATTCATCACTTCAGATTCTACACGTGGTTAAAAATGCCGGTGCCGGTGCTACAGCTGAGCTCATGTGTCAAAATGAAACTTCAGCGTTAAAGTCAAGTTCACTGTCATCAGTCAACAAAATACGGGGAGTGTGATTGCACTTCTTATGGAAGTTATACTTTGATGTAAAAGATTTTTATTTAATCCAATGTTAACCCAATGCGGTTCACTCATGGCTCACTGATGACAGCCCTTGCATTAAGTTAGTGATCACCATCAAGCAAGAATTTTAAAAGCTTTACAATTGGATGCACTAATGTTGTCATTGACTAATTCTGCCTTTGTGTGTGTCACACCGCGGTGAAGTCAAGCTGGGGTTTTGTTATGTCTTGTCATTTCCTGTTTTATTTTGAAAAATAACTCTCCTCTCGTTTCAGGTCACTTGCCCTTCCTCATGTGTCACCGGTCTGATTGTCTTCCCCGCCCTGATTGTTTCCAACTGTTCCCTATTACCTGGTGTAGATATTGTCTGCGTCTCCCTTTGTCTCGTGCCGAAGTGTTTCGTCTTCTGTAGCGTGCACCGAAGCCCTTTTTCATAGCCCACAGTCACAGCATCATAGCTCAAGTGTTCCTTTGTTATCTACCTCGTACGAGTGATTTTTTGTTGTAACTTCTTAGTCTAGCCCTTTTGTTTCTTTGTATTTAGCCTAGTGTGTTTTTCAGCCTCGTTTGAGCGCCTTAGTGATTTTAATTTTGTTTATCTTTAATAAGAGAAGTTTTCCTCCTTTGGAGTGATTTTCTGTTTCCTCTAGTTTAGGCCTTTTTTCATAGCCTCACTCATTCGAGGGTAATTGTAGACTTGAATAAAACAGCTCTCTGCCAAACTCTGCATCTGAGTCCTGCTTTGAGTCCCGGCCTGACAGTGTGCAGGATCAACCATCCATATCGACATACTTGTGTGCCAGTATGTTTGAATAAATACTACAACATACAATTACCAACAGTTAGTTGTTGTATTGGACTGTATTCGATCATACAGGTGTATCTAATAAAGAATCAGACAGTATAAAACATGGATGTTGTGTCTGTGATATGTCCCAGTACAGTTGTCATAAATGGGGAAATTATTAGCTGTGGAGTTTTTTGCACCAAGCTGTACACATGTTTATTTTTGCTGTGAAGTTGGACATTTTAACATGGAGGCTTATGGAGACTGACTTGTTCTGTAGCCAGCCTTAAGTGGACGTTCAAGGAATGCAGTTTTTGACACTTCTGCACTGGTTCCACTTCACAGCCACAGAGGTTTCTTGTAAAGAACACTGTTTGTTTCTTTTCCGTCCTCCTGTGAATTGCCTTACAGCCCCTCATGTTGATCTTTTGTCCATCCAAGCCTCCAGGTTGCGAGGGCACTTCTGGATCTGCTCCATATGTGCAACATGTAGGTTCTCCTTTAGGTTATCCTTTCTGTCAACAGCCATTAGACTAAAGCTTTACTATGAAAATGACCCCACCCTTAGGGGAACAGAAGCAGGTTGCCTTCACTGTCTACATCATTTGTCCACATCTGGGCTGATCCAAGTGATCTAAGTAGGCATGCAGACGACTTTCTGTTAACAATACACAACTACAATTGTCATGTTTATAGAGGCAAAAAAAAACAGCTCTGAGTGAGGATAGTGTCTGAAACTTTAGTTCACTATAACAAGGGAGGTCACACGGGATGATTTCAGGGAACAGCCAAAACTGCGAACAAATACAGCTGATGATGTAGTGGTCCAAGGACTCGAACCCCAGGTGGAAACATTCTTTCTTTTCTAAATTTACTGACTTTCCAAGTAAACTTTAAAAATTCCTATGCTGCACACCTTTGCGTTTTGAGCACTTTCGAAACTTGCTGTTTGTTTAATATGTGACATTTACAAAGTCGAAGTAAATTCAGGTTGACTTCTTAATAATAATAGTCTTGCTGCGCATTGATAGCGTTGCTGTCTTCAAGGAGAAAGTGTAATCTGTCATTTAGTCTGTGACCTGGCGGAGTTGGCAGTACTGTCTATCTTTCCATTAAACAGATACATCTCATTACAGATGAAGATCTATGTAGTGCACAACAGTGTGAGTGCATGGAAACACAAAGAACACAAAGAAAGAGCCCGCGTTGTTACTCAGTAGCATCAATCCTTTGTGTCATTACATTACCTTTATAGAAGGTCATTTAAGGTGAGGGCGCCTTGGGGAAACCCATCGGTCTCTCTCACTCTCACACACATAAACACAAATCTGTCAAGTCCCCGTGGTGGCTGAAGGCTTTGGGGTGTAAAGACAGTGACATACTGCTGGCAGCTGCAAGATGATACATTTGTCACCACAGATGTAAACTAATATCCCACGCTGTCTGACCACCAGTCCGCACCATGAAACGATTCTCTGGAGTTTATCATGTCAGTCCTCCACAGATGACTTCATGACTCAACTTTAATGCTAGAGTCAATACTGACAACCTAAAGACGCGGCCTGTTCTTTAAGTTCCCACATCTTGTTGCCCTCAAACTACAAGTATGGCAGAGTATCTACATGTCCCACATGTTGTCTCAGCTGTCACTGCTGATATAGTGGATTCCACCGCGAATAAAATGTCAAGAAGTGACCAGATTGAAAAAAATGATTGGCAGAAGCAGCTGCGAAGCAAAAAAAACAATATAGATACAGTACATATATTATATATTTTACAGATTTTTCCAAATATGATGGCGATCAGACACCTTCAGTGAATTACTACTGTATACTCAGGCTCTCAGAGAAACACTGTTACATCAGGGGACACAAGGACACTTTGTCTGATCTGGAGAAGACGGGAATTGAATCAGCAACCCTCTGATTGCCAGATAACCCACCAACTCTAGTAACTTTTCAATGGTAGTCTTTGTTACCCTTTCTTGGTTGCTGCTTGTCTTGAGCAATTGTTCACCCCAAACATTAAAAACACTTTCAGAATCCCTTATATTGGAGAATTTCCACTGTATTCAGACATTAAATGGTAATATTCCCATATCTTCTCTGAAAACTTCCTCTTCTTTGTTTCACCAAAACTGAAATTATCCTTAAACAGTAGCCTTGGCAAGTTTCCATCACTGAAAGATGGTGACATTTCTTTTTAACCTCTAAGAGGTTTTATGCTCTGGTCTGTCACTTCTCAGGTTTTTGATAAATGATTTATGATCCCTCCATCAATATTTATTGATCATCAAGAGACCGCGATGAGGCTGATAAAAGTTTAATCCTCCAATCAAAAACCACTCTGGGTCTGATCTTTCCTTTGATAGAAGAAATAAGGAATCGGCCCATTATCGTCTACTGACGTATGCATAAACTTCCCCCAACATACACAAGCACACATTCTAGTACACACAAGCACAACTTCAAAAAGTATACTTCAAGTATCACATTTGCCCAAGATCATTTCTCTTAACTGCTATCTGAATCATCTGACAACATCAAAAAACACACGTTCTGGTGTCCATAATTCACTTTTTGGCAAGTGAAGCAACTTTTGGTTAAAGTTCTGGTATGTAATCGGAAAATAAGAACGAACACAGACTGGCTGACTGCAGCTTGTCAGAACTGACTGGTAAATGTATTATCTGAATACTGCGCAGATGCATTTTAGAATGTCGACCGGGGCTCTTAATCATTTCCCAGACAAGAATCTAAATTAGAAAGTCAGCTTCTTTTTTTCTGGGAACCAAGCCATGAAAACGTTTTGCAAATTGGGAAATTAGACGAGGGAGCTATGTGCTGAAGTTAGCTTTGGGCTACGTTGCAAACCTATGTATGTTCCTATTTGACTGGTTATCCAGCAGACAGGGAAATCAACTCCGAACACCAAGAAGAAGACATACATCGCCCATAACAAACTAAATCACTGCATTGTGTATTGCAAATGATAGTTATGATGATAATATATTATCTATCTTTGCCCAGGTAACACACCTTTCAAGCTGCACATTAACACTCCACTTTATGCTTTGTGTTTTATATTCCAATTGACTCGTTACAGAAAGTCATCAGACTGTAAAATGAAATAGCCTACAAAGTGTTCTCAAAGCGATTCATTACCCTTCTGACCCATCATGCACAGTAATGTGCATCATGCTTAACCCGGCCTCTAAGGGGAGCCTGACTCTGTACACAGAAACACTCACACGTAAACATAAGTTCACAGAACACAACTCGCCACCTACAGTAACATTTTGGATTGAATTTGCATATGCCCTTGAGGCTGCCTCCGCAGCCTGTTAATATTCTCCTCGCCATTAAGAGCGTTATTGCATTCACAAAATCTCTCTCTCCCTCCGTGCCTCTCTTCATCCCACCGTTCCCCTCCTCCTTGTTTAAATAAGTGTTTCAGGTAATAACTCTCTGCACTGTTCTGCATGGACTAGCTCTTTTTGTCCTCAGAGAGTAATCGCTTCGGTTCAGGTACGGGTATGTTTGTGCGTGCGTTTTTGTCTTATTGTATACATATTTCACACATGTGAACATTCATTATTCCCATCTCTAATTACTACTGTGGTGGCCTTAATGGGGATAGTGTCCAACCTGATTAGCTCGAACACGGTCAGCTGTACTTAAAATTCAGGCTGACGTCGACTCCCACACTTACTTATTAGTCCAGCAGGGTTAAAAGTGTCTGACAGACGCAGCAAGACAGACGGCAAAAGTAATAACAAGGGCAGGGCGGAGGAGGTGGACATAATTGACCAACCCTTGCTTTCTTTGAGCGTTGGGTGAATCTGTTCTCTGTCCTTTCGCTCCTTCTGCACCTCTTCACTCTTTCGTTCCTTCAGAAGAGCCAAGCCAGCACTTTGAGACTGAAACTCTAAAAGGAGGGCACAAATTTACCACACAAACAAGCGCTCTCACTCTTTATCTATGTCTCTCTTCCCCACGCTGAGTTTGACCTCTCTGGGTACAGGCGGAACAAGACTTGAGTCCAATCTTTACTTAGTGGAAAGTGAACTTCTGCAAAACTGGCTAAACAAAAGTGCAAAAAGATTGAAACGGATGGTAAAGGCCAGGAATTCCTTAAAGTTAGAGTTCACTTTAGTGAGCTGCGTCAGTCATCAGCTGATCCGCAATGTCCCAGATAATTTATCTCACACAAGGAAAAATAAAATATCTAAAAGGAGTAATAAATAATAATGCTGGCTTTTAGACAAAATGGCTAAATCAGGAAAAAACCCAGCACACCATCAGTCACTTGTATTGATTTTTAATTATGATAATCTACAGACATTTATTAAGTTAAAATAATTTGAGCATATATCAGTGCAGAGTTGTTCTTTTTTATCTGGCAGTGAAATGTATGGTGTGCAAAAACTTGGCGTGAATGCATGAGACTAAGTCATAGACGCAAAACATCAAATCTAATTACACTCAACAAAAATATAAATGCACCTCCCATTTTTATAAGTAGTAAAAGATCTACTCCCTCGCCTGATGTGGCATATCAGGTGATTAAGTGTGTTTGCACAATACACTGATTCATCCTGTTGTCTTTCATTGTTTTAGGTCATCTTTAAAAATCTCCTCCCTTCGTCTAAATTGGCAAACCTGTCGCTCTCTATCTGCCTCAGTCACTGGCTGTCTCATCTCTTTCTCTCCGTCAGAGTGTGACACACAGTGTTGACACTGGATGGGTTGAGACAGACTGACGAGCGATGAGATGAAAGTTGGATATGATGAAAGCTGATTGTGCCAACAGCAGACTCATTTACCGGCCGGTCCCTGGACTCCTGGGAAGACCGCCTTTCATCAGTGTTTCCAGGAGTGTGTGACATGTTTCAAAATGCTCAGACTAAAATATTGATTTGGTTAATACAAGATCCATAAGATTCATTACAGCAGAACTTTTAATATCAGGATATTAAAACCTAACCATCCATTAATTAGTATCTTGTCCTATTACATTGTATTAAAATGTTTAAAAGCTTAAAAATGTCAGATGGTTACTGAAAGAAGAGGCAAAGCTGTGAAGAGGTGTGTGTATGCTTAAAGAAGACTAAAAATGGCTTTGTGCTCTAGTTTGTGTTCCATTTTCATGTCTTTAGGGTTTCGAGTACAGGGATGATATTTCAGTCAGGTGTCCGTCTTCACCTTGTTGCCTCACAGCTGACGTGCGACTGTCATCTGAAATTGGGTTCAGACACTTCAGTGCAATTCTGAACTGACTGATGCTGATACATTAATTATTTTTTACTTTCATATAAATCCCCCGCAGCCATATCACATGAACTCAAGTACCCCTTCACTGACACTGCTCATCATGTTCTCATTTCACACTGGGTGTTATTTAGCAATATAAACGATTAAAAAGGTGAATATTGCTTTTTTATTATCATCTTTATTCATACTGTTGAATGGTATTGAGTTAGATGTGGTCAAGTTTGGTCAAGTTTGCGAGTTGCAGAAGCTTTTAGCTGTTTCAAATGATCAACTACTTTGTGTTGCCACAGATTTTTAGGATAATGACCTTAGGCAATTATCCCAAACTACTGTAACCTGGATTTACAAAAATAAGTATAATCTGTCTAATCTCTGCGACCACCATCCCGTATCAAATAATCCTCATAGCCAGTTGCGCATTCACCAGAGATACCTCGAGCATTATACTGTCAATTGCAAGGTAGTAAGTGCCTCACAATAATTTTTGCTACAACTCATCCATTACTTTATTACTTATCGGTTTGTTCATCCATTACTCTTAACTAACAATTTTGACTGGTTGGGAATCACTGCTCAAAAGTGACAACAACAAGAACAATACTGAGTTAGATAGTAGGAATTAGGACTTGGGGACGTGTGGTTCGAAGCTCAGTTGAGAATCAAAAGTGATACCTAGGTTTCCGCCTGATGGACAGTGGACCAATAAACAGTTGTAATATGTTTGCTATGTGATCAGGGTTATTACATCTGTCCTGTCTTGGTTCAGCAGCAGAAAGTTACAAATCATCCATTTCTCAATAGCAATTAAGCCCTGCATTAAACTGCCTAGACAGCTAACATTATCTGGCTTAAAGTGGATTTGCACACTGTCAGCATTGCAATGATAGTCATTAATGTTTACTACTGGAAGCCTATAAAGGGAAAACAAAATGGGACCAAGAGTAAATCCCTGTGGCACTCCAGTAAGGATTAAACATAATTACCAACGGAAACATTTGGGAGATATGACTCAAACTATTTACCGTAAGAGCAGCTCTGGAGACACCCACACACCGATGTAAGTCTGTTGATAAGAATGTTATGACCAATGGTCAAATGCAGCGTGACTGAGGAACAATAAAACAGAAGATCCCTTAGCTTAAGCATACATGAGTTAATTCCGTGGAAGCAACCTGTCAAGATAAAATGAAGTCTGAATACCTGCTTACCTAAAATAGTTATGTAACCAGAAGTAAAGGAACAGCTGATGATTGGAAGTGTTGATTGTAGCCACAACTTATTTTTTCTGGAGTGAGGTGGGTACAATGTCGAGGGCTCAAAGAGGAATACACGTGGTCAACGAGCTCAGGGAGAGAAATTTGATGAAAATTGTTCAGGACAGGCAGGATGATCGTAGATATCTGCAACAACATTGGAAGCAGGCACAATGTTAATGATGCAATGTCAGTAGAATTACAATCAGCATGTCAAAAAAGGCTGAGATCACAATTCTATTAATGATTTTAAATATGAATCTTGAATTATGTTGATTAAAGAAGTAGTTGGCTCTTGAATTTATAATTTGTTTGCTGTAAGAAGTCGGGAGATGCCTCGTGTACAAATAATAGAGGACATGCAATTTTTCTCTTCTCCCACCTCCTTTCTGCTCTTCTGCACAATCTTTTAAGACTCTGCAGACTAACGTTAATCCGGGGAGACGTTTAGGCAGCTGATCTGAGTTTAATGGGAGCAATGGCATCTGAGGTGGTTTGACAGACTGTTAAAGCTATCACTAGCTTCAGGTGGTTCAGATGGAGGGTAATCTGGACACAACTGACAAAGAAATGCTCATCCAGGATATGTGAACATATACTACTGTATGACGTTAGAACACTGTCAAAGTCCAAGACTACAGAATCGGTATTGACACCAAACCTATTGGGGAAAAAAGGGAGAGGTAGAGTGATATACATTTTAAACATTGAGGCCACAGCACTAGAAAATGTATCTGTAGTAATGGGGCCACAAGAATTTTTTAAAATAGCAGCTAGGCCACCACCCTGGCCACTGTCCCTGGTGAGATCTCAAGTATTCATAGTTAGGAGGGCAGAGCTCAAGCTACTGGTTGTGATTACCAGGAGAAATCTCAGTTAGAGATAATAAAATAAATTAGTAGAGTAAATAAAATCATTGGAAATGAAACTTTTATTGCAAAAGTAATCTTACATTTAAAAGAACCAGCCTCACAGGTATACTTTGGCCAGCAGAGGGAGTGGTCAGGACAGGTATTAAATGATGTGTGCTGTGTTTGTGTAGTACTTGATGGTTCTATTGGAAAAACATGAAGAAGTATGATAAGGAGATGGAGTTTTAGAGCACAAGACAATTGTGGATGACGAATCACAACATGCATGGCCGATACAATAGGTTGATCTGATCAGAAATAACCAATAAAAAGAAAAGTAGATACTCTTCAGCTTCTCTCCTCTCTCTAAAAACATGAATGTTCTTATGTCGAAACCATTCACGGCTGCTGCGCTGCTCCTTCAGCGGGGGCGGTTTGCTAATTCTGGCATCAACATCATCTCAAGGTACAAACTGCCCCACCATCTCTGCAGTGAAGTTGATCAAGCGTTTCACATCGTCCATGAGGCCATTACGCTTCCTTATTTTCTTATGTGCTTCCTCAGCCTTTTTTAGTGAGTGCTCGACAAACAACAACAACAAAAAAAAAAACGGTCTTGTTGTCTGTTTCTGCCAGATGGAAAGACACACACACATTCACAGAGACGGTGGAGGGGTTTCTGCACCAGTGAGTGGTTTCAGTGAGCAGAGACGTGATGTGTGTGTAATGTGTTTGTTCTGTAAAGCAGAAATAAATTTGGGACGGTGTGTGTGTGTGAATGTGTGTTATGTGTGTGTTTATCTCAGAGAGTGAGAGAGTTCTTTTTTTTACGTCATCCTTTCTTTTTCTGTCCTCTGGTGTTCAGACCTTTATATGCTCTCTCTCTGCCTGTTTACTGTGCTCTTTTATGTCACCACACAGCTCAGGCAGGTCCTGGGGCAGAGCCCTCCTGGTCATTCCTGGTCATTCATCACTCGCAGTCATAAAGTCCAGCCAAAAACTCTCGAGGTGATCCAGCTTTTGATGTCTGTGCCTAGAGGCCTTGCAGGGTTCTGTCTGAAGAGGGGATGTTTTTTATCCCTAAATCCATTCTTAATTCATCTCATCAGATTTATTCCTTCTCTATATATTTAGATCTCTGCTTTGACAAGTTCTTGCATGTAAAATATCATATTTGAAAAGGCGTTAAAGCATTTTAGCACATCATGCTGTCATCTTGTGTCCCGAGCCATTAACATTCATTTTATTAACTCCCCTTGAATTCTCATCTGTTTTTCCTTCCATCCATTTTCTGCAAAAGCTTAAAGCAGCACTGGTCTGATGCACATTATCATCGCAGGGGACGTAAGGTGCACAAACACTTTAGGGAAAGCAGGTTTAACTTTCTCCGTCTTAAAATGTCAAGCATTTTCTCTGCCTTCCAGGACACCTGGAATACAAATGTAGAATAAAATGCAAATAGAAATGAAGTAAGGCAGCAAAACGAGACTGAACTCTTCCGTTTCACTTCACAAATTTGACTCATTTGGATGTTTTCCTCCGCTGCTTAAGTGTACTGTCACATCACTAAGTGAAGTGCAGTGTGTTTTATCCAATCGGTTTGGTTCTCTCCTCTGTAGAAAGGGGAAAAAATGGGAAACATATTTGTCATGGTTTAAGTGGGTGCACGGTGTACTGTTTGGATGTCACAGCATCTTTCTACAGAACTGATAACTCCTTTTCTAAGATTCTGATGTAAAGCTGTGGTAACTGTAGTCATCCGAGTATGTAGCAGAAAGCTGTTGGGTTCACCCCGCTGTGACGGAAAGAGTATTCCAGGACAATGATGTCTGAATGCAGTAAATGATTTGCATGTTTACGACCGCAAATGATTTGATGTAGCAGCTCGTCGTGCCTGACTCCGGGGGCGAGCGTTCGCAGGTCAAAAGGCTGAGGTTCTAACTCGCAGGTAGTCACTTTAAAGTACATCAAACCTACCTGACAGGCACATTTATCCCCTACCTAATGTCAATGTTACATGGTTGAGCTTGTGAGTTAAATGACACTGGGGTTATACTTCCATCACAGATGTTACATTTAATTAGGCTCACAACACCTCCAGAAGGCTCATCAGTCATTTCTGCTGTTCCAGAGGCAGCCAGCTCCCCGCCCACTCTAAAAAATACACCTGCAGCCATCATCCAAAACCCTGAATCCAGCGTAGATTCCTACAGTCACAAATAATTCGTAGTATTTCCTAAATATGCCATTAACCTTTGGGGTGTACTATTGCATCTGCCTTTTCTACTCTGAACACTGCTTGTGGAATGAAAGGTCATCTTCCTGTAAGTCTGCACATTTTGCATGATTTCTAGTTTGAGTGTACTGAATGTCACTGGTTATTTCATCCAAAGTTACTCTCTCAGGGCTGTGCAACCTCTGATCCGGTCATGGTTGTTTGTTCCACATGAGCCAAAAGATATCACCATGGAGCTACCTCCGAGAAAATTAAAGTGCACTGCACCTTACGCTGCATAGAGATTGGTATTTTTTTGCGATTTATTGCTCCCGGTTTTAGAGTGCGACAGTGCAGACTGTGAAAATACAGCTGTGCACATGTATTTGTTATGATCACATTATTAAAACTAGCAAGTCAACACCAAACATCAAGCAAGTACAACAATACAAGACTCAGCAGAGAGCTTTACTCAACCAGCTTCTCCCCCTCTTCATTTTTTCCATCTCTGTCATTACGTCCATAGAGGCTGCTGAGCACGGTTGCACTGCCCACTTGCCCAGCTCCAATTCTGGTCCGACACCGGCTCTGTTCCCTTTTCTGCATTGCACCTCCACCCTCTTCTTCCCAGTGGTACAAACACTTACCCCGGTGCTCTGAGCTCACAGTCCGGGGCAGCCTGGCTTACAAACTGGGCTAACAATAGCTAACAGCAGCTACACTTGCAAGAATTTTCTTAACTGACCATCGGGTGAACTTTATTGACATCAGAGAGACGCCATTCATCTGATGTAGTGTCGAGAAGATTTGAAATCTGACTTTTAATGGTAGAAAAGTTACACATGTTGCTTTAAAGTCAAAAGAACAATTCAAGAAGATTCAAGCCCAAACTACTGGTCAGCATCAACAAGCTCAGTCAAAGATTATTAAACACAAGACACATAGGAGCAGTGCTTTGTGCACTTTGTTTGTGTTTAAGTACAGGGATGATATTTCAATCACCCTCACCCCCTCCGGTACAAGCTATCCTGCTCCGACAGGGCTAATGGCTACACTTTCATTTGCACTAATCCACCAGCAGGCTCATGAATTAGAAAAAACGACAGACGTGTCTGAAGGAAGAGGGAGTTTGGCAGAATACTGCACTCTTGAACCTTTGAAGCCAACTGACTCCCGAAACCGAACAGCTGTATCATTCGTCTTTTCGCTGGAGGCAGCGATCCACTTCTCTTCATCAGGCAGCGGGGTGGAATGTTGTCACCCGATGAGTTTTTTTTTTTTTTTGGTTCAAGTCAGTCCCATTAGAGTAAAACATCTGCTCTCCTGAAGTGTCCTTAAAGCAAGACACTGCACCCCTACCAGCATCACGGATGGATCTGCTATCATGCAGCTGCAGAGAGATCAATACTGTATCACAATAATCATTACTATTCATGAGCGTTCATTATGGTTCATGTTCCTGCTGTGGCCTTTGCCCTGTCAGAAAAAAAGATGGAGGATTTACATTTGCAGGCCTCTGCAAGCCCCCGTTACTGCGAGGCAGTATTGACTCCAAGCAAGTTGCGATAAAGTGAAAAACCAAGTCTTCCACAGAAACAACTTAAACCCAACACTGAGCATTCTGACATTTGCATACCAGTGTGAATAGATAACGACGTTTGACGTTTGACTTCCCTTTCACGTCAACTTTATGGCACAGTAAGCTGTTCTGAATGGAAGTGTCGACTGCATGGTCCAGCAGGTTTCATTATCAAAGAGAATACAGCTGCAAGAGGCAGAATGAAATGCAACAACCATTAAGCATTTGAAATCAGCTGCAACAAACAAACCCAAAAAACAGGGGGAGAAAAGAAAGTCGGTGTGAAATACTGCGTATCGAGCAGTAGATGGCAGCTTGTGTCACTGTTTGAAGAGGAGGAGGGAAGCACTGCAGTGAGTAGAGTGCATCAGAGGAGGAGGGGGGCCAAAAAAAAAAGCCCATCTGAATCAAAGTCCTCAGCGGAGCCGAAATACTGGCATGGTCAAAATCAAAGGGCTTCTTCAAGGTCGGCTGTCCAACCAGAGTGATTGAGACTAAATTAAAACCTAAGTATGAGTGTGTGTGTGAGTTTTTTTTTAGGAATGCAGAATCAGTGAGGGACAAAGATAGTGATCCAGACAGACAAACTGGCAGCCCGAAAGGCAAACAGCTCATCAGCCAAACACACAGCTAGACTGACAAATCAACAGTGAGACATCCGGTGGGACGGGAGTCCGAGTCAGCCTGACAACCAGGTAGGCAGAGACGAGGAGCAGAGGAAGATAAAGACTCGCAGGACAGAGGGAAGCGTTCAGCTTTTCCGCATCTTCAGGGTTGCTGGTCATTACCCCGCCGAACCTTTTCTGCTCTTCTAGAATAAATCTGCATGAATTAAAGCCGCACTAATCAATACTTCTATACAACCACTGGGCCTGCGTGTAATGTAAAAGATGTTGCTGGTAGTTAGTAACCATCATAGATTGATCAGCTGACTGTGCAGTTCCCACCAGCTCTGCAGAGCTCATCACCCTCCTTTAACATCATTGTTACGGGTCCACGAACTCTCCTTTCAACTCACAGACAAACTTAGAATGCAGATGGCGTCGTAGAGCAGCTAAAGAGACAGATATTTCCAGCACCAAAATGTGAATAAATATTCACATACACTTGCCAAAAAGAAACAAGATTAAAAAAGAATAAAAATAGCACCTTTTGATGATTTTCATGTATCTAAAAATACAGTTCCCATAATGCAAATGAATGGTTTTGATTAAAACCCTTTTTCTTCTTATAGGGCCTTCAAACACTTTTACTGCAACCGGTAAAAATTTCTAAACCTCCACCTCAAGCCGAGTTAACCCTGATGACATAACAGTGACATCATCAGGGTTGTTGAAGAGGTTCCCCCAGAGCCACAGCAGCAGACGTCGTACATTTATTTTCACAGGCTGAGTAACGATTCGACAGAATAACATCCAAGAGATACGTCATGGTTTGTGACCCTGCAAATGTTATGAACGAATGAACAAACTGGCCACATGATGCTCGCATGGTGGGAAAAATACACCAACCTTCATATTGTACATCAGGCCATGGACCAATTTCATTACACCGTGTGTGTGTGTGTGTGTGTTCTCTCTGTTCTTTATAGCCTAGTTTCCACCATCTAGGTCACATCATGTACAGTGCCTCACCCATAACCTCCGTCTGCTGCTGCAGTGTGTGTGTGTGTGTGTGTGTGTGTGTGTGTAAGAATAGTATTTAGGTGTGTGCATGGTACAAGCTGCGTTCACAGTGATCACCTATTTATACTCACTGTCCCCCACAAAAAAAAGAAGACAGACATGATACCGACTCCCTCCCTCTTCCCTCGATCCCTCCTTCCCATCTGCCCTGACTTTTCTTCTCCCTGTGCCGCGTGCCGTCCTGTCCTTCGTTCTGTCACTCACTTTCCGAGTAGCTGTGTGTCTGAGGGAGAATGAGACAAAGAAGGACGCAGGGAACTGGAGGTGATGGAGAAAAAGTGTGAGATGCACTGAACATGAATCCAAAACTCTGTCTCCAAACAAGAGCTGGGAGCTGGTTGTCTATTATTCTCTCTATTCTCTCTATTTCTCACTCTGTATTGTGTATCTCATTCTCGCAGCAACTTTCTCCTCGTCTCTTTGTCTCTCTTTTCAACCAGTGAACAAGACAACATAATGTCAGCCTATCTCTTTATCTTTTCACCGTATCCGTACCTCGCCTCTCTCTCTCAGCTGTTTATGATAAATCCATTGCGCTTCTTCGATTTCAGATGTGGTGAGGCGAGGCTGAAGCGCTGCGTCTCGTGCATTAAATGCACCACGGGGCATGGGGATGATCTGCTATTGGTCCATGGAGAAAATAATGTTTAAACATTAGCTAGTGGCTGTCGATCATGCATGTGATTGAATGTACCGAGCCAAGCGAGCGAGCTTGTGTAGTAGAAAGTGAGTGTGTGCTTGGTACTCCTGGCAAATATAGATGCCAAAAAAAATGACGTTTCTATGCTTGCACACACTTTCTAACTCGTCGCGGTTGAAGGCTCTAACTCAAGCAATAAGCTCTATTATTTACAAGGATATGCATTCATCTATAACAGTGTTGCCAAAGCTGCATCTAGACAAATGGGTGTTGATCCTAGAACAGCGGCACGCTGGCACACAATACCCAGGTGGCTGCATTTCACAGGAAAATTGCACAAAATGCATCCCATGGGACAATCGGAAAGGAGTTCCCTGAGGATCGCTGCGGATTGTTGTTGCTGTTTGAGCAACACTTTTTGGGGGGAATTTGGTTCTTGGTGGTCACTTGAAACAAGAGGTATGGCTTTTTTAATTATAGATATTTAAGCCAAGGAAATTCTTAAGGAGGGTAATAATTTAAGCAATATGTCAGTCATTTAAACAGAGTACTTCAACCTTTTGGGAAATATGCTCATTAGCTTTCTGGCAGGGCCTGTCAAATTTCCCAAAATTTCAAGCTTTTGCTTTAACACAAGTGCAGTATTGTGCTGTACTGCAGAAGACTGTGTTACAAAAAAAGTTTTGAAATCAGACTATTTGTCTGTTTTCAGAGAGCATCAGTGCGGGTAACTGCGTGAACCAGGGTCGGACTGGGAACAAAATTCGGCCCTGACATTTTTTTCTCTGGACCGGGCCACCATTGGACCGATGAACCCGCCCCCAAAACACACGCACTCAAACATTCTCCCACCCACTATACTGATATATACTGTAAATCCTAACTTCTGAACCTGTCATGAAGAGGCAAATATTAACCGATATTATCCAGTGCAACCCAAAGCCTATTCCAAATGAATGCTAATTTGCCGCAAGTCCATTTTGAGCTGCTGGGAAAATGTTGCAAAGGCTACAAAATAACAAATACATACATACAAAAAAACATCGGAGGCCACCGGCCCAAATGTGGCTGAGATGAACCGGCCCATCTGACATTTGCCCGGTAGCACAGACTGCCAGTCCGAGCCTGGAGTGAACTCATTTGATTTAGACAAGTCAGACAAATGACTGAAAAGTTGCACCGGGTCTATATAATTTGCTGAGAATGATGTTTTGTGGTTGATTCCGATGTAAATTTTCCTTTGTCTGAAAATGATTTTGGCAAAACTTTTTGCACACGCAGCCCGCAGGAGATGAAGCGCAGTTCACCTCCAAGCTCAGCCGCCCCGGGGATACACCGTCACTGCCCATATTGAGATTATTTTTCTCCCCTGCTGTCGATAGCATTTACCACATGACAAATAACTCATCAAAAATGGCCTGACCTTGGGTGAAGAGGTAAATATGTGGGACTGCTTTGCTGGGACTCGAATATGATTTTTACAACAGACAGAAAAATCTATTTTTTCTGTCTTCTATTGTACGAGCTATACACATCTCTGTTCACCTTCTCCTTTTGTTGTTTTATTTACCTGAAGTGACTAATCTGCTATGTGAGCAGAGAGCTGAGTCTGTTGCTGTAGCGTTACCTGATCTACGGTGACCTGTTAAAGAGAGTGTGTGTGTGTGTGTTTTCCATGTTCAAGGTGAATGGAGCTGATGGCTGATGGCGGGCGGAGTGCTGACAAGACGAATGTTTCACCTTTCCCTTCTTTACTTTCCTCACTTGTTTCTCTTCCCTCCTGTTGCGCCTGTGCCCTTCCTTCACCCCGTGCACTTATTAGACAAAGTTACGCAATACAAATCTTGACAATGAATTGACAACAGCGTGCATTGTAATAAGTTGCTGCGATCTATCTATAGTTTCTATTTTTTCTAATCTGTCACTCTTCCTCTCTCCATCCTCCACTCTTTCCATCTTCCTGTCCATCTCTCTCATACTAAATGAATTTCATGCTCGGCCGTCGGAAGATATTCTCATAATTACCGCTGTAAGAAAAGGAAGGCAAACAGATTCCTCCTCTCTCCATCTCTTCGCTTCCTCTCTCTGTTTTATGCTGGTCACACAGAAATTAATTACACAGACAACGATGGCGATTAATTGGCTGTTGAACTGTATTTTGTGCGTGAAACGGCAGGTAAGCAGCCGGCTGATTTCAGGTAGATTTCAACACTAATTATCGCTGGTTCCAACGTGATTTTCTTCCCTCTTGGTTTTTGCCAGAACTACTTAATTGCTCATATCTGAGCATGTGATGGCATTGTTAAAAATGTCTGACTAGTCAAGAAACAGTCAAACACTCTTAAAGATTTTAAATATGACAATGATTTGGCTTACTTGGGAGTGTTTTGCTTTGTAATTATTAACTTCAATTTTTTTCTTTCTGCCTCTTCTTCTTGCTCTAAATTGTTTCTCTTGACTCCCCCCTCTCTCTCTTTCAAACACACACACGCACACACACACACACTCTTCCCTGCCTCTGCAACTTTCGCTCACTCATCTTCTCCCTCTCTCCCTCTCATCCTCTCGTTCCCTTGGCCACTCCATTAACCAGAGGGTCACTTTTCCAGCTGGTTAGCCCAGGCCAGATTTCCATCAGGTCGCTGACGTATGAGACTGTCCCCCCATGTGTGTGTGTGCGTGTGTATGTGTGTGTGTCTGTGTGTGTATGTGACAGGTTCATTTGTCAGTTTTACTCTAGTCTTGTCCTCCGGTGTGATGTTGTAATGACCCGAGGCGGCCCAGACAGAGGAATGACATTTAACACCCCCCCCCACCCCCGCTAATACACACACACACACACACACACACACACACACACACACCACACACACACACTCTGTTCCACACACACACATGCGCAGACAATGCCAGCGTATTAATGAGACGATCTGGAGGACGATGTTGGTGAAAGTTCATGTCTGTGGCGTTTCTCCGCTTGATGACGTGCCAATCTTCTTTTCTCTCTGCTCACAGCAACATTTTTATGTTTCGGTAAAACCCAGAAAAACATTTCTCTAAAAAAATACTTTCCACACACACACACACACAGGATGTCACAACAAAAAATGTGAACGCTTTCTGTAAGTGGATATACGATGCATCCCCATTGTTTTATATGTATTTGATCATATATTAAACTGTACTGAGCCAATGAGACATCAATGTTAGCTGTTATAGTTCATCTAGCCAGTTTATTACTCAGTCTGGTGAGCCTCTTACTTTCACATGGTTTGTTTTTGTTTGTGTTTCTACAGCAACATTCGCTATGTGTAAATAAATATTCCATTTTTATACGGAAACAAAATCAATACTTTATAATCTCTCTGGAAACACAGACTCCAACCTGAGCTTCAGGATCCACACGTCTGTATACGGTGTGCCTGTCAGCTCGCTGAGACTGATGCCTACACAAGTTATGCTGCTGGGTAAAACCATCCCAAGGTGTGTGGATATATACACACATATATACACACATCAATTATAAAGAGATGCACGATTGGAATATTTATCATAAATCTTAAAGCAGTCTGTTTTTAATTCATAGCAGCAGTTTAGATTTGGTTGAAAATAGTTGCTGCTTACATTATTCTGGCTCGTCTCTTTGGCTAGAGCCAATTTAATTCATGTAATCCTTCCCATGATTGTTTTTTTCGTTGTCTCATTTAGCTTCATTTAATTAAGTTCAATTAGCTTCCAAACAGGAAGAACAAAACACTGTGTCCTCCCTCCTTTACACACTGCTTCATCTCTCTCCCTTTCTTTCACTCTATCCACCCCACCTCCTTTCATCCGTCCTGTTTTAGATGGAAATAAGTTCACCCGCAAGCAGAACAAGAAAATTATTATTATATGACTGTTTGTGTGCGCGAGTGTGTGCGCGTGTGAAAGAATGCACGTTGATGTGTTGGCGGAAAAGAAACAGAAACCTCTCTGAAAGGTCATTTCTGGCTTTGGCCTCTGAAATGAATAATTATATTCCTTTAACAGCATTTTGGTAAATTTGAGATTTTTGTTGTTTTCATCACAGCTATCCACACTTTTCTCTTTGTGTGTGCGATGTTCTCATTAGGGATGGGAATTGATAAGACTTTTACGATTTTGATTCCATTATCGATTCTGCTTAACGATTCGATTCTTTCGATTCTGCTTAACGATTCGATTCTTTATCGATTCTCTTATCGATTCTCATTTGGGGAAAAAAAGGAGAACAAACAGTTTGATCAGCATCGTCTAGAGGAGGTAGTGAACTGGAGCGAGTACTAGTACAGCTGCCAGACTCTGTTATAGCATGTTTTACAAAGCAGCACATGGCGCTAATATGGTAGGCAGTGTGATATTTTCCTTCCGTAGTAACGGCAGAGGCGCTCATAGCCTGCCTGCTGCCGCTGCCGCTAGGTTGAGATTCATCTCCAGTCCGAAAGCGTGTCATTAACACGACATTCATTTAAAAATATTGCGCGTTGTGTGCGCAAATGTTTCTGCATGTTCGTCGTGTTCCCTCCTGATGCTGTTATCTCCACTTTGCAATGATTGCAAGTCGCCCTGTTGCCGTCTGTTTTGGAGCGTTTGAACCGAGTGGGTGACATTGTTTAATACTGATTGCACTGAACATGCGAAGCGTGTGTGAGTTACGTGGCGTAATTAGTCGTGCTTTCTGGAATCGATAAGAGAACCGTTAGATAAACTGCCAAACGATTCCACAGAATTGAAACACACACAACCGGTTCTCGATTCCCATTCGTAGTTATCATATGAATTTATTTTTAAAAAAAGATCAGAAACAATGAGTCAAACCATGCAGCTTAAAATATACTTTGTTTTTTTTTATAATCATCAGT